>JZKD02S0227011.1:320957-336762 GCA_000966675.3 Picea glauca | reverse complement strand
TTACAAAACTCGGTTATTTTATAACCACCTATCATAAATGAATTATAATGAATTTATTGGAGATTATCGATAATAACGTGAATAACTATTCTCCAATGTAGCTCTTATTATGATTGTTTCAACGCAAGAAATAGGCAAGCCTGCAACTCCTGTCATTTGATCGAGCCATGAGTTTTCTGCGTATTCACGATATTTTCAATTTGTTATAAATGTGTGATTATTGATGAGAAAGAAATGCAGAGTCAAATATATCTTATCTTGAAAAACAATTTGAGTTTTAAAAAAATAAAAACAAAAACAAAAACTTGAAGTAGACATCAATAATGAAAAAAAAAGGTTATTGACTGGTTTGAGATAAGTTTTCACAGGCCAATAACCAACATAAGGAAAACACTGTGAAAACAAAATTTTCAATAACATAGACATGGAACAAAAAATGCAGTCAAAAGAGTACACTATTTACAATGTAACATTTAATGCTTTAAAAAAGGGGCTGAGTCTTCGTATCTGAAAAGCTGTGGAATCCACTCCACATCCTTTACACGTGTAATTGTAATCAGGATCCTTGGAGTTTTTAAACCCTACTACACTGTTGGGATGCATTGTACCATTAATAGACTATTGAAGAAACACCAAGAACTGTTACTACATAATAATTTCATTCATTATGCCATCAAATACCCATGTCAGAGGTTGAATTGTTAAAGATATCGTAATCCATAGGAAGAGGAGAGGGAAAAGAGGAAGCTGTGTTGATGGCGTGAGGGGTAAAAATGGGTTCTAATTGCATGTGAAGTAGATGTCTGTAAGGCGATTATAAATAGTCTGGATGGGTTGTACACAGTGGAAACTTGTGAAATATATTTGGAGAAAACAGACGCGGATATGGAAAGAAGAAGTTTGGAGATAAAGGAGACATCGAATCATACTGAATAGTCGGAGACAACAAGGATTGGGCAGTGGATGGATGAGAAGGATTGGGAAAATGGGTCAGAATGCAAGGTAAATTCTCCTTAAAACATAATGAAATTGTAGAGGAAAAGTTACAGTCAAGTATTAAATTGCAGAGCGAAATTTCGCCAGTTTGTAAGGAATAAAATTTCAGAGTAAAAAGATAAAATTAATTCGTCCATCAAGACGTAGGTAAAACATAGGAGAAAAACACAATAATAAGAGTAATAAAATTCGACCATTACACAGTAATAAAAGAATAAGACACAGCCCAAAGTGGCCCAAGGCAGAGTCAAAATTTGCCATCAAGTAATAAATCATAGAGTTAATTAATCGCATCAAGGCGCAATACAATCACTCAACCTGGAACAATCAACAGGGGTAGACATCTAGGAAAAAACATCCTTCGCTCATCATCCATGCACCGAAAAGTAGGGCATTAGGATCTATAGGTCTATTAACACCGAAGTGACAACCGTCGATCTAGATCTTGGCCGACTTCTCAGGTGTGGACTGATGATCTAGGGATGAGGACAAATACAAGGCATAAACTCTTCATAAAAATCAATAAAACCAACAGGATAATCACAACATTCAGGGATCAAAAGACAAGGGAATCAAGTCATGCAATGAGCTTAAGGCTATGGGGAAATTAAGTTCTCGGTTAAAATGATAAGTCAACACTTTCTTTACACAATTAAAAGTATAGAAATGAAAGCGTAAAGTCAATAATAATCTACCATGCAGAATAAGAGCATGCGTACTGTAGCCCAAGGTGACAACTCCAAGTCCTTGTCCTACGCGCTTCGTGCAGTTCCCGCTTGCCGACCGATGAGAATTCACCGATACCTCCCAGCCAACGCTAGGGGTACTCGTCTTCCCCCTTAGCCCCCTGAGTTGCAAAGGGGCCACACACACTAAACCAGAGAAGAACTAGATCCCATCTCGCCTCGCAAGGCCAAGCTACCACTCTGCACTGAGCTGGGTATCCCAACTCCCACAATATAAGTCTGTCAAGTCAAAAATTCTGCAATGTAACATTACACATCAAAGAAGTGATCTATCCTCCTCCTCCTCCTCCCTCCTTTATATAGAGTTTCTAAGTAATTTATTTTCCAATTTTCCATTTAATTCAATGTTCAATAATTTAATTCAGAAAAATCCTTCCCGTACAAGTGTCACCCGTCCCCTTCGTTGCACCAGAAATTAATTTCATTAATTATTTAATTACTCCTGTTTACCTCACCCACATAAAAGCATTCCTATAATCTCTCCTAGGTGTCCCCATATTCCCTTACACATTTTAATGACTTACCCCCTTACTAAATTACTTGTTTTGTTCAATGTAGAAAGTTATTAAAGGCAAGATTCCTTACTAAGTTAGTCATTTTTTTAATACTTAAGTTTCCCTTTATCTTTATGTTTCCCCCTTTTTCCCTTAGTTTCCTAATTCTTTTAAATTTCCCTATTTCCCTTTTTATCTAAAACTCAAATTAGCAAGTGTAGGAAATTACCTTTTTCTCCTTTTTCTTTTTAATTAATAAATTTTTAATTAGCATAAGTAACAAAACATTTATTTCACTTTTTGTCAAAAAATGTAATCCCCCAAAGTAACATGGTTTTTATAAATTAATTGAGTGGCTTACCCCCTTCTCGTCACATGTTTAATGATTATTATTATTATTATTTTATTTTTTTACCACAAGTATCACTTAGACCTAGATTTTATTTTCCTAGGTCGAGCAACATTTTATTAGTGAAATTGTTTTTAAATCTTTCTTATCACATTATTAGTTAACAACGTGGCTTTCCCTTCAGAACACACTAGGTTCTCCTAGGGTGCCACTCACCTCTTTCTGTTTCCCTTGCGCAACGTCCCCTTCAGGACGCACTACGTGCTCCAAGGGTTCCACTCGCCTCATTCCGTTTTTCTTGCACGACATGCCCTTCAGGACACACTACGTGCTCCAAGGGTGCCACTTGCCTCATTCCATTTTTCTTGCACGACGTGCCCTTCAGGACACACTACGTTCTCCAAGGGTTCCACTCGCCTCTTGACTAACTTGGTAGACATCAAAATCCCTTGGAGTCAATACTCTGTCAGGTGATCTTGCGGGAGACTAAGGGACTCTAAGGATTAAGACCCCTATCTTATTGCGCGCCCCTTAGAATCATCATGAGTGACTGTCGTAGTCTGCCCTCACGACATTGTGGGTCTTCTGGAACTAGGTAATCATTAACCTACAATTCTAGACATGACGAGAGTGCTAGTAGGATGTGGCAGGGATGTTGTCCACATCTCTCCCTCAATGTATCTAGTTGTCGTGCGTGATCCCTCTACTCCACATGTGAGTCTGGTCGGAAATCTATCGTGAGACTGCATCATCAACGAATCATGTTAGAAAAAAATCCATAATCATAACATCTAATTTGATGCACATATGTCATATATATAATAATCAAACCCCAATAGTCCTCTCCCTGACTCAATTCAGAGTCCAAGGGTTTCATCAATTCCTCATCATCCTCGAGGTCCAAATTCTACACACTCAGGAGAACTGAGTCAATAGAACCTGTCTAAGTCAATACAATAAAATAACATATAATCACATCCATAATGCCTCATAATCATAATCAATGGCCAATAGTATAATAATCTGGATCACTTGCAAGCAAGTGTCCTCAAAGAATAAGTTCTTTCAGTGCGCGCAAGAGTGGGATGTTACATACACCCCCTCTTGGTCTAAACTTCGTCTCGAAGTTTCACAGTATATAAGTGCTGAAATCATTTGTATTATAGTTTCATAAGTCCATCTGTCAAACAAAAATGGAAATTGTTGGTGCATATCATATGCGTCCTCCCAGGTCACCGAGTGTGGACTATAGTTGTCCCACTAAACCTTGACCTGATCTACCATTCGATGTTGTAGCTGTCGAATGTGATGATCAAGGATGTGGATCGACTTAGTCGTGAGCTCCCCCTCATGTTATACCTGCAAAGAAATCATGTCAATAACATGCGTAGAATCACTAATATAATGTCTCAAAACAGATATGTGAAAAACATCGTGCATACGCCTCAAAGAATCAGGAAAGGCTAGTCAATAGGCCACAGGCCTCTTTCTCTCCATAATCTTGAAAGGTCCCATGAACCTAGGAGAGTGTTTGGCTCCCTTTCAAAACTTTATCGAACTCTTATGCGGTTTTACCCACAAGAAGACTCGATCGCTAACTTCGTAACAACGGTCTACACGGTGTCAATTGGCATAACTCTTCTACCGATCATGTGCTTCTTTGATCCTTTGTCTTATTTTTTTTCATTTGACCTCCCATTTATTGGATCTCTTTTGGTTCCACTATGACCCTATCCTCAAGCTAATCCTAGCTCAAAGGCGTCCGACACGGTCGCCCATAAAGGAGCTTGAAAGGCACCATATTAATGGTGCTTTGGTAACTGTTGTTATAAGCGAATTCTACCAGTGGAAAGAATTTTTCCCAATGCTTTTGTTGGTCCATCACGCACAAGCACAACATGTCTTCCAATATTTGGTTTGTTCATTTTATCTTCCCGTCAGTCTCTGGGTGATACATAGTACTAAAGTTAAGTTGGGTTCCCAAGGCCTCTTGGAAACTAGTCCAAAATCGTTTGGTAAACACCGATCCTCGATCAGATATAATCCTCTTAGTTACTCCATACAACCTCACAATCTCACTAATAAAAAATCTAGCTATGTCAGGTTCCTAATATGTCCTACGCATAGGAATAAGATGAGAACGCTTTGTCAAAGTGTCGAATACCACAAAAATTGAGTCATGTCTCCTTGCCGTCAGTGGAAATCCAACAATGAAATCCATCGAAATGACTTCCCATTTCAATTTCGGAATAGTGTGTGGTTGTAGTAATCCTGCTGGATGTCTATGTTCATCCTTTACCTACTGACATTTTAGACATTTGGCCACATAGTTGAATATGTCTGCCTTCATTCCTTTCTAGAAGAATAAGGGTTTAAGGTCCGCCCTCATCTTCGTGACTCCCGACTGAGCCATGTACACTTCTCTATGAGCCTCGTTTAGGATCAAACTCCCAAACTTGTTGTTCAATGGTACGTAAATCCAATTTTTAAACATCAATATTCCATCATTGTCAATCATAAATCCTTGAAATCTTGGTACCATCATTGTGTTTTGTTTGATAAAATCCTTGACCTCTTTGTACTAGTCATCATCACGCTGTAAATTTAGAATCTTTTCACATAGATTCATCTAAAGCAACAACATCGAAAAGATACATGGTCTCCGACTCAATGCATCTGCCACTCAGTTCACTGTTCCTTTTATGTAAGTAATCTCAAATTTGTACTCACTAAGCAATTTTGACCAACGTCGTTGTCACGCGTTCAGGTCACTTTGCGTAAAGATGTGTTGTAGTCCACAATGGTCCATTTTTAGTTCAAATTTTAGTCCAACAAGATAGTGTCTCCAAACCTTCAAGGCACACACAATTGCTAACAACTTCAAATCATGCATCGCATAGTTCTCCTCATGCCTTCTCAACTTCCTCGATATGTAAGCGATCACTCGACCGCCTTGCATCAAGACTACACCTAAGCCTTCCTTGGATGCATTAGTGCATACCAAAAAGTCTACGTCCATGTCAGGGACCTTTAGTATCGATTCCATTGTCAACAACTCCTTGAGCCTCCAAAATGCTTCTGTGCATTTCTCAGTCCAAACAAACTTCTTGTTCTTCTTATGCAATTCCATGATCAGATTTTCTATCTTCGAAAATCCCTCGACGAAATGTCGATAGTATCCTGCTAAACACATGAAGCTACACACTTTTGGGACATTTGTCGATGCAGGCCATTCCATAATAGCCTAGACCTTTGCTGGATCCACAACGATACCTTTGCCAGAGATGACATGCCCTAAGTAGTGAATATTCTATTGATAAAACGAGCATTTGGAAAATTTCCCATACAATTTGTGCTCTCGCAGACACTATAGTACCAATCGCAATTGCTCGTCAAGCTCCTCCATCATATTATATTAAATCAAAATATCGTCAATGATTACTTGGACAAACTTGTCCAAATACTCTCAAAACACCCCGTTATCAAACTCATAAATACCCCTGGGGAGTTTGTCAGTCCAAACGGTAAAACAATAAACTTGTAATGTCTAAATCTCATATTAAAGGAGGTCTTAGGGACGTAATCCTCCTTGATCCATAACTGGTGATACCTTGATCGCAAATCGATCTTAGAAAACACCGTAGCACCCTTCATCTGATCGAACAGATCATCAATCCTCGGTAATGGATACTAATTCTTGATCGTTTCCTTGCTCAATTAACGGTAGTCAATGCAGAGTCTCCACGAACCATCCTTCTTTCATATGAAAATAACAGGCGCACCCCACAGTGACATAGTAGGAATTATAAGTCCCAGGTCCAACAACTCCTTCAGTTGCATTCTCAACTCCTGTAACTCCGGGGTCGACATATGATAAGGCGTTCTCGCTATTGGTCCAGTCCTCTGTTTTAGGTCTATGGTAAATTCCAATTCCCTCTCTAACGACATCATAGGTAACTCCTTCAAGAAGACATCCACAAACTCTCTCACCATAGGAAGGTGTCTTAGACCTTCTGCTACTCCCTTCTCGTTTAATGCAAGGATCACATAAAGCTTACATCCCTTGCGCATGATCTTTCGTAACTGTAAGGAAGAGATAAAACTCATAGAAACTCCTTGGTTTCGACCTACAATCATGCATCTCTGTCCTTCATCATCAACCAAGATCAACTGTTTCATCTTACAGTTGAGTATCGCCTCATGTGATTCCAACCAATCCATACCGATCACGACATCATAAGATCCTAAGATTGTGATGTACAGGTTGGCCTTGGTGAAAAACTCTCCTAGGTTAAGGGTACATCCTGTAACCTTCCCTCCAAACTTTTGTTTGGCTCATGAAGCCATCTCTACAAATCTAAACTCATCTTGTTTGACTGCCCTTGCCTTAATCCTTTTTAGCGATGCACGAGAAATGAAACTCTTGGTAGCACCGAAATATATCAAAATACTAAGGGTTTGGTCAACGATGGTACCTGACATCTCGAACACAGTTGACTAGTGCTCTGCCTAGAGGTTATTCACCACTGCGTTAATCCGATTGGCCTTGCCCAAATCTCCCACGGTAGTGGGTCTGGCTGATCCAGATTCTCTAGTCCTCTCTAATGGGAAATCATGCTGGTAGTGTGGCTCCCCACACGTCCAACACCCCTTCTTCAGTCTAGTACTCCTGATACCTGAAGTAGAAGTTGACGACCCACTGGCTGAGAATCCTGGTCTATTATGCTAAACAAGCCTAAACTACTATTGCAGTTGACGCTGCGGCTGATGTTGTGGTCCTCGTTAAGGAGTCTGCTGCTGAGGCGTTATTTACCGAGGTGTAGTGAAAGTGGGTCCTGTCTGGAAGCCACGATATCCTGACATCTGTCTAGCTGGGATGATGCTTCTACACACTAGATGACATCTTCCCTGCTGGTCTCGCCGGAGTCCTAATTTGACCCCCACTAATAAGCTCATCCTCTGCTATGAAGGCCTTCTGGATGACATCATGCAAGGTCTGAGGCATCAGAATCCTAACCTTTGTACGTATGATGACATTAAGGTCAAACAAGAATCTGTTGACCTTAAGTTTCTCGGTATTAAGATGTGGAGCATATTGAAGCAACTCCATAAAATGAGCCTCGTACTTGGGCACCGTATGACCGCCCTGTCTCAAGGCGTTGAACTCGTTGAGCTGACGCTCAATGAATTACTCTGATAGGTACCTCTCTTAGAACCATTCCTCGAATAGTTCCCATGACATGCCTTCGACGGACATGTTCAGTTGTAGCAGGAGCATCTTCCACCATAGAAGAGCGCTCCCCTTTAGTTGAAATACCTCCATGCAAACCTTCATGTTGGAGGTATAGTTGCGAAGTGCAAAGAACATCACCATATTCTCCAACCATGCCTCGACGGCTGCGTCATTTTGGGCACCAAAGAAATTAGGAAATTTGAACTTCTCGAGTTCGTGGTGAATGCTACTAGTACCAACCGGAGCGCGCAGTGGACCCTTAGGTGTTGCTGACGTCCTGGCCTCATCTCTGTCCAAATGGCTAATTAGTGCCTCAGACATCAGCTCAAAATACCTCATCAGCCCAACCACATCACCCACCATTATCTTCTCCTGCCCAACAACCTATTCGTCTCCTTGGGGGTTAGACCCCTCAGGTGTGGATGCTACTGGAGGCGTCACGCCTCCTCCCCTAGCACCCCGTCGTATGCCTCCGTGGTGTCCTCTAACCATGATTACCTACATGAATAAAAGTCAAATTAATTAGCAATATTATAATCAATATCATAACAACAAAATTCGTAGTGTTCCCAAGTCGTGGGTTAAACCCGCTCTAATACCATATGTCACGAACCCATTGTTACGACTACAAGCGAAGTAGAAAGTGCATTTTTTTATTTTTTTAACATGATGATAATAACGATTACAACTAAACAATACCTCTGACGACAAGCCTAACACCCGCAGAATAGACAATAAACAAATATGACTCCATGCACTGGCACAAGAGAAATTGGGTAAAACATGCATAAAATAACAAAGAGAAACGACTGCCCGCCCAACAAAAATATTACCACGCCTACAAGCTAAGGGACAACATCCCCATCCTGACAAAACGACATCGACTGTCAGTTAACTAGAACCTCGATGGCGCGCAACCAAACACATGAATTCGTTCATCCCAAGTGCCAATAGTAAACTTACAATGATCAACAACACCCACACGGAAAGCACATACCCCAACCAAGTTATCCTTCACCTTTGTTCCTTAGGCACGCAATAATCCCCTCATCAGGACTCATGCTGTCCACAGGTGATAGGCATGACTATAACCTTGGTGCTATATAACCTATCTGGACCAAGGACTCTATATGAATCCAACTCGCTAGGAGATGAGTTACTGACAAGAGCACTACACCAACACCCCAAGCAATAGATCGACAAGATGCAAGATAACATCATTTGAAGAAAAGCGCAAGCTAATACACGACTTCACCAACAACCCAACCATTAATCAAGTCTAAATTAATCAATAATTACAATCTAATTGAACATTAAATACAAGTCTAAATCACAACTTAGATACAAGTCTAAATTACAAATTAGATACAAGTCTAAATTAAAAATTAAATACAAGTCTAAATTGAAAATTAAATAAAAGTCTAAATTACAAATTAAATACAATCTAATTTGGCAATTACCAATATATAACAATATTAACCATAGTAATGTATAATGCTACAATTATAACATTATTCACAACATTAATTTCCAAAATGCTGTCAGTATTATTAACCGTATTAAAGTTTAACAAGTTGCCTATTAAACATTTAAAACGTTGAGTAATAACAAGTTGTCTATTAAACATTTAAAACTGTGGAGTAATGACAATGGCTACTGTCAATGTTGTACGTAATTTTTGTAGCTGACTAATTATACCAATCGATGTCTATTAAATCCAAAATGGCTGACTACAATCACCCATGCACAGCCTAATATATACATGAATGATGGAATAATGAGATAACTGAAATAAATGCAGGAATGCTGGAATAATGAGATAACCTAGTGTCCCAGGTGTTTTTCAGCAGGCTAGACCCATTTCTAAATTCAAAAACACAATTTAAAAAAACAGAAAATGGATTTGAATATTTGAGAGGTTAACTTGTATAAATCAAGTATCCCAAGGGTTCCAAGGGTTTTTCAACATGCTGAATCCATTTCTAGATTCAGAAACACAATTTAAAAATAGAAAATTATGATTTCAAGTAGTCCAATTCCAACTAAAAAAGACAAAAACATAAAACAATTACACAACTCAGTTATTTTATAACCACCTATAATAAATTAATTATAATGAATTTATTGGATATTATCTATAATAACGCGAATAACTATTCTTAAATGCAAATCTTATTATGATTGTTTCAATGCAAGAAATAGGCAAGCCTGCAACTCCTATCATTTGATCGAGCCACGAGTGGTATTCACGATATTTTCAATTTGTTATAAATGTGTGATTATTGGTGAGAAAACAACACAGAGTCAAGGATATCTTATCTTGAAAAGAAATTTTAGTTTTAAAAAAATAAAAACATAAACTTGAAGTAGACATCAATAATGAAAAAAAAAGGTTAGCGAATGGTTCGAGATAAGTTTTCACAGAACAATAACCAACACAATGCAAACACTGTGAAAACAAAATTTTCAATAACATAGACATGGAACAAAAATTGCAGTCAAAAGAGTACACTATTTACAAAAGAGTACATTATTTACAATGTAACATTTAATGCTTAAAAAAAAGGGGGTTGAGTCTCCATATCTAAAAAGATGTGGAATCCACTCCACATCCTTTACATGTGTAATTGTAATTGAGCTCCTTGGAGTTTTTAAACCCTACTACATTGTTGGGTTGCACTGTACCATTAATAGACTATTGAAGAAACAACAGGAATTATTACTGCATAATAATTGCATTCATTATGCCATCAAATACCCATGTCAGAGGTTGAATTGTTAAAGAGATCGTAATCTGTGGGAAGAGGAGAGGGAAAAGAGGAAGTTGCATCGATGGTGTGAGGGGTAAAAATGGGTTCTGATTGCATGCACAACAGATGTCTGTAAGGCGAGTATAAATAGTCTGGCTGGGGTGTACACAACAGAAACTCGTGAAATATATTTGGAGAAAATAGACGTGGAGATGGAAAGAAGAAGTTTGGTGATAAAGGAGACATCGAACCATACTGAATAGTTGGAGATAACAAGGATTGGGCAGTGGAGGGCTAAGAAAGATTGGGTAGATGGGTCAACATGCAAGGTAATTTCTCTTTAAAACATAATGAAATTGCAGAGGAAAAGTTACAGTCAAGTATTAAATTGCAGAGCGAAATTTCGCCAGTTTGTAAGGAATAAAATTTCAGAGTAAAAAGATAAAATTAATTTGACCATCAAGACGTAGGTAAAAAGCAAGAGAAAAACATAGTAATAAGAGTAATAACATTCAACCATTACACAGTAATAAAATAATAAAACACAATCCAGAGTGGCCCAAGGCAGAGTAAAATTTCACCATCAAGCAATAAATCGTAGAGTTAATTAATCGCATCAAGGCATAAGACAATAATTCAACCTGGAACAATCAACAGGGGTAGACGGCTGGGAAAAAACATCTTTTTCTCATCATCCACACATAGAAAAGAAGGGCATTAGGATCTATAGGTCTATTAACACCGAAGTGACGACCGTCGATCCAGCTCCTGGTCGCCGACTGCTCAGGTGTGGACTAATGATCTAGGGATGAGGACGAAGACAAGGCATAAACCCTTCATAAAATCAATAAAACCAACAAGACAATCACAACATCCAGGGATCAAATGCCAAGGGAATTAAGCCAAGTAACGAGTTTAAGGCTATGGGGAAATTAAGTTCTCGGTTAAAATGCTAAGTCAACACTTTCTTTACACAATTAAAAGTACATAAATGAAATAATAAAGTCAATAGTAATCTACCATGCGGAACAAGAGAATGCGTATCGTAGCTCAAGATGACAGCTCTGAGTCATTGTCCCGCGCGCTCCGTGAAGCTCCCGCTTTCTGACTGATGAGACTTCACCGGTACCTCCCAGCCAACACTAGGGGTACTCTTCTTCCCCGTTAGCCCCCCGAGCCACAAAGGGGCCACACACACTAAACCAAAGAAGAACTAGCTCCTAGCTCGCCTCACCAGGCCGAGCTACCACTCCTCATCGAGCTGGGTATACCAAATCCCACAAGATAAGTCTGTCAAGTCTAAAATTTTGTAGCGCAATGTTACACATGAAAGAAGTGATCTATCCTCCTCCTCCTTTGTCATTTATATAGAGTTTATAAGTCATTTATTTCCCATTTTTTCATTTAATTTAATGTTCAATAAGTTAATTCAGAAAAATCCTCYCCATACAAGTGTCACCCATCCCCTTCGTTGCACCATAAATTAATTTCATTAATTATTTAATTACTCCTATTTCCCTCACCCACCTAAAAGCATCCCTAGAATCGCTCCTAGGTGTTCCCATATTCCCTTACAAATTTTAATTACTTACCCCCTTACTAAATTACTTGTTGAGTTCAATTTATAAAGTTCTTAAAGGTAAGATTCCTTACTAAGTTAGTCATTCTTCTTTTTTTCCCTTAAGTTTCCCTTTTTCTTTATGTTTCCCCCTTTTTCCCCTATTTTCCCAATTCTTTTACATTTCCCTCTTTCCCTTTTTATCTAAAACTCAACCTAGCAAGGAAATTACCTTTTTCCCCTTTTTCTTTTTAATTAATAAATTTTTAATTAGCATAAGTAACAAAACATTTATTTCCCTTTTTGTTAAAAAATGTAATCCCCCAAAGTAACATGATTTTTATAAATTAATTGAATGGCTTACCCCCTTCTCGTCATATATATATATATATATACACCACACGTATCACTTAGACCTAGATTTTATTTTCCTAGGTTGGACGACATTTTATTAGGGAAATTGTTTTTAAATCTTTCTTATCACATTATTAGTTAACAACGTGATGTGACCTTCAGGACGCACTAGGTGCTCCAACGGTGCCACTCACCTCATTTTGTTTCCATTGCGTGACGTGCCTTTCAGGATGCACTACGTGCTCCAAGGGTCCCACTCGCCTCATTCCATTTTTCTTGCGCGACGTGCCCTTCAGGACACACTACATGCTCCAAGGGTTCCACTCGCCTCATTCCATTTTTCTTACGCGACATGCCCTTCAAGACACACTACATTCTCCAAGGGTTCCACTCGCCTCTTAACTGACTTGGTAGACATAAAAAACCCCTGGAGTCAATACTCCATCAAGTGATCTTGTGGGAGATTAAGGGCCTCTAAGGAATAAGGCCCCTACCTTATTGCGCGCCCCTTATAATCATCGTGAGTGACTGTCGCAGTCTTCCCTCACGACATCGTGGGTCTTCTCGAACTAGGTAATCATTAACCTACAGTTCAAGCCATGTCGAGAGTGCTAGTAGGCTATGGCAGGGTTGTTGTCCATACCTCTCCCTCAACGTCTCTAATAGTTATGCATAACCCCTCTACTCCACATGTGAGTCTATCGACAAGCTATCATTAGCCTGCATCATCAACGAATCATGTCAGCAAAAAATCCATAATGATAACATCTAATCACATGCACATATTTCATATATATAACAATCAAACCCTAATAGTCC
This sequence comes from Picea glauca, assembly GCA_000966675.3. Taxonomy (NCBI): domain Eukaryota; kingdom Viridiplantae; phylum Streptophyta; class Pinopsida; order Pinales; family Pinaceae; genus Picea; species Picea glauca. The sequence continues at coordinate 323,463 of JZKD02S0227011.1, read as the reverse complement.
ACTCCTTGACTCGATCTAGAGTCCAAGGGTTTCATCGATGCATCAACATCCTCGAGGTCCAAATCCTACACACTCAGGAGAACCGAGTCAATAACACTTGTCTAAGTCAATACAACAAAATAACATATAATCACATCCATAATGCCTCATAATCATAATCAATGGCCAATAGTATAATAATCCGGATCACTTGCAAGCAAGTGTCCTCAAAGAATAAGTTCGCTCAGTTCATGCAAGAGCGGAATGTTACAGAATCCAATACAATACATGAGACACAAAAAATGCATTCAGTTAAAACAAAACACTATCAAAATGTGTTTGCATTTGATAGAAGAAATGAGTCTTATTTTTGTTCAGTTGCATAGAGGACACAAAATCCATAGAGATTTGCGAAAACAAAAATGCAGAATATGTTAAAGTTTGGAGACTTACCGAAGTTAATATAAAATTGGAAATTCCACTTGTAAGTTAAGAGGAGATGGAATCAAATAAAACTATAGTGTCAGTTGATGGAGATAGAGTTTCTGATCTTGTTAGAGAAGGTAATTTTTATGTTTAATTTTTTTCAAATAACTTGTAGATGTACTTGTGTGATAATCTAACACGAACTATTTGTTTTCCAATATATCCAATTATTTACAGAAGATGTCTTGGTCGTAGTTTCACCTGTAGACAACGCTGAAAACGTGAAATATTTTTTGATGCGATGCACACAACAAAATATGAGGTTATCAGAAGATTTTGATGATAACGGTTTTATATATGAAAGATGATCCATTGTATTGAAAATATATTTTTTTCAAGAAACCCATCAAACCGATACTCATGTTCACTTTCAAGACTACCAGTCAGATGTCATAAGTTGTCAATATAGTCATTTGGAATGTGCAGTGCACATAAAGTTAATAGAAGTTCAATAAAAAAAAACAAAAGTTAGAAAATGGAAAATGTCCAAAGTTGATCATGAACGAATAATTGAAGATGGAATGCCATTACAATTTATTTAAACAAGTGACATGTACATTCCAAAATTTTATATTTTGCATTGAAATTAAACGTATTTATGAATATCTAGGATTTTAGAATCATTTCTAGTTTAGTTTACTTTCATGGTCCATTCAATTAATAAAAGTTGTATTTTCTATGAATTATAAAGTTTACCAAGCCTTATTTACAATTTCAGGGAAGAACCTATAGATTATATCTATGGAACCTAAATTGACCTATACTTTGGATGATTATACTTTAGTCCTACAAATTATCCAAATCGTATACACAAATCCTTTAATGCATGTAACCAATTTACTACATATAGGATTTGTGTTCATTATTTGCAATTTGATTGTTCAATGCTTTTTCATATGAAGAGGATAACTTCATATCAAAACTAGGACCCATTTCCATGTCATTATAAGGGACAATTGATAGCTTAGAAAAACTTTAAAGACATCTTAAAGTGTATTATTAACATCATAATTAAATAATTCAAGGTAATACATGTATGACTATCATCCTAATTTAAAATTTTAAAGTCATTTTAAAAAGTATCAATTTTAGTTATGAAATTGTGAATTTTGATTCCAAAAGTGTTGATATTATATTAAATTGTTAAATTTTTGCATGTAGATTTCAATATCTTGAAGAAAATTGAAATAAAAATGTGTATTATGAACTGGTAACAAGTTACTTATATTCTACACATTAAACCTAGTTTTCATTGAGTTTGATTGAAAAAAAACTCAAGTTGAAAACGAATTTGATTTTGTGGCCTGATAACAAAAAATTAAAAAATAAGAGGTCATCTACTAAAGCTTGGTTTGTTGCATTTAGATTATCATAATTTTAATTGAATTAATGGTAGGGCTCATATTAATGGCATTAGTGAATACTTCCAATGTGGAGAGGATTGATAATTTCCATCAACCATTTTTTACCTTTACAAAAACAATTTATATCAATATAAATTTTAATGAAAATTGCTTACTTATATTAAAGTATATTTTTATTTTACATATTAAAATAGGTTCTAATACTTCCAATGTGCAGATTGATAATTTCCAGATCAACCATTTTCTACCATTTTTGATACATACAAATTTATATCAATAAATTTTTTAATGAAAATCGCTTACTTATATTAAAGTATATTTTAATTTTACATTCTAAATCATGTTTTTATTTCAATTTTTATTACAAAGTACACATTTTTATTTCACATTTTCTTGAATAAATATATTGAAAGCTGGAAAAGAAACCAAAGACTAACATAACCAATTTAGTGTTGGACTGTCATTTCATTGTAAAATTTCATAAGAAACTATAAAATTTGATGACTTGTTTTGACTATGTTCAACCATATTTCCAAATCAAACAAAATTTACATTATAAGTTAGAAACTATAATTTGATAGTTCTCAGTATCATAAAACATAAATTAACCTTTTGATCAAATATGAGACAATAAATTGATATTTTGAATTCCATATATATATATATATATATATATA
>JZKD02S0227011.1:290551-307318 GCA_000966675.3 Picea glauca | reverse complement strand
CCCACCAGAAAAAGGACCAGAACTCTGATGATGAAAATAAGTACAAATTCAAGAAATATAGTAAAAAGAAAAGTTTGTGTGCAAACAATGACAATTCCTCAGAAGACATAGATAGCGATTCATCATGTGAAGACAATGTGAATGATTTTATGCTTATGGATATAGGATATATTGATGATGAACAGACAGGAGGTGAAATGGATGATGAATAAGTTGTGGTGGATATGGAAGGTGAATTAATTGGTGCTTTGGAAGAAATTGACAGACTTAGATATAAGAAGAGAAAACAAAAATAGTTGTTGATACAGTTTAAAATGAATGGTGAAAAACCTGATGTAAACTTTTCTCTACTAAAAGTGGAGCTAGAAGAGGCAAAGAAAATATAATACATACTGAAACAAAATTTTTTAGAGAAGAAAGCGAGGTGTGAAGCCTTAGAAGAAGAGATAGTAAAAACTAGAAAAGAAATGGAGAAGGTTAAGGCATCGTATCACCAAAATCTGTCAAGTATTAAAGCCTGAGAATAATTAACTTCCATTATAAATCAACAAAGGAATCCAAAGTTGAAAGCTAGCTTGGGCTATGAAGAAGGATCACATAGTGATCATTCAAGTAATACAGAACCCATCAAGTTTGTAAAATCTAAAATCATTGATAACAACCACTCTGCAGAAACAAAGAAATAAAATCAGCCACCAAGAAGGAATGAAAATGAGGTGTGAAGCCTTAGAAGAAGAGATAGTAAAAACTAGAAAAGAAATGGAGAAGGTTAAGGCATTGTATCACCAAAATCTGTCAAGTATTAAAGCCTGAGAATAATTAACTTCCATTATAAATCAACAAAGGAATCCAAAGTTGAAAGCTGGCTTGGGCTATGAAGAAGAATCATGTAGTGATCATTCAAGTAATACAGAACCCATCAAGTTTGTCAAATCTAAAATCATTGACAACAACCACTCTGCAAAAACAAATAAATAAAATCAGCCACCAAGAAGGAATGAAAGAAAAATTACCGAAACCAAATCTGTAGATCAAAGAAATAACACAAACACATCTTCTGATCAAAGAAATCACCAGCATGGAAGAAATTGACTACAACCTTTTTTCAGGTACAAAGGTTTTTTCTATGGTTATTGTTTTTTCTGTTCTAACTTTGGTCACAAAGCTGTAAACTGTTCTTTAAGATCTAGATATGTGAAATCAAGATACTCAAGGAATAATTATCTTCCACAACAAATATTGAGACAACCAAGAAATAAATGACCACATACTATAAATCATGTGATGGATGGGGGAAGGATGCAAGTGAGACATAACAACAATTAGGAGCATAAAAATCATTATGATCTGTTATTTGGTGAACCAGAATGTTACATCTGTCATAACTATGGACATAAAGCTACAGATTGTCGCTTAAGGAATTTTAAGCCAGACTCAAATCCCATTGCTGAAAATTTCAAGATTTGGAAGAAGAAATAAGATGAAAAGTGTAGACTAGTGTTATCATCCCAAAGACAAAATAATCCCTGGTATATTGATAGTGGATGTTCCAAACATATGTTTGGAGACAAAAGTAAGTTTCTAACTCTAAGTGAAAGAAAATGGGAATATAACTTTTGGAAATGATGCACTAGAAAAAATAAAAGGTAAAGGAATGGTAAGTTTGAGTAATGGCAAAGGGAAAGCTCAAGATGTGTTGTTTGTAGAAGGTCCGAAACATAATTTTCTTAGTGTCAGTCAAGTCTGTGACTGAGGATGTGAAGTCATTTTTACTTCTAAAGATTGTAGAATAAAATCTATGAATTCAAGACAACTAGTTGCAAAAGGGATAAGAACATAAAACAATGTCTATGTGTTAAAAGAAGAAAAAGAAGAATGCCACTTAAGCAAGTATGATGAAAGTTGGCTATGGCATAGGAGACTTAGAAACTTAAATTTTGATCACACAATCAAGCTCAAATACAGTGGGGTAGTAAAGGATCTTCCAAAGATATCAAAGCCATATGATTATGTTTGTAAACCATGCTAGATAGGAAAGCTTACTCGGACACAGTTCAAATCTAAAAACTTTCCTTCAACATAAAATCCTTTCTAGTTAGTACATATGGATTTATGTGGACCATCAAGAAAAGAAGGTACAAGAAAATTAAATTGTTTTATGTTGATTATTGATGATTATTCTAGACTAACATGGGTTTCCTTTTTGAAACAAAAATCTGAAGCATTTGAAAAATTCAAAGTGTTTAAGGCTCTGACTGAGAATCAAACATGAAAAGGATTGAAGGAAGTAAGGTCTGATAGAGGAGGATAATTTAACTCATGGAACTTCAAAGAGTTTTGTGATAAACATGGGATCAAAAGAGAGTACACAATCCCAAGGAATCCATAGCAAAATGGAGTTGTTGAGAGGCAGAATAGATCAATATAACAAATGGCAAGATCAATGATGAATGAAAGGAATATATCTCAGACATATTGGGTGGAATAAATCCATTCAAATGTTCACATTCTTAACAAAGCTCATCTCAGGCCACACAGTGACAAGACTCCTTATGAACTATGGTTTGGAAGACCTTCTTCAATCAAGCATTTTAAAGTCTTTGGGAGTAAATGTTATATCAAGAATAATGATGAAAATATTGGCAAATATGATGACAGGATTGATGAAGTTATATTCTTAGGTTATGCTACAAACAGTAAAGGTTATAGATGCTACAATAAGAGGCCGCATAAATTGGTTGATTGTATCGACATAAAAGTTGATGAAGAAATCCTGGTACAAAATGTAAGCAGTGTTGAACCAAGCACATAAGATATAATTGAAAACGAAGATGAACATGTCCAAGGATCAGAAAGAGAAGAATCTGAATCAGATGAATATACTAATACTCTGACTGACACGAATCAGTAGAAAGAAGAAAAATCACCTCTCAGAATTGTTAGAAAGAATCATCCTGAAAATAAAATAATTGGAGATATAAATAAAGGAGTTCAGACATGAAGGAAATTGGTTAAAGACTCAGAACAATCACATATTTCCTTTTTATCTATGATTGAACCTAAGTTTTTTTATGAAGCTAACCAACATGATGATTGGATTAGAGCTATGAATAAAGAGCTTGATCAGATTGAGAAGAACAATACTTGGGAGCTTGTTCCTAGACCTGAAGACAAGAATGTAATAGGTTCCAAATGGGTGTTCAAAAATAAAATGAATGAGAAAGGACATGTTGTTAGAAATAAATTCAGATTGGTCTGTAAAGGGTATGCACAAGTTGAAGGTCATGATTTGGATGAAACTCTTACACCAGAGGAAATATTGGAAGCCATCAAAATGTTTCTTTCATATTCATGTAATAAGAACTTTAAATTGTATTAGATAGATGTTAAGTCAACATTTCTTAATGGAGATCTAGAGGAAGAAGTATATATGGAGAAACCTGAAGGATTTTCATTGATAGACAATCCTAACTATGTATGCAAGCTGAAGAAGGCTCTATATGGACTGAAACAAGCACCACAAGCTTGGTGTTATACACTGGAAAAATTCTTACAAGACAAAGGATTCAAGAAAGGTACTGTTGACAACAATCTCTACATTAAGTCTGAAGGTGATAATTTACTAGTTGTTTTGGTTTATGTAGATGATATTATTTTTGGCTATACTAATGAATCCTTTGTCCAATGGTTTGCTAACTCTATGCAAATAGAGTTTGAGATGTCCATGATAGGATAACTATCATACTTTCTTTTCTTACAAGTTAAACAGAGTTTTGCATGAATATTTATCTCATAAGAAAAATATTTGAAAGAGATGTTGAAGAAATTTCAGATGGAAGATTCTTCTCCTATTAGTACACCTATGGTGGTTAGTTGCAAGCTCAATAAAGATGATATTTCACTCGATGTTGATCAAACGACATATTGATCAATGATAGGCAGTCTTTTGTACATCACATATTCCCATCTTGATGTAATGCAAGCTATTGGAATGGAAGGTCGCTATTAGTCTACTACTAAACAAAGTCATCTAGTAGCGGTAACAAGGATATTCAAGTACTTGAAGGGCACAATGAATTACGATCTGTGGTATCCCAGAAATCAAAACTTTCAGTTAACTGCTTATTCAGATGTTGATTGGGCAAACTGTGTTGATGAGAGAAAAATCACCAGTGGAGGAGCATTCTTCCTGGGTGACTCATTAGTAGCATGGCTTAGTAAAAAACAAGGTTCCATTTCACTATCAACTACAGAGGCAAAATACATTGCTTCTTCTACTTGCTGCACACAAATTTTATGGATGATACAAACTCTTGCAGATTTGAAGGTAAATTACACTAATCACATTCCAGTTCACTGTGATAACACGAGTGCCATCAGTCTCTCTAAGAATCCTGTACTTCATTCAAAATCTAAGCACATACCAATAAAATACCATTTTCTCAGAGAACAGGTTACAACTAGAATTGTTCAGGTGAATTATATTCCTTCCACAGAACATATAGCTGATATATTTACTAAATCGTTAACAATGACACCTTTTGGATATCTTCTCCAGAAGTTGGGCATGACCTCACTGTCAAACTAAGAGGGTCCATCCTATCAGGGGGAGTTTGTGTTGGTTGAATATCTTATACCTTCGAGATGTATTGCAACAACTCAGGGGGATATTTTTTATTATTTGACATTGATGTCAAAGGGGGAGAAAGTGTGGTAATTTCAATACAATGGTAAATATGGATGTTCTTCAAGGGGTTGCCATCAATGCCAAAGGGGGATATTGTTGGCATGTTTTTGAACAGAGGTAGAGTATGCGTGTTTGTCATTGATGGAAAAGAGAGTGATAATGGCATGGCAATGGCAAGATCAACTGAGAAGAGAAAAAACATTCGTTGGATCTCATTAAGAATCCTTGATGACCATCAGATATGAATTCAGATAGGAGTAGCGTGCATTAGAAGAGAACATATCTTAGGCATCTGATCAGGGCACAAATACCGACCATCGTTGGATCCATAAGAAGGATCATGATATTTACGTGCAAGATGAAGAAGGCCTACAAAATACCGAAAGTAGGGGGACCATCCATTATCAAAGAGGAAATGTGGTGAAATATTAGAGCATGTCAAAGACTTCGTTTCAGAGTTTTGCAGATCAGGAAATCCAAAGGAAGGAGGTGCTCTAACCTCTTGAACTTGTGATATGCGATATCCTGAAATGATCTGGGTCATCTGATCGAGGATTGATCTGAACCTTTGGATCGAGGTATGGTGTGGAACGTTGGATGTAGAGGACACATGGAGAGGGATTTTTTTTTCACTGACTGAAAGGTCAAAGGAAGGAGGCTCATAACCTCTCAAAATCATGATATGCGAAATCGTAATATAATCTTAGCTGTTGGATCAAATACAAATCTGGGCCATTAGATCTAGCAGGTAGATCATGACAGACCACGTCAGTGAGGACAGGTGGCAACTTATGTCAGCAAGGACATGTGGAACGATCATATAAAGATAAGTGTCAAATTGATTCGACTTTTCAGGCCAGTGAAAATCATAATTTTGAGTGACACATGGCAGCCACTCGGCTCTTGACACATCATTGAGTGACATAAGAATGAAGTCACTTCATGAGTTATTTTTTCGGGAATTTCAGCTTCAACACTTCCCCAAAGTCCTAAAGGCTTAAGTACTGGGGTGAAGGAGAGCCGTCTGATCACCGCGGATGGTGGACTGTTGATCTAGCTCCATTTCAGAGTTTCGAATACCGGGAGTTGGAGGAGTCAAAGACAGTTACAGAAAGAATGCCAAAATGTGAAATTGCGAAGCACATTTTGGTGCAGCCTGTGGTCATCATTGGTGGTCACATGAGGGGAAAGCGCTAGCAGAGCTAAGCTCCTTTTCGGCGATCTCAACATCAAGAGTCGAGACTCTTCACCACAGGATTCCCAAAGTCGTGAATCGCTAAGTGCTCATTTGGTTAGTGAGTGGGCATAGCATGTCGTTACATGGTCATGAGAAGGGAAGGAGCCAGTCCAGCTAAGCTCCTTTTTGGAGTTTCGAGGATCGCAGCTTGGAGTGTCAAGACCCTTCGACACAGGATTGCTGAAATGCAAAATGCGAAATGCATTTTGATTAGGCCCATGGTCATAGCTAGTGGGCACATGGAATAAGTGTGAGACCCAACACTTGTAATTCAATGGTGTAGGTTAATCAGGAATATGATCGAAGGGTTATTGTTTTTCTTCAAAAGTTAATTGATTAGTTATGATTCAGTTAGCTGAATTGAATCATGATTCTTGAACGGTTGGTGATTTAGTTGCTGAGGTGTTTTTTCCAAAGTATATTTGAGTTGTAACTGCAGAGGTTTGTGTGTATAAAATAGGCATGAAGTGACTAGGCATGAGGGGTGGTTCTGAGTGAAAAATATGTTGAATTGGGAAAAAGGAAAAACCATAGTATACATAGTGTGAGATCAAACTCAGAAATGAGAAACAAAAGCTGAACAGAACAAAAAAAAAAGGGGGGGGGTGAAGAGAACAAAATGTGCAGATATAAAAGAGCATGAGAAGAACAAAGAAAGACCAGATAGAGAGAGACAACAAGTCAAGTCAAGTATGAAAAAATAAAAAGAATAGTGAAGCAGAGAAGATTTGAAGAATAAAGAAGAAGTGGTAAGAATTGATATATCTACGTTGTTGCTTATTCAATCATGTATTTATAATCAGGGAGGTAGGGTGGTGCTAGGGAGGACTGTAGTCCTATGTTATTCAAGTTGGTGCTTGAATACTGAAAGTTGAAGCTTCCATCTAGTTGTGGCTAGAAAACAAGGTAGTCGGGTGGTGCTCAAGAAAACACAGAGTTTTTTGTATGCAAGTTGGTGCTTGTATAAATACAATTAGTGCTGGAACATTTAGGGAGTTGATGCTTCCTTCTAGTGGGTGCTAGAGAAATTAGAGAGTTGGTGCTCTAAAACAAGTTGGAGCTTGTAAAATAGAGGTAGTAGCCTCACATTGTGTTGGTGCTATATTATAGATGATGTATAGAACTTAAAAGACTACCTATCATTTCGAAGAAGAAGAAGAGGTTTTCTCCCTTTATGGTTTTCCTCGTGAAGATATGTCTCTGTGTATATCTTATGTGTGACTGATGCTCATTATTCATGTTGTCCATATGTTGTATAATATTGATGATCAATTGGAGAAGATTTAAAATGGTTTAATAGACTTAATATTGTTTAAGCACAGTAACAATTGATTCACCCCCCCCCCTCTTAGTTGTCTTAGTAATTTCATCAACCCCTTTGTTACGACTACAAGCAAAGAATATATATATATATATATATATATATATATATATATATATATATATATATATATATATATTGGCAAGAACAGAATGACAACAACAGTTGAACCACACAACGTGATGATGAACACATGCACATCGATCATACAACAGAAAACTATGACTCCACGCATTTGCACAAGATAAATTGGGCCAAACATGCATAAAAAAACAAGGAGAAATGACTACCCACCCAACACAACATGACCACGCCTACAAGCTAGGGGACAACATCCTCATCGGCCAATTAACTAGAACCTTACTGGTGCGCAACCAAACACATGAAGGCGTTCAACCCATGCACCAATGACAACCTTACAACGATCAACAACACTGACATGGAAGGCATAGACTCTGGCCAAGTTATCATTCGCCTCTATCCAATAGGGCGTGCAATGATCCCCTCATCAGGGATCATGTTGTCACCATGTGATAGGTGTGACAATAACTATGGCGCAACACATAACAATAACCTCAACCCCAACTAAAATCAACGTGGTAGGAGATCAACTTAACCATCCAAACACATGACAATTAACCCTAGCACCCAACCGATAAGTCAACAAGACGATTAAGACAATCATACGATGCTAAAAATTTCTTGCGCAACAAAATCAATATGAACAAGATAAAGGATTATTATTAACACACACAACTCGATGAAACTATAATCCAAATCCCAATATGAGACAAGTATCTATCGCTATCCTTTAAAACTGAAACTACATAAATTTAATTGTTGCTCTTACATATAAAAATTAGCAGTCCTTTAATGACCTTGTCGTCTTTTAATTATGAAACTGAAAAAAAATATAAGTATTATCCTCAGGATGAGTTCTCTATCTAGCTAAGAATTCATAAAACAAGTTTTATAATGATTAGTGAATATGCTAAAGTTTTCCAATAAAAAAATCATCAAATTTCTTTAAGAAAATTAGCAAAAAAATTCATGTTGTCCAACACTACCAATGATTGTCTCTAAATAAGTTGTTGTCTATTATTGCATTTACTGTCTACTAAATATATGTGAGAAGGCTGTAAGTTAAATATGTAAATAGCTAAGTTAAATATATTAATTGTTGTCATTTAAATATGTGATAGGAAGAATTAATATAAGATATAATGGAGTTAGTGTGAACATGTGTAAGGGTAAATATGTACAAAAGAGTGAAAATATAAATAAACATATCGCATGTAAAATGTAATGCAGGGTGTGGATATATAGTGTAAATATAGTGTAAAAATATATGGTGAAATTATAGGGCAGAGTGTAACAACTATCCAAAATGCGGAGTAATAAACTAACCCTAGTCAAAGCTATTCCCAACGCTTTTCATTCACCCATATCAAGTGCAGACACGTCAAAAGATATAAGTTACACATGAAAAAAATGGATTCGTTGTCTAATCAAACAATTGCACAGTGACTAGTTCATACAGTCATCAATGGAATCATTGCCTAAACTTGTACTCAAACGCAGACCATAAAATCACTTGATAACGCAGATTTAAATAGTAATAGTTAACGCCATCATAAATGCAATAAAATTGCGTTCTGGGAATGGTAAGATCATTTTCCTAAGAATTCACACTATAGGATTGGACTTCACTTGGATTTGTTTTCATGAATTTGTAACATCTCGCTCTTGCGCGCACTGAGCGAACTTATTCTTTGAGGACACTTGCTCGCAAGTGATCCAGATTATTATACCTTTGGGCATTTGATTATGATTATGAGGCATTATGAATCGATGACAATTTATTTTGTTGCATTGACATAGACATGTGCTATTGACTCAGTTTTCCTGAGTGTGCAGGATTTTGGACCTCGAAGATGCAGAGGCATCGATGGAACCCCTTGAACTCCAGATCGATTCATGGAGTGGACTATTGGGGTTTGATTGTTGTATATATGATATTTTTGCATCTGATTATATGATATGATTATGGATATATTTCTGACATGATTCATTGATGATGCAGGCTGACAATAAATTTTTGACCAGACTCACATGTGGAGTAGAGGGTTCATGCACGACTACCAGAGACGTTGAGGGAGAGGTGTGGATAGCAGCCTTGCCACAACCTACTAGCACTCTCACCATGGCTCAAACTGTAGGTTAACGAAAACCTAGTTCGAGAAAATCCACGATGCCGTGAGGGCCGACTGCGACAGTTTCTCACGATGATTCTAAGGGGCGTGCAATAAGGCAGGGGCCTTATTCCTTAGAAGCCCTTAGTCTCACACAAGATCACCTGCCAGAGTATTGACTCCAGGGGTTTTTTATGTCTACCAAGTCATTCAAGAGGTGAGTGGCGCCCTTGGATCATGTAGTGCATCCTGAAGGGAACGTCATGCAAAGGAAACATATTGAGGCAAGTGACACCCTTGGAGCACATAGTGCGTCCTGAAGGGCACATCGCGCAAGGGAAACAAAATGGGGTGAGTCGCACCCTTGGAGCACCTAGTGCGTCCTGAAGGGCACATCACATTGTTAAATAATAAATGAATAAACCTATGGTCTTAGAACAAATGTTGTGATGAGAAAGATTTAAAACAAATTCCCTAGTAAAATGTCACCCAACCTCAAAAATTAAAATCTAGGTCTAGGTGAATCTTGCGGTAAAAGAAAATATGTATATAAAAATAAAAATAAAAATAATAAATAATAAATAAAATTAATAAGCATCATTAATCATGTGTCGAGAAGGGGGTAAGTAATTCTTTTAAATTATAAAAATCTTTTGGGGGATAAAATTTAAAAAGGGGGAAATAATTGTCACTTATGCTAATTCAAATTTATTAATTAAAAAGGAAAAAGGGGAAAAAAAATTCTACACCTAGCAATTTGAGTTTTAAATAAAAAGGGAAAGAGGGAATTTAAAAGAATTGGGAACTAGGAAAAAGTGGAACACAAAAGAAAGGGGGAACGCAAGGGGAAAAAACAAAATGTCCAACTTAGTAAGGTATATAGCATTTAAGAACTTTCTTAATTAAACTCAACTAGTAAATTAGTAAGGGGGAAAGTCATTAAAACTTGTAAGGGAATATGGGGACACCTAGGAGCGATTCTAGGAGTGCTTTTAGGTGGGTGAGGGAAATAGGAGTAATTAATTAATTAATGAAATTAATTTATGGTGCAATGAAGGGGGATGGGTGACACATATACGAGAAGGATTTTATGAATTAAATTGTTGAAAAACAAATTAAATAAAGTAAAGGAATTTGAAACTGTATATAATGGAGGGAGGAGAAGGATGATGGATCTCTTCTGTGATGCATAACGTTACACTGGATAAATTTATACTTGACTGACTTAGCTTGTGGGAGTTGGGATACCCAACTCGGTGAGGAGTGGTAGATCGCCCTTGCAAGGCGAGATGGGAGCTAGATGATCTCTAGTTCTATGTGTGTGGCCCCTTTGTGGCTCGGGGGGATAATGGGGAAGAAGAGTACCCCTAGCGTTGGATGGGAGGTACCGGTGAAGTCTCATCGATCGACAAGCGAGAGTTGCATGGAGCGTGTGGGACAACAACTCAGAGTGGGTTACTTGGGATATGATACACTTCCTTTATTTCTGCATGGTAGATTATTAGTATACTTTACGCTCTTAGTCTATATGTTTAATTGGGTAAAGAAAATGATTGACTTAGCATTTTAATTGATGAATGATTTTCCCCATAGCCTTAAGCTTGTTGTTGATTGATTCCCTTGGCTTTCGATCCCTGCATGTCTTGACTGTCCTATGGTTTTATTGGTTTGTGATGTTTTGCGGTTTCTAAATTTTTTCCTTCATCCCCAACTCATCAGCCCACGCTCGAGCAGTTGGTCAGGATCTTGATCTACGGTCGTCACTTCGGTGTTAATAGACCTATGGATCTAAACTCCCTTCTTTTCTATGCATGGATGATGAGTGAAGGATGTTTCTTCCCAGTTGTCTAACCTTGTTGATTGTTCCTGATTGTTAATCCCTTGCTACTTTTTCGAATTAGTGCTTCTACGATTGTTATCCTTCCTTCCATGATCCACTTATTACCCTCTGCATTTGATGAAAGGATCTCCACATTTTAATGAAACGATCTCTGCATTTTTAAATGAATGTCGTTTGCATTTTAATGTTTTTTCGGGCAAATTTACTGGGGAAGGTTTTTATAATAATAATAATAATAATAATAATCTATTTTTAAGGGCATGACCAAGCCAACACACCAAATTAGTGTATGAGACCCCCTTGTTTGTGGGACAAGGGACCCCCCTCCGCCCAACGATTTGACTGGTAAAGTCTACGAAGGTATACATACCCTACCCCCCTCTGGATTTGAACCTGTGACCTCTTAAGAGGAAACACGTGTTCTTAACCATTAGGCCCACTCAGGCTATATACATCTCGTCTGTCTTTACTGTGCAAATTTTACCTTGCGTTTTCACACCTATGGCTTGCGCTTTTACCTTTGTTCTTTAATTTGACTCGATTGACAATTTTTTTTTAAGTATTGGGACTGCATTATTTAGAACCTGTGGAAGTCAGTGACCTCCCCCATGAGTAGGCATCAGACTTACCCTTGAGCAAGTGTGTGTGAACCTGTAATTGCCCTGCATTTTAATGTAATTGTTGGAGAATGTACTCTACATTTTAATGTAATTGCAGGAGAATGTACTCAGCATTTTAATGCAATTGTTGACGAATGCACTTTTTGTTTTATTTTAGTTGAAGAGGAATGCCCTCGGTGTTTTAATTAAATGTTGTTGGTGAATGGAGAATGTACTTATGTTTCCATTAAATGTTGAAGGTGAATTTACTCAGCAAATTAACCTTATTTATACCCTCTCAGACAACAAATTTAACCATTATCATACCTAGACTTATAACGATTTAATACCTTCCAGCGTGACTGCAAGTGTTGCATATAGGGGCTGCGACTTGATTTTGGTTGAGATTGGTTACAGCGGTAGAAAAATTATACAATAACCACAGCCATTATCCATTGACATCTAACTGCGAATTATTCTAATAAAACTCAACCAAATTCATTATGGTTGAACTACATTTTACAGCTATGAAATCCTTGCCTGCATTTTGTTAGTGTACCCAGAATGTCTGCGATTTCATATCAATTCATGTCGTCTCTATCTTTAGTTGCTTTGCATATTTTTGTGTATATTGAATGCTAAGTTACCCATATCCTTGGACATCGAAATAACTGCACGTTGATGTGTAAGACAATGATTTTCCCCTGGCGAATTTGATGGCGAATTGGATGGTGAATATCAATTCATGTTAATTATTCTTATTTCTACGTTTCCTCTATGACTTACACAACAACCGTCTTAATGATTTGCACAACATTTCTGGACAACGTATCTTTATTGAAGACATTAGCATATTGATAGCGATTAATATGCCTTATTTAATGATTTTCTTAATCAGGTCTTGAGTGGGTACAAAACAATTTAATAAACTTACGATTGAGTGGTATTCATTGAGCGATACCATTTTGGACAGTGATAACTAAATTTTCATTTAAGCTCTGGTTAATTACACAGGACATTGGTATTTATTTCATGTCAGCGGTATATTTTTAAACCCGCAATATCCAGATAATAGATGGCATTGTAGTAATAATGTATATATTAACTTTAGACAACTTTGACAATAGATAGAAACCTCGGTAATAGTCACCCATCAACAACTAGTTTGTGGCTGACAACAATTTCCCTTAATTTGTATCTGTAAGCCAATGACGCAATGTTAGATAGGACCTCTTGGGAAGTAATTTTATTTTCCTTGTTGTTGATTGCAGTGATTTTATTTCTAGTGTGTTAATTTAGATAGTGATTTCTTTGATAGACCTTTTGTAGATAGAAATTTTGTGGACAACATATCTTCGATTTCACTTATTGATTGGTCAACGATATCATAGGGTGGATAGACCACGTTATAACTCATTTAACCTCTATCCCTCTAATGTAACTAACACTAGAACTCGATGCCATGGCTAGGCAATGTTTCTATTGATAGTATTGATGGACATAATTTCTTTTTTATAGCCCCTTAATGAGTTCAAGGCAGCAAATTCTTTGGTTATTTAGCAAATTGTTGGACATAGTTGTAAGTATGGGATTAATATAACTGTATATCTTCTTGCGCAAGCTTAACGATCGAGAGACTAGTAGTCTTATCAACTAAAACCCTTAATAGATAACAGTGAATGGAGATTATGCACCTTGCACCTTAGGACGAGATGGAAGGGGTGGTTGGTCTTCGTTGTTTCACCTTATAGGTTGCCTTGTGGGAAGAAAGCATTCTCTGGTCTTTCGCTCAATGTAAATTGAGTGATGTAATCTTGCATCCTATCAACTTGTTGTTGGGGTGCGTGGGTATCGTATTCTTGTCAGTTGTTTCAGTATCCTAACACATTGGTTTGTCTTGAGTCTGTGGTCCAAATAGGTTAGGTAGCGCCATGTTATTGTCATGCCTATCACCCAACGACAACATGATTCTTGATGAGGGGATCATTGCATGCCCTAATGGGCAGATGCGAATGATAACCCGACCTTAGTTTGTGCTTCCCGATGTGGGCGTTGTTCGTTGAGATTGAAGTTGGCACTTGGTTTTTAATGCCTTAACGCGGTCGGTCTTGTGCACCGAAGAGGTTTCCAATTACTAGTCATCAAGCCATTGTGTCAGGTTTCTCGTTGTTGTCCTTTAGCTTATAGGCATTGTCTTGCTTGTGTCAGGTGATTAGTCGGGGTATCAGTCTTGGTTTATTGCACACTCCATCGAGTTGCTTGTTGTGCTCGTGTGTTGAGTCGTTGCGGTCTTTTGCCTGATCTGCGTGAGGGTGACCCTCGTTGCATTGTGTTGGTTAACTATTGTCATCATTTCCTTCTTGCCTAAAAAAAATAAAAAAATTCACTTATGCTTTGCTTGTAGTTGTAACGATGGGGTCGTTACAGAATCATAGACATTGCATGGGTAAATTTATAGTTAATATGTAATACACGTAGTCATATTCGTTGGGCGAAATGATGGCAATCAAAATAAAAATGCAAATTACATTCGCCATCAAGGTAGTAAATAGCTAAGGAAATTTTGCAGACCAAGGCATGAAAAAAAAACGCAGACATAATTGTTCCATTTTCAGTCATGGACTTTCCAGTGCTCAAGGGTAAGAAATCTAATAAGTGTAAATAATGTTTTGGGAATTATTCCTCCAACTTTAGTTTTTGTTAATCTTGAATCTCTCTTTTTTTTAGTGGATGGATCTAACAAGGACTCTACCTGTTGAAGTAGTCAACAACCTATTTTTTAGTTATTTATGAGCATAGGGGGAGACCCAGAGATAGATGTAAAAATAAGGAAATTCCATGAATGATTCTTATTACACAAAACGAAAACCCAGGAGTAGACGAAGGAGGTATTGTTTTTTTTTTTTTCCAAAGGTGAGCTTGGGATTGTGACTCATAAATATATTTCTTTTAATTATTTGAATCATTGCGAACTTACTCGACATAATACCATTCATAATTGTGTACCAAATTGTAATTTTTTTTTTATATAAATTATTCTAATCATTGCGAGTTTACTAGACATAATACCATTCACTATTCAAGAACATTTGGTCCATGCATAATCGGTATACTAAATCAAATATTCTGATAATATAATAAATAACTAGAAAAATTAAATACCGTAGTCGGAAGGATAATGAAATATGAGAATTGCAGGGAAAAATCGCCTCAAATAATTTAAATGCATAAGGAAAAAATCATAGTCCAAACAAATGTAAGGGATTTCAAACAAGAGAACATAACACAGTCTCAAATCGTCTTCAAATATTAAAGTGAAGAGATATAAAAAAAAATGCAGAGAATATTTCCATCAATAAAAAAAAATATAGAGTTAAGTTGTGAGGGAGGTTTTAGAACGCATAGTTAATTTATCTAGAAATATATAAAAACACAAAGTTAAATTTATCCAACAACATATGAAAACATAGAGTTAAATTTATCCAACAATATATAAAAACGTAGAGTTAAAAAATCGTGGTTGAGGGTGTTGAAATGCAGAGAATACTAAACATAGTTTTCAGATGCCGAGAACGATTAAGATGCAGAGGTGATATAACATGCAGAGACCAACTCAAGGCAAATATCAAACACAGAGATAAGAAGGGGTAAACAGATGGGAAAACACATCGTTCTCTCATCATCAATGCACAAAAATGTAGGTTATTAGAATATATAGGTCGTTGTGCACCGAAGTGACGACTGTCGATTCAGCTCCTGGCTGACTGCTCAGGCATGGACTGATGAACTAGGGATGAGGATGAAGTAAAAAGGCACAAGAATTCAAAACAAATCAATAAAACAAATCATACAGTCACAACATTCAGGGATCGAATGCCAAGGGAATGAAGTAAAGCATCAATCTTAAGGCTATGGGGAAATTAAGTTCTCAATTAAAATTCTAAGTCCAACACCT
The DNA here is from genome assembly GCA_000966675.3 of Picea glauca. Taxonomy (NCBI): domain Eukaryota; kingdom Viridiplantae; phylum Streptophyta; class Pinopsida; order Pinales; family Pinaceae; genus Picea; species Picea glauca. The sequence goes on along the minus strand of JZKD02S0227011.1, from coordinate 291,487 downwards.
TATTTACATAGTTAAAAGTATAGAATTCAAAGTGTAAAGTCAATAATAATCTACCATGTAGAATAAAAGTAAACGTACAGTAGCCCAAGTCGTCTTCTCTGAGTCATTGTATCGCGTGCTCCTTGCAGCTCCCGCTTGCCGCTCGATGAGACTTCACCGGTACCTCCCAACCAACGCTAGGGGTACTCTTTTTCCCCCTTAGCCCCCCGAGATGCAAAGGGGCCACACACACTAAACCAAATAAAAACTAGCTCCCATATGGCCTCGCAAGGTCGAGCTACCACTCCTCAACGAGTTGGGTGTCCCAACTCGCACAAGCTAAGTCAGTCAAGTCTAAAATTTTGCATTGTAACATTACACATAATAGAAGAGATCAATCCTCCTCCTTCTCACTACTTTATATAGAGTTTCTAAGTCATCTCTTTCCCAATTTCCCATTTAATTTATTGTTCAAAAATTTAATTCAAAAAAATCCTCCCCATACATGTGTCACCCATCTCCTTCGTTGCACCAGAAATTAATTTCATTAATTATTTAATTACTCCTATTTCCCTCACCCGCCTAAAAGCTTATAATCGCTCCTAGGTGTCCCCATATTCCCTTACACATTTTAATGATTTACCCCCTTACTAATTTACTAGTTGAGTTCAATTTAGAAATTTCTTAAATGCAAGAAACCTTACTAAGTTAGTCATTCTACTTTTTCCTTATGTTTCCCTTTCTCTTTATGTTTCCCCATTTTTCCCTTAGTTTCCTAATTCTTTTAAATTTCCCTCTTTCCCTTTTTATCTAAAACTCAATTTAGAAAGTGTAGGAATTTACCCTTTTCCATTTTTCTTTTTAATTAACAAATTTTTAATTAGCATATGTAACAGAACAATTATTCCCCCCCCCCCTTTTTTAAAAAAACATCTATCCCCCAACAAGATTTTTTTT
>JZKD02S0227011.1:273701-290397 GCA_000966675.3 Picea glauca | reverse complement strand
CACTTTGACCTAGATTTTATTTTCCTAGGCTGGGCGACATTTTATTAGGGAAATTGTATTAAATATTTCTTATCACATTAATTGTTCTAAGTCCATCTAGGTTTATTCACTTATTAGTTAGCAACGCGATGTTCCCTTCATGGCGCACTAGGTGCTCCAAGGGTGCAACTCATCTCATTTTGTTTCCCTTGCGTGGCATTCCCTTCAGGACGCACTACATGCTCCAAGGGTGCCACTCGCCTCTTTCCGTTTTTCTTGCATGACGTGCCCTTCAAGACGCATTACGTGCTCCAGGGGTGCCACTCACCTCTTTCCAATTTTTCTCACGTGACGTTCCCTTCAGGATGCACTCTGTGCTCAAATCGTGCCACTCGCCTCTTGAATGACTTGGTAGACATAAAAAAACCCTGGAGTCAATACTCCATCAGGTGATCTTGTGGGAGAATAAGGGCCTCTAAGGAATAAGTCCCCTACCTTATTGCACAACCCTTAGAATCACCATGAGTGACTGTTGCAGTCTACTATCATGGCATCGTGGGTCTTCTCGAACTAGGTATTCATTAACCTATAGTTCGAGCCACGGCGGGAGTGCTAGTAGGCTATGACAAGGCTTCTATCCACACCTCTCCCTCAATGTCTTTGGTAGTTGTGCATGACCCCTCTACTCCACATGTTAGTCCGGTCGACAAGCTATTTTCATCTTGCATCATCAATCAATCATGTCATAAATACAATCAATCATCATAATATCTAATCAGATGTGCATATGTCATATCAACAATAATAAAAAACCAATAGTCCACTCCCTGACTCGATCTAGAGTCTAAGGGGTTTCATCGATGCCTTTGCATCCTCACGGTCCAAAATCCTACGAACTCAGGAAAATTCAGTCAATAGCACATCTATATGTCAATAAAACAACATAACATGTCATGAATCCATAATGCCTCATAATCATAATCAACGACCAATAGTATAATAATCTGGATCACTTGTAAGCAAGTGTTCTCAAAGAATAAGTTTTCTTAGTGTGTGCAATAATGAGATGTTACATACATCCCCTCTTCGTATAAACTTTGTCCTGAATTTTCACAGTATATAAGTGCCGAAATGAATGTATCACAGTGTCATAAGTCTATCTATCAACCAAAAATGGAAACTACTGGCGCATATCATATGCATCCTCCTAGGTCGCTGAGTGCAGAATATAGTTGTCCCATTATACCTTGACCTGATTTACTGTTCGATGCCATAGCTGTCGAATGCGATGATCTAGGATGCAGATCGTCTCATCTGTGAGTGCCCCCTCATCTGATACTTTCAAGTAACTCATGTCAATAATATGCGTAGGATCACTAATATAATGTCTCAAAATAGATACGTGAAAAAAATCGGGCATACACCTCAAAGAATCAGGCAAGGCTAGTCGATAGGCCACAGGCCCCTTCCTCTCCATAATCTCGAAAGGTCCCATGAACCTAGGAGATAGTTTATCTCCCTTTCCAAACTTGATCGAACTCTTATGCGGTTTTACTCACAAGAAGACTCGATCACTTACTTCGTAACTACGATCGACATGGTGCACATCTACATAACTCTTTTTTCGATCCTATGCTTATTTTATCCTTTGTCTTATTGTTTGCATTTGATATTCTGTTTCTTGGATCACTTCTGGTCCCAACAATACCATATCCTCAAGCCGATCCCAACTCAGAGGCATCCAACATGGTCACCCATAAAGGAACTCAAAAGGCGCAATCTTAATGGTTCTTTGGTAACTGTTGTTATAGGCGAATTCTACCAGGAGCAAGAATTCTTCCCAACGCTTATGTTGGTCCATCACGTACATGTGTAACATGTCTTCCAAGGGATGGTTTGTTCGTTCATTTTTCTCGTCAGTCTCCGGGTGATATGCAGTACTAAAGTTAAGTTGGGTTCCCAAGGCCTCTTGGAAACTAGTCCAAAATCGTCCAATAAATACTGATCCTCGATCAGATATAATCCTCTTAGGTATGCCATGCAGCCTCACAATATCACTAATGGAAACTCTAGCTATGTTAGGTGCCTAATACATGGTACACATAGGAATAAAATGAGCACTTTTCATCAGAGTGTCGACTACCACAAAAATTGAGTCATGTCTCCTTGTCGTCAGTGGAAATCCAACAATGAAATCCATTGAAATAACCTCCCATTTCGATTCCAGAATAGCATGTGGCTGTAGTAGTCCTACTAGATGTCTATGTTCAACCTTTACTAGCTCACATTCTAGACATATAGCCACATAGTTGACTATGTATGCCTTCATTCCCTTCCAGAATAATAAGGGTTTAAGGTCTTCCCTCATCTTAGTGACTCCTGGGTGGGCCATCAATACTTCTCTATGAGCCTCATTTATGATCAAGCTCTTCAACTCGTCGTTTGGTGGTACATAAATCTGATTTTTAAACCTCAATAATCCATCGTCGTCAAACAAAAATCCTTCAAATCTTGGTACCATCATTATGTTTTGTCCGATAAAATCCTCGACCTCTTTGTACCATTCATCGTCGTGCTGTAAAGTTAGAATATTTTCACGTAGATTCGTATGAAGAGGAAACACCAAAACTATGCATGGTCTCTGAGTCAATGCATCTGCCACTCGGTTCACTGTTCCTTTTATGTAAGAAATCTTGAAATCGTACTTGCTAAGAAGTTCTGACCAACGTCGTTGTCATGCATTCAGGCCTCTTTGCGTAAAGATGTGTTGTAGTCCAAAGTGGTCCGTACTTAGTTCAAATTTTCGTCCAACAAGGTAGTGTTTCCAAACCTTCAAGGCATAAAAAATGGATAACAACTCCAAATCATGCGTTGCATAGTTCTCATCATGCCTTCTCAGTTTCCTTGAGATGTAAGCGATCAGTTGACCATCTTGCATCAAGACTCTGCCTAAGCCTTCCTTGGATGCGTCAGTGCATACCAAGAAGTCTGTGTCCATGTCAGGGACCTTTAGTATCAGTGTCACTGTCAACAACTCCTTGAGCCTCTGAAATTCTTCCGTGCATTTCTCAGTCAAAACAAAATTCTTGTTCTTCTTCTGTAATTTTATGATCGGATTTGCTATCTTCAAAAATCCCTCGACGAACCATATGAAGTTGCACACTTCGGAGACATTCGTCGGCACAAGCCATTCCATAATGTCCTCAACCTTTGTTGGATCCACAAAAATACCTTCACTGGAGACGACATGCCCTAAGTAGTGAATCTTTGATTGGTAAAATGAGGATTTGGACAATTTCCCATACAATTTGTGCTCTCCTAGACACTGTAGTACCAAGCACAAGTGCTCGTCATGCTCCTTTGTCGTCCGAGAGTAAATCAAAATATCGTCAATGAATACTTGGACAAACTTGTCCAAGTACTCGCAGAACACCCCTTTCATCAAACTCATTAACACCCCTGGGGCGTTTGTCAGTCCAAATGGTAAAATAGTAAACTCATAATGTGAAAACCTCGTCTTAAAGGTGGTCTTAGGGATGTCATCCTTCTTGATCTGTAACTAGTGACACCCTGATCGAAAATCGATCTTGAAAAACACCGTCGCACCTTTCATATGATCGAATAGATCATCAATCCTTGGAAATGGATACTGATTCTTGATCCTTGCCTTATTCAATTGACGGTAGTTAATGCAGAGTCTCCATGACCCATCCTTCTTTCGTATAAAAATATCAAGTGCACCCCATAGTGACACACTCAAACGTATTAGTCCTAGGTCCAACAACTCTTTCAGTTGCATTCTTGTCGAGCCTTGACCAAGTTTTGGGAGATCCTTGGTCAATTTTAACCTATTTTGGGACTTTGACATCGTGTCTAAGATAGAGCACAAGAGCGCAAGACGAAGCAGAGATCACGTGATATAGACCCCTTTTTGGGTCCTTTTTGGGATTAGGGATTATGTAACGGGTATGGGATGTCGACCCATGGGTTTACCCATGTTTAGGCCTATTTTGTAAAGTATAAATAAGTATCTAGGTGACATAAGTAGGGGGGACGATAAGCTAAGTGCTAAGTGCAAGTATGGTTTTTACATGTTCTGTGCATATTGTGAGAAACTTGTAGAGCTAAGTGCAAGTGGTTGTAACTGACTGTGAAAGGCTTTGTGCTAGACCTAGTTCGGGGAAGGAGGATCTGGCGAGGTGCATGCAGATCTCTTTTCCTATGAAGAGTAGGGTTTTATAGTGGCTCTATTCATGTAGATGACTGATTGAAGCTAATAAAGAAGAAGAGTTGGTAGACATAGCCCCAGGGTGGGGGTGAACCATGTAAATACTGTGTTATTCTTCTCTGTGCGATGTTATGATGTGTTTATGTCTTTACTTTCTAAGTGATTTAATATAGATAGATAGACAAATCTGTTTATTCTTTGTGCTTATGATGAATCTGGATGCTAGATATGACATAGGTGAATGTTCTTAGTGCTTGAATCTGCTAGATCTGATCCAGTTATTTATGCTAAGTGATTAAATACATTAGATCAGGGTGAATGTTGTGATGCTCTGTTTTCTCTGCGGAGTAGATATTGGTTAAATAATGATGAAATAATGGTGCTAAGTGATCTATCAAGTATTATAATCATAGAACTGTGTCCCAGCTAAGGTTGCAGACACATGATTCCTGTAACCACCCCTACCTCTACCTTCGGTGAGACTTAATCTGCTTCACAGGTGTTTTCGAAAGGGCTGGTAGTTAGGGATTTGTTGGTGAGTTGTTGTAGTGTTGAACCCTGGGTCTGCCCCTGTTCCAAAAAATGGTTCCTTTGCCAGGACCTGAAGCTGTGATTGCTTGGAATTGAGGAAGAAGAAGATTTGTGCAAAGATATGACCTGAAATTGTGAAAGGTCTGTGCATAGATCTATTGCTCTAATGCATAGTACTCTACTTATTTTGACAAGCTCTGTGCTAAGGAAAAGAAGTCTGATCTGAAGAAAAGAGGTAAGATATGAAATATTTGTGCTCTAAGAAAGGTAAAAGTGAGAATTTTTTATTAAAAGAGGTAAGATCTGAAATCTTTGTGCTCTGATAAAGGTAAGAATATTGAAAAGTTATAGATCTGAAAGATTTGTGCTCTGTAGAAGTAAGATAAGTTGAAATTTTTGTTTCAACAATATGGATCTAGGTATGTTTGATAGATTCTATCCTAGCTTTAAAACTAGGGTACTAATAGATGAAAGAATATTTGATATGAGTAGATCTAATAAGAATAGTGAAAAATATGTTATACCTATGCATAGAAAGAATGTTTGGACTAATAAGTGCATGCAGGATCCTAGAAAGAAATGTTTGCAGGTTAGCTACCATGATCCTAGCACGTAGTACAGGAAAGGTTGGGGATAATTTAAAATAAAGAGAGGATTAACCCTTTGTTACAATTGTAGAAGACTGGGACATCTTGCTAAGGAATTCCCTGGGAGAAGACATAGTTGACTTTGTTGTAAAGCTACGAACCATGAAGTATTGGATTTCCCTATAATGATTGCTAGGGTTGAAAGAATGAATATGAACCAAGAAAACCCTAAGGCATATCCATAAACTAAAATTATGATAGAATCCCATAAAGAATTAGAGATAGTATTGCCACAGATGAAAGAAACCCTGAATGACCACCGACATGTCCGATTATTAGAGATATTCAAAGAAAAAAAATGCCTTGAAGAAAGAATATGAGACTTCGACATTGATTGTGTTCTAGATGAGGAAACACAGGTGAATATCATGACAAAGAGAAATTGGGAAGCTATAGGGAGGCATGCTATGATTTATTCATCAGGAGGAATAGGACTATTCAAATGAAAGTTGATAAACCTATGTGGAAATCTCACTCGGATACCTATGAATGCCAATGGAACTTCAAAAGAGGAATATTTTGAGATTATTAAATTTATTGAGAACAATTCCCCATTTACCATGTTACTAGGAAAACCTTGGATTGAAAGAGGTCAGGCCAAAACGCAAGAAGAAGAAGAAGTTTTAGAACAAAAGAAGAAAGAGTTAAAAGAATTCATGACTAGAAGGATCACACACTTGATTGAAGAACATAAGAAAATATCGAATCTATTTAACACCAGAGACCCGGATGTCAATGTTGCAAGAACACTAGAAGACCCACAGAAGATTGAAGTACCTATTCCAGATAAAGAAGAAGGATTACCCTTGAATCTTAGGAAAGAATCTCAACAACGCAAAATAACTATGCCAAAAGAATATAAGAATCAGAACGAAAAAAGGAATACTGAGACAAATCTAACTGGGAAGAAGGCTAGAAAGCTAAGTAAGAAGAGAGCTAAGATCGATAAGTTGCTGAAGGTTTTAGAGGGAACCTCGTAGAAGGAAAATTTGCAAAATTGGAGCTTCACCAGGATATCAGAACAACGACACATGGCACTTCGCCATGGCAAAGAAATATAGCCATTGAGGACATTATAACTGTTAGACCAATGCTCTAAATGGGTAGAAAGACATTTATGGTTAGACAATTCACCATCCAACCGTTGGGACCGCACCATAACAGAAAAAATAGAGTTAATGAAGGCTTCATACCCGTTGAAAACGACCCATTGTCGAGTTACCTATTTATCCTGTCATGCCTTGCCCCGAGAACACTTCTTCCAATCAAGAGTTTGAGCCCACAGACTAAGTTGATTTTTCACAGTGACCATCGCACTCTTGCTCTCTATCCCATTACTGTGTCTAAGTTACCCTTTGAACCCGAGATTGTTAACCTCAAGTGTGTATGTTGGACGAGTTCAGCGCTGCAGAGAAATTTGTTGAAGAAGTTTTGATCAACCTCATGACTGAAAGAGTCATGTCGATGTCTACAGGTGTACAAGAATCATCGACGAGAGGACTGCTAGCCTCTCTTTCCACTGCTCGCAGAGCCGGACCATCCTGGCCATCAGATGAAAAGTGAACCAAGCACATGGATGATCTAGAGAATGCCAAATTTATCCCAACCATATTACCTGCCTATATACCACCTCTGAGTGGTGTAATAAATTGAGACAACGTGCCCAGATATTTCGAATACACCTTGGTTACGGTGTACCTCCCAAAGGGGATACGCACAGTTCGAGCAGACTAAGACAATATTGCAGTGTTGAAGTTTAGAGAATTCAACCTCGAAGATCACAAAGTCTATAACATGCTCACCCGACATAAGTACCTGACCAGAACTAAGGGGAAGAATTCAAATATAATCCCCTAGTTGTGTACTATGAACCTCGCGCAGTCCACCCTGCTGAATGTATGAAGGTTCCCCACTTTGGTAGACACCAGGAAGTCAATGCCTATGTCAAGATGCTTCTTTCTTGTTACCATGGTGGCTATTTGTGGCTAAAATGACGTATAATAGTTGATCCAACGTTGATCAATTAGATCACATGGTTGAGTATGCAAGAACCTGATCCACAAGAGTTTTACCCAGGAAATGCCATGGATCACACTCTACAACAGAAGATCAAGGACATTTATGGTGATGTCAAAAAGGGAACATGAGGCTACAAGGTATATTCTATCCAGAGTGGCACAGTGTTCCTTTCCTGTCATTTGATTGAAGGGAAGTTAGTATGAAATAACTGACCTACCCAAGTCACTGGCTCTGTAGTCGACCTCCCAGGGAAGTGCGCAGAAGGCCTTCAGATGAACTAGGCGAATTACCTAGTGAACTAGTTGGAAATCGACTATAGAGAAGAACAAGATGAAGGATATGAATTTCATTTCAGCTGGCTCTTGATTCTTATAGATTTTATTTCCTCGGAGATGCCGGAAGGTGCGACCTTCTCGGACATCGAGCCTTTTGAACCATTAGCCGTGAAGTTCAATACACTGTGGTATTCAAGCGATATGAATAAACAGTGGCAGTCAAATTTTTCTTTTCATATCTACTACAATCAGCTGAAGATAGTCGTACAGTTCAAGCCTTGCATGACTCTAAACACTCTACACTGTTTCAGGGCTTTGATGAAGTTCAGTGCAGATCGACATTTTATTTACATCACAGCGCACGTCGACGAACACAAGCAATAACTTCAATCCTACTATAAGCTCACGAAGGAGAACTTGGAGGATATCTCTAAGGATTGGTCAATGGACCTCCTTATTCCAGTAGACCTTGCAGATATATCTGACATCGATAGCCTAGAAATAGCGTAGGTACACATGGACCTAGCAAGACAAAGAAGACCAAAGAGGTCCAAGGATTAGACATTGCATCTGTGAAGACTACTTACATATCACCAGAGCAAGGAGGTGATGTTGAAGAGTTAGATGACAAAGAAGTTGAAGAGCAACAAGGAGACGAGGTTGATCCTCTGAAGAAGAGGAAAGGTTCTCCTCTAAAACCTTTCTCCCAGAAGAAATCGAAGGCCACCATGACCAAGATACAGACTGTCCTCACCTCCAATGAATTCGACTTCCTCATAGAATCCCTACAAGATGCTTCACTGGAAATAGTATAGAAACAAGAATCAAAGAAAGAGGAGATGTATGATCGAATTGAGACTAAACTCCGAGGGGTACAGAAGGCCCTACAATCTAGTCATGCAGTCTTGACTGCACCGGGAGAACCAGAATTGGTAGATGATCCAACCCAACTCCACCACCTAGCCGATACAGTCGAAGCTCTCCTTCGATGAGCACAGGAAGAAATAGAGAAAGCCACCCAGGCTTTGACACAAGTATAAGGAGTACTCGTAGAGAAACACAATGCTGCAGAACATGAAAATCATGAACTCCAAGCGAAGTTTGATGATGAAAAAGAACAACTACAAAAATAAAAGGAACAGTTGCTCATAGAGAAACTCGAAGTAAAATAATCGATCAACATAACACTTCTCTCTGTGAAAGTATTAGAAATCAAGGCAGAAGATTGAGTTACACAGCAGGTGAACCATCTCGCAGAAGCCATCTAGCAGCTATAACAATGCATAGAATATTTGGAGCTACGCACTGTACCTAAGACCCCACAAGATTTCAGAGACCAAAGAGAAGCAACTGCCTAGAGCACAGTTGAAAATATAAAGGCTCTTACCTGGGAATGTAATAAACTCACTGATCGCAGTGCCCAGACCTATGAACAACTCACAGAGAACCCAAAATTGAAGGCATTGGAGTCGAAGCTCTAAGAGGAAAAGTATCAAGCCGAAAATATACAGGTGCAGTTGAAACCCCTATCAGCTGTGGAAAGAATGAAGTGATCCCAAGAGAAGCAGACCACCTATCAGCATATCCCCACTATCCATAGTAGAGCTGTGGAAGTAACTCAGAGGCTCCAACTTGTACAAGATAAGGCCTATCAATTGTTTACAGAGGTAGAAGGCCAAGGAGCAAAGCTAGAGCGGGTTGTCACTATAGTTGAACAACATCTAGAAGGACCTATCAATGATGCACTCATCCAAGAGTTCACTGAACATGAGGCCATAGCACAACAACAATTCGGAGCAGCTCGAGACATTTGAAGCATAACTAGTCAGACTAGAGTGACTCGGGACAAGTCACATGTGAGTGTTGGGGGTCACCCTTGACCAAGTTTTGGGAGATCCTTGGTCAAGTTTGACCTATTTTGGGACTTCGAAATCCTGTCAAAGAAGGAGTGCAAGACAAAGTAGAGATCGCGGGATCTCAACCCCTTTTTGAGTCCTTTTTGGGATTAGGGATTATGTAATGGGTATGGAATGTCAGCCCATGGGTTTACCCATGTTTAGGCCTATTTTGTAAAGTATAAATAAGTAGCTAGGTGACATAAGTAGGGGGGTCGATAAGTTAAGTGCTAAGTGCAAGTATGGTTTGTAGATTCTCTATGCATATTGTGAGAAATTTATAGAGCTAAGTGCAAGTGGTTGTAACTAACTATGAAAGGCTTTGTGCTAGACCTAGCTCAAGGAAGGAGGATCTGGCAAGGTGCACATAGATCTCCTGTCCTATACAGAGTAGGGTTTTATGGTGGCTCTGTGCATGTAGATGAATGGTTGAAGCTAATAAAGAAGAAGAGTTGGTCCATGTAGCCCCAGGGTGGGGGTGAACCATGTAAATACTGTGTTATTCTGCTCTGTATGATGTTCTTATGTGTTTATGTCTTTACTCACTAAGTGCTTTAATATAGATAGATAGACATATTTGTTTATGATTTGTTCTTATGATGAATATGGATGCTAGATCTGACATAGGTGAATGTGATTAGTGCTTGAATCTGCTAGATCTGATCCAGTTATTTATGCTAAGTGCTTAAATACATTAGATCATGGTGAATGTTGTGATGCTCTATTTTCTCTGCGGAGTAGATATTGGTTAGATAATGATAAAATAACGGTCCTAAGTTCTCTATCAAGTACTATAAACATAGATCTATGTCCCAGATAAGGTTGCAGACATTGAGTCCTGCAACCACCCCTGCCTCTACCTTGGTTGAGACTTCATCTGCTTCACAGGTGTTGCCGAAAGGGCTGGTAGTTAGCGTTTTGTTGGTGCATTGTTGTAGCATTGAACCATGGGTCTGCCCCTGTGCCAACAATTCTCAACTCCTGTAACTCCGGGGTTGACATACGATAAGGCATTCTCACTATTGGTTCAATCCCTAGTTTTAGGTGTATGGTAAATTCTAATTCCCTCTCCGGCGACATCCCAGGTAACTTTTCTAGGAAGACGTTTTCAAACTCTCTCACCACCGGAAGGTGTTCTAGACCTTCTGATACTCCCTTTTCATTTAACACAAGGATCGCATAAATATTACATCCCTTGTACATGCTCTTCCATAACTGCAAGGAAGAGATAAACCTTAGGGAAAATACCTAGTTCCATCCTACAATCACGCGTCTCTGTCCCTCATCATCGACCAAGCTCAACCATTTCATCTTATGGTTGAGTATCGCCTCATGCAATTACAACCAGTCCATACCAATCACAACGTCATAAGATCCTAATATCGTGATGTACAGGTTGGCCCTGGTGACAAAATCTCCCAGGTTAAGGGTACAACCCGTAACCTTTCCTCCAACTTTTTTTTGGCTCCCGAAGCCATCTCTACAAATCTAAACTCATCCTATTTGATTGGATTTACCTTAGTCCATTTTAGCACTGCACCAGAAATGAAACTCTTAGTGGCATCGTGATATATCAAAATACTAAGGGTCTAGTCAGCGATGGTACCCGACATCTCGAGCACAATCGACTGGTGCTATTCCTAGCAGTTATTCACTGCTACATGAATTTGATGGGCCTTTCCCAAATCTCCCATGGTAGTGGGTACCACTGATCCAGATGCTCTAGTCCTCTCCACTAGGCAATCATGATGGTAGTGTGGCTCCCCACACCTCCAACACCCCTTCTTTAGTCCAGTACTCCTAGTACCTGAAGTAGAATTTGATGGCCCACTAGCTAGGAATCCTGGTGTATTTTGCTGAACATGCCTAAATTGCTACTGCTACGATTAATGTGGTGGTCCCCGATAAGGTGTCTGCTATTGAGGCGCTGGTCGTCGAGGTGCAGTGAAAGTGGATACTCTCTATAAGCCACAATATCCTAGCATCTTCCTAGCTGGTGTCTGCTGCTACTGTGCACCGGATGACACCTACCCTACGAGTATCGTTGGAGTCCTTCTCTGACCCCCACTGATAAGCTCCTCCTCTGCTATGAGGGTCTTCTAGATGACATCATGTAATGTGTAAGGAATCAAAATCCTAACCTTTGCATGTATGCTGACATTACGACCGAACAAGAACCTGTTGACCTTAAGCTTCTCGGTATTAAGGTGTGGAGCAGGCAGAAGCAACTCCATAAAACAAGCCTCGTACTCGGGCACCATATGGCCGCCCTGTCGTAAGGCATTGAACTCGTTGAGCTGACGCTCAATGAATTCCTCTTATAGATACCTCTCTTTGAACCATTCCTTGAACAGTTCCCATTACACGTCTTCGATGGTCATGTTCAATTGTGACAGGAGCATCTTCCACCATAGAAGAGCACTCCCCTTTAGTTGAAAGACCACCATGAAGACCTTCATGTTGGAGGTATAGTCACGAAGTGAAAAGAACATCGTCATATTCTCCAACCATGCCTTGGCAGCTACGCCATCCAGGGCACCAAGGAAATAAGGAAATTTAACCTTCTCGAGTTCACAGTGAATACTACCAGTACCAACCGGTGCATGCGATGGACCCTCATGGGGTGCTAATGCCCTAGATTCATCTCTTTCCAAAAAACTAATCAGTTCCTTAGACATATGTTGAAAATACCTCATCAGCCCAACCACATCACCCACCGCTATCTTCTCCTGCCCTACAACCTGTTCATCTCCCTGGGGGTTAGACCCCTCATGCATGGATGCTACTAGAGGCGTTGTGTCTCCTCCCCTAGCACCCCATCGTATGCCTCCATGACGTCCTCTAACCATGATTACCTGCACGAATACAAGTCAACTTAATTAACAACATTATAATCAAATATCATAACAATGAAATCCATAGTGTTCCCAAGTCGTGGGTTGAACCTGCTCTGATACCATATGTAACAACCCCTTCGTTATGACTACAAGCAAGGCAAAAAAACAATTTTTTTTTTCTTTTGGAAAGAAGGCAATGACGAAAATAGTTGAACCACACAACCTGACAAAAAACACACACACACCGATCATGAAACATACAAATATGACTCCACGCATTTGCACAATAGAAACTGAGTGAAACATGCATAAAACAACAAGGAGAAACGACTACCCGCCCGACACAACATGACCATGCCTACAAGATAAGGGACAACATCCCCATCCCGACACAATGCCCTCATCGACCAATTAAATAGAACCTCACTGGCACACAACCAAACACATGAAGGCGTTCAACCCATGCGCCAATGACAACCTTACAATGATCAACAACACTCACACGGAAGGAACAAAATCTGGCCAAGTTATGATTCGCCTCTATCCAATAGGGCACACAATGATCCCCTCATCAGGGATCATGTTGTCGCCAGGTGATAGGTGTCACAACAACCATGGCCCAACACATAACAATACGCTCAACACCAACTAAAATCAACGCGCTAGGAGATCGACTTAACCATCCAAACACATGACGTTTAACCATAGCAAGCAACCGACAAGTCAACAATATGACTAAGACAATCATATGATGCTAAAAATTTCTTGCGCAACAAAATCAATCTGAACAAGGTAAAGGATTATTGTTAACACATGTAGCTCGATGAAATTGTAATCCAAATCCCAATATGAGATAAGTGTCTATCACTATCCTTTAAAACTGAAACTACATAAATTTAATTGTTGTCCTTACATATAAAAATTACTAGTCGTTTAATGACCTTGCCATCTTTTAATTATGAAACTGAAACAAATATAAGTATTAACCTCAGGATGAGTTCGCTATCTATCTAATAATTCATAAAAAAAGTTTTATAATGATTAGTGAATATGCTAAAGTTCACCAATAAGAAAATCACCAAAATTGTTATAAGAAAATCAACAACAAAATTCACGTTGTCCAACACTACCAATGGTTGTCTCTAAATAAGTTGTTGTCTATTGTTGAAGTTAATGTCTACTAAATATATGTGAGAAGGTTGTAAGTTAAATACGTAAAATCGCTAATTTAAATATATTAATTGTTGTCATTTAAAGATGTGATAAGCAGAATTAATATAAGATATAATGGAGATAGTGTGAACATGTGTAAGGGTAAATATGTATAGCAAAGTGAAAATATAGATAAACATATCGTATGTAAAATGTAACTTAGGGTGTGGATATATAGTGTAAATATAGTGTAAAAATATATGGTGAAAATAAAGGGCAGAGTGTAACAACTATCCAAAACACAGAGTAATAAACTGACCCTAGTCAGAGTTATTCCCAACGATTTTCATTCACCCATCTCAAGCTCAGACACATCAAAAGCTATAATTTACACATGATAAAAATAGATTTGTTGTCTAATCAAACAATTGCACAGTCACTAGTTCATACATTCATCAACAGAATCATTGCCTAAACTTGTACTCAAACGCAGACCATAAAATCAGCTGATAACGGAGATTTAAATAGTAACAGTTAACTCCATCATAAATGCAATAAAATTGCGTTATGGGAATGGTAAGATCGTCTTCCTAAGAATTCACACTACAAGAATGGACAGCACTTGGATTTGCTGTCATGAATCGTAAACATTGCATGGGTAAATTTGCAGTTAATATGTAATACAGGCAGTCAAAATCATTGGGCAAAATGTTGGCAATCAAAATAAAAACGTAGATTACATTCACCATCAAGGTAGTAAATCACTGAGGAAATGTTGCGGACCAAGGCATAAAAAAAAAACGTAGACAAAATTGTTTCATTTTCAATCATGGACATTCCAGTGATCAAGGGTAACAAATCTAATAAGTGTCAATAAAGTTTCGTGAATTATTCCCCCAAATTTTGGATTTTGTTAATCTTGAATCTCTCTTTTTTTTAGCGGACGGACTTGACAAGGACTCTACCTGTTGAAGTAGTCAACAACCTATTTTGTATTTATTTATGAGCACAGGGGGAGACCCAGAGATAGATGCAGAGATAAGGAAATTCTAGGAATGATTCTTATTACAGAGAACGAAAACCTAGGAGCAGACGAAGGAGGTATTTTTTTTTTTTTCCAAAGGTGAGCTTGGGATTCTGACTCATAATTTTTTTTTTAAATTACACGAATCATTGCGAACTTACTGGACATAATACCATTCATAATTAAGTACCAAATTGTATTTTTTTTTTTATAAAAATTATTCTAATCATTGCAAGTTTACTGGACATAATACCATTCACTATTCAAGAACATTTGGTCCATGCATAATCGGTATACTAAATTAAATATTCTGATAAAATAATAAATAACTAGAAAAATTAAATACCGTAGCCAGAAGGATAATGAAATATGAGAAGCGCAGGGAAAAACCGCCTTCAAATAATTTAAATGCATAAGGAAAAAAACACAGTCCAAACAAATGTAAGGGCTACCAAACGAGAGGACACAATGTTGTTTCAAATTGTCTTCAAATATTAAAGTGCAGAAGTATAAAAAAAAATGCACATAATATTGCCATCAATAAAACAAAACATAGAGTTAAGTTGCGAGGGAGGTATTACAACGCAGAGTTAATTTATCCAACAATATATAAAAACACAGAGTTAATTTATCCAACAATATATAAAAACACAGAGTTAAATTTATCCAACCATATATAAAAACACAGAGTTAAATTTATCCAACAATATATAAAAACGCAGAGTTAAATTTATCCAGCAATATATAAAAACGCAGAGTTAAAAATTCGTGATTAAGGGTGTTGAAATGCAGAGAATACTAGACACATTTTTCAGATACGGAGAATGATTAAGATGCAGAGGTGATATAACATGCAGAGACCAAAGCAAGGTGGAGATCAAATGAAAAGATAAGAAGGGGAAAACAACTGGGAAAACACATCCTTCACTCATCATCCACGCATAGAAAAACAAGGCATTATAATCTATAGGTCGATGTGCATCGAAGTGACAATCGTCGATTTAGCTCCTGGCCAACTGCTCATGCATGGACTAATGAAATAGGGATGAGGATGAAGTAAAAAGGCACAACCCTTCGCAAAAAATCAATAAAACCAGTCGGACAATCACAACATTCAGGGATCGAATGCCAAGGGAATCAAGTCAAGCAATGAGCTTAAGGCTATGGGGAAATTAAGTTCACAATTAAAGTGCTAAGTCCAACACCTTCTTTACACAATTAAAAGTATAGAATTCAAAGGGTAAGGTCAATAATAATCTACCATGCAGAATAAAAGTAAGCGTACAATAACCCAAGTTGTCTACTCTGAGTCATTGTCTCGCGTGCTCCATGCATCTCTTGCTTGCCAATCGATGAGACTTCATCGATACCTCCCATCCAACGCTAGGGGTACTCTTCTTCCCCCTTATCCCCCTGAGCCACAAAGGGGCCACACACACTAAACCAGATAAAAATTAGCTCCCAGCTCACCTTGCAAGGCCAAGCTACCACTCCTCACCAAGATGGGTGTCCCAACTCCCACAAGGTAAGTCAATCAACTCTAAAATTTTGCAGCGTAACGTTATGCATAACAGAGGAGATCCATCATCCTCCTCCTCACTCCTTTATATAGGGTTTCTAAGTCATCTCTTTCCCAATTTTCCATTTTAATTTATTGTTCAAAAATTTAATTCAGAAAAATCCTCCCTGTACATGTGTCACCCATCCCCTTCGTTGCACCAAAAATTAATTTCATTAATTATTTAATTACTCCTATTTCCCTCACCCACCTAAAAGCATTCATAGAATCCCTCCTAGGTTTCCTCATATTCCCTTACACATTTTAATGACTTACCCCCTTACTAATTTACTAGTTCAGTTCAATTTAGAAAGTTCTTAAATGCAAGAAACCTTACTAAGTTAGTCATTCTGTTTTTTCCTTATGTTTGTCTTTCTCTTTATGTTTCCCCCTTTTTCCCTTAGTTTCCTAATTCTTTTAAATTTCCCTCTTTCCCTTTTTATCTAAAACTCAAATTACCAAGTGTAGTAATTTACCCTTTTCCCCTTTTTCTTTTTAATTAACAAATTTTTAATTAGCATATGTAACAAAACAACTATTCCCCCCCCCCC
>JZKD02S0227011.1:229167-240531 GCA_000966675.3 Picea glauca | reverse complement strand
CGCGTGGAAGAGTGTACATACTTCTGGGGTGTAAATACTTCATGGGGTATAAACATGGCTGAAAGTAAAAGACCTCTAAATCAGGAAGATAATCAGGCTCCACAACCAACAGATACAAGGACATATACATAATGGGGTTGTTAATCTACAACACCATCATTCTTCATGGTAATTTTGCATAATAGTATGCATTATATTTTGAGGGGGGGGGTTTCTTTTGTCTGGGTTTTTCCTCTTTACCTCACCTTTTTTCATATTATGTTTTGCATAAGTTATTTACATAGAAGTACCAAAAATGGGTGTAAATGTTTGGGACTTCCACTTTTCAAGGGTCCTCCATGTCTATTTTTATCCATTCATAAAATTTAGGGGGTTTCATATTTTTAGTAGTGCTAAACATATGTCATTGAATGGGAAACTAATACACCTTATGCACATTCCTTTTTCTTTAGGGGAGAGTCTATATATTGTACTCATGTCAAGAATTAATATACAAGAGAAATTCAAATTGTTTTTTTTAGCAATATTGTGATTTTTGAATGTTATTTCATTCTCTCTCCTCTTTTTCTCTTGCAATTTTTCTAATGCATTTTTTTTCTTTTTTTTGGCAACTAGATTTTCACTTGTGCTTAAAATCCTATAAGGGCTAACTTAGTTTCTAACTATTTTATTTCTATTCGGTGACATAATTTCAATACTTTGCATAAACAATTCATTATAAATATATCTCTGGATATGATCATAGTTGATAGGTCTAATAACCTCCGATAATAGGCTTGTTGTACAATTCTCTATCAAATATTTGATGATAGAAGATCTAGACTCATGAGCAATAAATATTTGGTTCATTCTATGAAGCTACCATGGATAGGGTAAACCTTATAATTATTTGATGAGATTGAACCTGGGTTATCTATATCATGTGGTTGAATCTTCTATGTAGATGGAAAGTTCTAGGCATCCTTGAACAGATTACCAAATTCTTATTTACACATTAACTATTAATGAAAACTTGTAACTGTACAATCTATTTATATACTCGAACTTGTAGTTGTAGATTAAATATTATTAACTGGTACTGTACCAGCGAAGAAGAAAGACATTTACTTAATTTAGAAAAATATGTTTTATTTCTCAAAGATATTTCGTCTACGTATTTAATTAACGAAATTTTATTAAGATTGTGCATATTTCAAAATTTGTTTTTGCAAGAATAATACGTGGGAAGGTTTTACAGTTCTTTTGACTTCATTTATTATAAATAAAAATTAATTTTCATGTCCAATTCGGGAAACAAAATTAGGGATAGAGGCTTTCAAGATAAGTAATGTGAAACTGCCAAAAATCTAGGCATAATTATTTTCGATGTATAAAATTGTTTAGTAAATTACAGAAATAAAAACTTTTTCAAATCCGTGAATAGTTATTATCTGGTGTATAAAATAGTTTAGTAATACATAGAAATGTGAACTCTTTAAATCCACTCATGATTATTTATATATATAAGTGGGTTTAATGGTTAATAATATGTGTTTCTTTCCAAAGAGGTGATGTAGGAGCATCGCATAAATCCAAAGCTTGCGACCTAAGCCAAAGAAATAGTTGGATGCACGGAGAAAGAAAAGAGCACGTTTTCATAAAGACTCGTTTTGAATTTTGAAACAAAGTCATTAATGTAATAGTTAAGAGGAATGTACTCGCATTTATACTTTGGAGATTGTAAACAGACCTGGGGAAATCCTCCCCTCTATCGATTGTAATGAGGCATTTATGCACAGTTAATGAAAGTAGGTAGGTTTTGAATGATAGATTAGATAGTTTAGAAGAGCTGGAGGGAAAATGGATATAGACACCCTCTTTCTTGTATTGTTGTATAATGAGGAGAGTATTGTATCATTAACACATTTTTTTTGTGTATAGAGAGAGCTGTAGAGAAGAATTCCATGTACAGGAGCTTTGAATTAATATATGAAGCTTTGAATCAGATTTCATGGTGCTATGATGTTTTCTGTTTATACATGGTGAATGGCATGCTTACAGTTGTTTATTCTCTTTGTTTATGCCTTTGTTATTATTCTGTGTTGAATGTATGGTTTCATGTTGAATGTTTGAAATTTGAGAGAGAGAGAATGAGTTTCAATTGTTTCTCTTCCTGAGTGAGAGAAGTTCCTGCAAGGAGTGCAGTGAAACATCCACAAGGAGTGTGTTGATGAAGTTTAGAGTTTATCTCTGAAATATCAGGAGGGGTACCATTGTTCTCATTCCAACAGAAATGCAAGTGAGGCATAAAAGTCGTGCAAGGTGTGTGCAGGCTGGTTGAAAGCTCACAACTTATCAACCAAGGAGAGAGTTGAAGGATTGTTGTTGCCAAGGGTGCATAGAGTCAAAGAAATCAAATACCCAATAGTATTTTATAGATTTCCACAAGGGGTGCGTGCAAGAGTTCTTTTGGAGGCATGAAATTTCTAGAGGAAGCTCAGGAGGGTTAACACATTTGAAATACTTCAAAGGGAGATGAGGGTCGAAGTGATTCAGCAGAAGTTAAGTTCCGATGGAAGAACCTTTGTTTCATTTCATGGGAGTTGTCTAGGAGGACGAGTGGTCGAAATTCTCTATGGAGAACTCTGAAGTCACGAGGACCGTAGGATCCATAGAAGTTGTAGGTCACATAAGGTTTGGACAAAATAATCCTTTTGGGTTCAAGAATCAATGAGGACCATTGATCATGATCTGTCTGAGCTGTCAGATCATTTCAACATTTCATGGATACTGACGACAAGAAGTTGAGCGGAGGAGAACGAAAGGATTGAAATCGTGAGTGGCAATAGGAATTAGTGTGGATTTTCAGGATTTCGGCACTTCGGGTGTCGGGAGACGGAGGAGACAGTGCTTTGGGAGCGAGAGTCCCAAAAACTCGGAAGAGTGACAAGTGGCAGGAGTCTATATCAAAGGTAGAAAGCCGCAAAGGTTGAAAAGACAGGTGGTGCACTTGTCGTCAGGCAGAGTCAAGCTTTGTTGAGTATTTCGAGGTTTCGTGGGTTGAAGAGCTGGAAGCCTTGCATCCGGATTCACGAAATCACAAAGTTCAAAATTTCAAATCGGTAGAAGGTTCTGTGAGAAGCATTTTTTGCTAAATACATTTTGGGGAATCGATATTTCGGGTTTCGGCGGGTTAAGGAGCGGAAATTCGACAACGAAGATTGTGATATCGTGAAACTTGAAAGCCCAAATTAGCGAAGGGAATGACGTTGTTGTGGTCAAGGAGAATCGGGTTGATGCCTGGTGGTTGTCCATGTAGGATAAATTCATAAGGACCTATGGATCGACTAGTTGGAGGTTTCGATAGGGATTTGGAGGAGCTACTTTGGCTCAAGGAGATTTGAACGATCTTGTAAGCGGATCTCAACCCGAGGGTTTGGGGGTCTGTGTCAATTGTGGTATCAGTGCCCAGAAAAAGTTCTATGTTTTCTGTAGAAAAGGAAGGAAGGAAGAAATTTCTCAACCATGCTGCCGAGAATAAGAGATAGACCAATGCCTGATCCAATAGTGGAAAGGGAAATGCGTGAACTACGTGCCACGCTTGATGTCATGGAGACAACATAGAGGCGCACAGTCAACGCTGGGGATATCAGCGAGGCTGAAAGTGAAAATGAAGCTGGAAATGAGGGAGAAGAAGACGCGGCCAAAGATGCAGTAGATGAACGCCTATTCAGGGCTGTTGCAAGGATAGGTGTCAGGGAAAAAGTGGAGATTCCCATGTATGAGGGGAACCTGAACATTGAAGAGATTCTAGACTGGATTAGATCTCTGGATAAATACTTCGACTATGAGAATGTTGAGGAAGATAGAAAAGTCAAAAATGTCATCACTAGACTTAAAGGGCATGTAGCCTTGTGGGGGGATGAACTGCGGGCTGACAAACACTGCAAAGGAAAGCAGAAAATCAAGAGTTGGGATAGAATGGTTGCAAAGATGAAAGCCAAATTCATACCCAAGGATTATCAAATTACTCTGTTTCAGAGAATGCAGAACTTAATACATAAGTTGTTGACAATGAAAGAGTACACTGAATAATTCTACAAGCTAAAAATCAGAGAAAGTCATCGGGAGAGCGATGATGAAAAGGTTGTCAGATACATGAATGGTCTGAGATATGACATCCAAGATGAGATGAGCATGATAACCCTTCGAATTGTGGAGGATTATTATCAAATGGCTCTGAAAGCTGAAGAGAAGCTGAGCCGAAAGCAAGGTCAAAGAGGCCAAGGAAGAAGTCAAGACAGAGGCAAAACAGTTGCCCAAGACAGAAATCATAAAACTAAAGAAGAGTGGAAGAAACCTCAAACTCAAACTGAGAGAGGTGGAAGCTCACAGAGAGGGTAGTATGCTGATAGAAATACTTTTCCTTGAGCCATAGGAAGAGGAAGAGGCAGAGGTGGAGAAATAAAATGATTTACCTGTGGAAAAAATGGACACAAATCCTATGAATGTCCATGTAGAAAGAAAGAAGGAGGTGAAACTCACATTACCGAAGCACAAAGACATAATGTTGAGGCAGAAGATGCTGAGGGAAAAAGATCCTTGATGATGAGGAAATTTTTCTTGAAGCCAGAGAAAGAGGTAGAGAACCCAACCCAAAGGAACAGTCTGTTTCAGACTGCTTGCAAGACCAAAGATAGGGTATGTAAAGTCATCATGGACAGTGGTAGCACTGACAATCTCATTTTTACAGAGATGGTAGAAAAGTTGGAGCTAGAGACTATTGTACATCCAAGCCCATACAGAGTTTCGTGGCTACAAAAAGGACATCAGGTAAATGTCACTAAACAATGTTTAGTTGAATTTAAAATAGGAGAATATAAGGATGAAATATTATGTGATGTCATTCCCATGGAAGTTTGTCATCTATTGTTGGGTAGACCGTGGAAATATGACAGAAATGTAGTTCATGATGGGAGAAAGAACACATACACCCTGGAGAATAATGGGAGAACTCACATGTTGTTGCTGATTAAGGATAAAGAGGTGAAACTAGAGGTAAGCAATATTGTACTTCTCATGAATGGGAAGGAAATTCTTAATGAGGTTAAGAAGAAGGAAGACACACAATTTGTTGTGGTCAGGAAGCCTAGAATTTTTTTGACCAGCACAAGAGTGGATGATTTACCATAGGAAATCCAGGAGTTGCTGGAAGAGTTTGCTGATATAGTAGTGGACGAACTACCTCGTTCGTTGCCACCTATCAGAAGTATAAGCCATCACATTGATCTTATACCCGGAGCTAGTTTACCAAACAAAGCAGTGTACAGATTGACGCCGTAGGAGAATAAAGAATCTAAGAGACAAGTCTAGGACTTAATGGACAAAGGGTTGATTAGAGAAAGCTTGAGTCCATGCGTTGTTTCAACAGTGCTCAGCCCAAAGAAGGATGGAGTCTGGAGGATGTGTACAGACTCAAGGGAAATCAATAAGATTACCATCAGATACAGATTTCCATTACCAAGGATGGATGATTTGATGGATTTCTTGAGTGGAGCAATTTTTTTTTCAAAGATTGATTTTAAAAGCAGATACCATCAAATTCGCATGAAAGAAGGTGATGAATGGAAAACATCATTCAAGATGAATGAAGGGCTGTATGAATGGCTTGTTATGCCATTTGGTTTAACAAATGCACCAAGTACCTTCATGAGGCTGATGAATGAAGTCCTGAAGGATTTCATAGGGAAATTCATCATTGTATATTTGGACGATATATTGATTTTCAGCACTACTGAAGAAGAGCACTTAAAGCATTTAGCTACAGTGATCAGGAGATTGCAGCAAGAGAAATTGCTGATAAATATGAAGAAATCAACATTTATGAGGACAAAACTCATTTATTTGGGTTTTGTTATCTCTGCAAATGAGTTGAAGATGGATCTAGAAAAGGTAGAAGTGATTAAGAATTGGCCATCACCGAAAAGTGTATTTGAAGTTCAAAGCTTCCTTGGTTTAGCTAGTTTCTACAGGAAATTCATCCGAAATTTTAGTGGAATTAGTGCATCG
Source organism: Picea glauca (assembly GCA_000966675.3). Classification (NCBI taxonomy): domain Eukaryota; kingdom Viridiplantae; phylum Streptophyta; class Pinopsida; order Pinales; family Pinaceae; genus Picea; species Picea glauca. The sequence continues at coordinate 234,483 of JZKD02S0227011.1, read as the reverse complement.
ATGATGGATATGGTGAATAAAAGACATAAATATTTTCATTAGACAGAGGAAGCAGATAAAAGTTTCAACTTGCTGAAGAAAAAGATTATTGAACAACCAATTATGGTGTTGCCAGATTTCAGTAAGACATTTCAGGTCAAGTGTGACACTAGTGGATATGCGATTGGAGCAGTCTTGAGCCAAGAAGATAGGTCGATTACATACTTTAGTGAGAAACGCAATGAAGCGAAGATTAAATATTCAACATATGATAAGGAATTCTATGCAGTCATACAAGCGCTGAAGAAATGGAGACACTATTTGGTTCCTAAAGAGTTTTTTTTATACAACGATAATCATGCTTTGCAATTCGTGACTCAACAGGAGAAGTTGAACCAAAAGAATGCTAAATGGGTTGAATTCATGCATAATTTTACTTTTGTAATTAAGCATATTTCTGGAACTGCTAACAAAGTTGTTGATGCTTTGAGCAGGAAATGTTTTCTTATGAAGGAATTCAGAGACAAAACTTTGGGTTTTGATAACCTCAAAGAGATGTACAAGGATGACCCATATTTTAAAGAGGCGTATGAGGCATCTGAGAGTCCAATTCTTAGGGACAGAAGCTAGTGGACCGAATATATGATCCAGGATGGATTATTATTTAGAGGCAATCAATTATGTATACCAAAATTCTCCATGAGGGAGAATCTGCTAAAAGAAAAGCACAGTGGAGGATTGGCCGGACACTTCGGTCATGATAAGACGTTCTCAAAGTTGAATGGATCATATTTTTGGCCAGGGATGAGGACAGATGTTAAGAAATTCATGGATAGATGTAGAATTTTCTAGAACACAAAAGGGAAAAGGAAGAACATAGGGTTATACCAGCCATTACCCATACCTGAGAGACCGTGGGATGCAATGAGAATGGATTTTGTATTGGGACTACCAAGAATGCAAAGAGGTTGTGATTCAATCTTTGTGGTAATTGAAAGATTTTCCAAGATGGCACATTTTATACCATGCCAAAAAACTAGCAACACAACTCATATTGAGAACCTGTTTTTCAAATAGGTCCTTAGACTTCACGGCTTGCCAAGGAGTATTGTTTCGGATCGAGATACCAAGTTCGTGGGACATTTCTAGAAGAATTTATGGAAGAATATGGGAACAAGTTTGTCATTTAGCTCGGTGTATCATCCTAAAATGGATGGACAAACAAAAGTAGTAAACAAAAGCTTGGGAGATTTACTGAGGAACCTAGTGACTGAACACCACAGTCAATGGGATCACATTCTGCCACAGGCGGAATTTGCTTACAATGATTCACTCAATAGAAGCACAGGGTAGAGTCCATTCCGGATTGTATATGGAATGCAGCCAAGGGGAGTTTTTGAATTGAAAGATTCAGAACAAACTGAATTCAGAAGTGCTAGTGCATAATATTTTGTAGAAGCGATGAAGGAGCTTCACAGGCGAATTAAGGAGCGATTGCAGAGTTCGAGCCAAGAATGCAAGCACAGAGAAGATCAACACAAGTGAGAACTTCAATTTCAAGTTTGATGCAGAGGTCGTCCCACCTATCACCCCGCAGGGTTACTTACCTGACCTCCTGCTCACACAGAATTGTTCAAGTCCCCTCCGCTGAGCCGAAGCGGCTCCTTGAGATTCCCTCGGGAATCCCTATCAAAGTCTGACCCAGTCCATAGGTCCTTTCGGAGCTCCCTGACCGGATAATACTAGGCACGAGCTCCTCCTTTCCCCAACGATCACAGTGCTTTGACTAAGGGCCTAACCCCAAAGTCCTTCGTTGTATTTCGCCACTCGCGAGCTCGTGAGTCGAAGCTCTCGACTCCGCCTTTCTAATTCCATGATACCTGAGACCGCGAGATGGGTACAGCTCCCTTTCATGTCAGACCCTTCCGCACGTGACCACCGGCTAGGCTAAGGCTAGCGCCCTTCACAACTTGCACCTTCGTGAGTTCCACGGTTGAACTTTCATGCTTTATCTTCCGAGTCCCCGAGACATGAGATGTCAGTCAACGCTGATTTTCTCTTTCCTCCACCGGAACTTCTGTGCTATCGCGGTTTTGCCGCTCATGATACCAACCCTTTGGCTTTCCACCGTCCGATGCCCGATGCGTCGAAACACCGATGTCGCCTCCTCACGACCTCGCCCTCTAGAGACTTTGCCGCTCGCGAGGTCCAATGACTCCAACATCAACTTTCGAAGCTCAAGACGCTGAACTCCCGATCTCGCCCTCGCGGCTGTTGCCTCCTCGCAAATTCTCCCCCTCGCAGCCTCGCTACTCACGGGGTCAACCAATTTCTACTTCGACTCCCAAGGCCCGATGCGCTGAGATACCGATACCACACTCTCGCAACCTCGCGACTTCGCTTCTCGCGAGGTCAAACAACCAATTCTCCGGCTCCCGAGTCCCGAGATGCCGAGACTCCGATGAGCCCGTGTCACCTGCAATGTCACCTTGCTGTGGCCAACACTACTTCCGTGGCTCTCGGGATATCGTGTCTTCGCAACTTCGCGATTCCCGCGCCCTAACTCTCGAGCCTTTTCTTGCGAGGTCCCAAGAACCGATGGAACATGTAGATCCAACGGTCCTCCGACGCCCAGATCCAACGGATCTTCTTTTCTCGCGCCTCGCATCCTTGCAACCTTGACGCCAAGCTTGCTACCTTTCAACTCATGAGGTCCCGAGTTCATGAGGACTTAGCTCCCTTGAAACTCTCGATAGATCTGACGACTGTTGACTGTTAGGCCAAAATCGGATGGCTCAGACCTTTCATCCCCTACGCCCTTTCGATGTTGCTTCCCGGGTAAGAATCCATGGCCCAGATTCTCTCGGCTGATCCTATGGCTGATGTCGCTCCTCCTGAGGCTTAACCTCTGTGCAACTCCTCCTGATCCAATGACTCACGGGATTTCTTTGTGAGATCCGACGGTTGTCGGTCTCCTCTCGCTGTAGGCTCCACTTGAGCTCCCTCTGTACGTAAACTCCTCAACGGTCCATATCTTCTTACCTGCCGATCTGATGGCTGATGCTGCTCTACCTGAGCATCTCTGGGTGCCTTCTTCCCAGTCTTGGGATACTTTCAATCTTCCAAAGGCCTCACCCTTTGTCATCCCTCTGCAAGCTCTACAACCTCGAGCCTTGCTGCATGTATGAAACGCTAACCCTCCTGAGCTTTGGTTACTCTGAACTCCTCCAAGGATGTCTTCGGTCTCTGTACTCCTTGCAGTTGCGACCTCGTGAGAAAAAGCACTCACCTTCCTGAGATTTCTTCTTAAATCCTTAAAGGGGTCCCTTTGACCTCTGCACTATCCTTGTGAAGTCCTTGCATGCAAAGCGCTATCTGTCCTGAGCTTCCTCTGTAGCTTCGACCTCTACAAAATCTCGGTTCTTCTTCTCTTTCTCCCACAGATGGAGAATATAATGCCTCCTAGCAGTCTTCCGACTCAAGCAACCTATTGTTGAGTACTTCTGGGTATTCAGTAACCCAGTAAAAGTCCTTCAGTGGACTCTTCCCTTGACTTCCAGAACTCAAAGAGTTCTTTCCTCTTATCCTGTGCTTATCTGCACACAGACTCAAATGCCCATTAGACAGGGTTCTTTTCTCCACAGAACGTTCATCAGTTATGTTCTCATGTGCACTTATGCACTCGCTCAATGCCCATCTGGCAGAGCTTCTCGGAATCCTCAGGGATTCTGGTCTTATCCTGAACTCACAACAGAGATCTTCTTCTGTGCACTCCTTGCACAGGCTCAATGCCCTCTTGGTAGAGCTCCTACAGAAATCCTAAGAGATTATGTTTGCAACTGTGTTTCAGCTACACAGCCTTACCTCCTAAGGTGTTCATAAACCTCACAGGTATTCTTCTCCCTGAGTTGATGATTTCAGTATTGTGCCTCAAGCACGTCCTTGTTTGACTCCTCAGAGTTCAGAAGCGCACTCATGCACCGGTATTCAGAGTCTGCAACACTCTGTCATGCCCTCATGGCATGAAACCTCAAAGACCCTCAACCTAAAATCAACACACTTCCTACAATTGCATGATAACAACACACAAATACAACATAAAATGAACACACACAGACATGCATATAAAACAGAACATATGCAGGAAAAATTGCTTCTGTATTCTATTAAAATGGTAAATGCCTGTTTGTATAAGGTGTTCTCAAGCTCTCTCTATATCTTCCCATCTCTATCTCCTCACCAACTCAACTTACTTCAAAATGAGATATCAAAATCTCTTTTACATGAGGCGGCTCAATCGAGCGCTTCCTCCCAAACTTCAGCTATCCTAATAAATTACAATTAAGGGGTTGTCTAGTCTGCTATCCAAAACTAGATCTCAACCATCTAAACATTAATGGCTGAACTACCTAACACCTGCACAAAGGCATGGATTTCATGGCTCACCAGCCTAAACATTAAATTACATTCAATTCAAATTTGAATGAGGACTGGGCCTCTCTCTTCAGTGTTGAATGCATGCGCTCACGTGGCTGGCTGGCTGGATGCTGACGTGGAGCGATGCTCCTGCATCATACTCCTCAGCTGCAAAATCATGAGCTCCTACTCATACGCTTCCCCTCTAAGCTGTTGGAAATCCTCCTGGATCCAAAACCAATCTCTGGAGCTTCTCATCTGCTCTATTCTGTTGTTGTTGCTTCTGTACTGTTGCTGCTACTACTTCCTTTATGCCCAGCCTCCCCTTGCTGGTAGTTACTGTTGATTCTACCATCAGCCTTCTGATCTCTTCTATTACTTCGTCCATCTACTCCAGTGGCTGGTTATGTTGTTGCAGTCTCCTCAGCTCCAAAAATTTTTGGCCATTGGGCAGGTCATCATGATCTCCCATGCCTCCTTCCTTATCTGCTTCCAACTTTACCTGTTGGATGTGCCTTCCCTGCACTCTCACCCTTTCCTCTAGGGCTTCAATCTGATCCCACAGATCAGCAAAGCATATGTTGTCTGTCTCTTCCTCTCCTACTTCTGCAACCTCCTCTGTTTCATTCTGTTCAGCTTCATGGCTGAAAATATCGAGCCATTCCTCAGAATGCTCGTCATCCTCTTCTTCTGCTTCCGCTGCAAATTCCCCTGTTGCAATCTCTCCAGCTTCAATACTGAATGCATTGAGCCATTCTTCAGAATGCTCACTCTTCCCTTCTTTGTCTTCTGATTCTTCTTCTGTTGTCAGCTCCAACGCTACAACTTCTTCAATTTCCGCTCGTGCTTGGGCAGTCTCAAATACCTGCTCCAATTCCCTTTTGACAGTCATCTCCAGCTGTGACTGTTTTCCTGCTGTTG
>JZKD02S0227011.1:188044-227249 GCA_000966675.3 Picea glauca | reverse complement strand
CAACTTCGCCACTCCCGCACCCTAACTCTCAAGCCTTTTCTTGCGAGGTCCCGAGAACCGATGGCACGTGCAGATCCAATGGTCCTCCGACACTAGATCCAACGACTCTTCTTTTCTCGTGCCTCGCGTCCTCGTAACCTTGACGCCAAGATTGCTACCTTTCAACTCACGAGGTCCCGAGTTCATGAGGAATTAGCTCCCTCGCAACTCTCGACAGATCTGACGACTGTCAGTTGCTAGGAAAAAATCGGACGGCTCAGACCTTTCATCCCCTACACCCTTCCAATGCTACTTCCTGGTCACAAATCCATGACCCAGATTCTCTCGGATGATCCTATGGCCGATGTCTCTCCTCCTGAGGCTTAACCTTTGCGCAACTCCTCCCAATCCAACAAATCACGGGATTTCTTTGTGAGATCCAACAACTGTCGGTATCCTCTCTCTGTAGGCTCCACCTGAGCTCCCTCTGGACATAAACTCCTCAATGGTCCATATCTTCTTACCTGCCAATCTGACGGCTGATGCTGCTCCACCTGAGCATCTCTGGGTGCCTTCTTCCCAGTCTTGGGATACTTTCAATCTTCCAAAGGCCTCACCCTTTGTCGTCCCTCTACGATATCTACAACCTCGAGCCTCGCTGCGTGTATGAAACACTAACCCTCCTAAGCTTTGGTTACTCTGAACTCCTCCAAGGATGTCTTCGGTCTCTGTACTCCTTGCAGTTGCGACCTCGTGCTCAAAAGGACTCGCCTTCCTGAGCTTTCTTCTTAAATCCTTAAAGGGGTCCCTTTGACCTCTGCACTATCCTTGCGAAGTCCTTGCACGCAAAGAGCTATCTGTCCTGAGCTTCCTCTGTAGCTTCGACCTCTATAGAAGCTCGGTTCTTCTTCTCTTTCTCCCACAGATGGAGAATATAATGCCTCCTGGCAGTCTTTCGACTCAAGCAACCTATTGCTGAGTACTTCTGGGTATTCAGTAACCCAGTAAAAGTCCTTCAGTGGACTCTTCCCTTGACTTCCAGAACTCAAAGAGTTATTTCCTCTTATCCCGTGCCTATTTGCACATAGACTCAAATGCCCATTAGACAGGGTTCTTTTCTCCACAGAACGTTCATCAATTCTGTTCTCATGTGCACTTATGCACTCGCTCGACGCCCATCTGGCAGAGCTTCTCGGAATCCTCAGGGATTCTGGTCTTCTCCTGAACTCACAACATAGATCTTCTTCTATGCACTCCTTGCACAGGCTCAATGCCCTCTTGGCAGAGCTCCTAAAGAACTCCTATGAGATTCTGTCTGCAACTGTGTTTCAGCTACATAGCCTTACCTCCTAAGGTGTTCAGCAACCTCATAGGTATTCTTGTCCCTGAGTTGATGATTTCAGTCTTGTGCCTCAAGCACGTCCTTGTCTAACTCCTCAAAGTTCAGAAGCGCACTCATGCACCGGTATTCAGAGTCTGCAACACTTTGTCATGCCCTCATGGCATGAAACCTCAAAGACCCTCAACCTGAAATCAACACACTTCCTGCAATTTCATGATAACAACACACAAATACAACATAAAATGAACACACACAGACATGCATATAAAACAGAACATATGCAGGAAAAACTGCTTTTGTATTCTATTAAAATGGCAAATGCCTATTTGTACAAGGTGTTCTCGAGCTCTCTCTGGTTCTTCCCATATCTATCTCCTCACCAACTCAACTTACTTCAAAATGAGATATAAAAATATCTTTTACATGAGGCGGCTCAATCGAGCGCTTCCTCCCAAACTTCAGCTACCCTAATAAATTACAATTAAGGGGTTGTCTAGTCTGCTATCCAGAACTAGATCTTAGCCATCTAAACATTAATGGACGAACTACCTAATGCCTGCACAAAGGCACGAATTTCATGGCTCACCAGCCTAAACATTAAATTACATTCAATTCAAATTTGAATGAGGACTGCGCCTCTCTCTTTAGTGTTGAATGCATGCGCTCGCGCGACTGGCTGGCTGGCTGCTGACGTGGAGCGATGCTCCTGCATCAAATTTGGTGATCTGATTCTTGCACATCTAAGGAAGGAAATATTCCCAAGGGGAACATATAATAAGTTGAAGATGAAAAAGATGGGACCATGCAAGGTCTTGAATAAATTTGGGGCAAACGCATATGAGATTGAATTACCCGATGGGATCGGAATTAAACCGATATTCAATGTTACAGATTTGTACCCATACAAAACTGGAGAAGCAGGAGAAGAAGGTGAACAGAAGGAAGTTCAATGGACTAAAAAAATGCCTGTAGCTGAAAAGACATAGATGGAAAGCATAATTGAAAAGAGAGTTAGCAAGAAGACCAGGAGGAAAGAGTATTTTGAATACTTGGTCAAATGGAAGGGACATCCAATTGAAGATGCTAGCTGGGAAGATGAAGCAGAAATTCAGAAGCATGGACAGATTGTGCAAGAGCTAATGAATGGGATTTCATGAAAATTTTCAAGCGAGGGAGTATGATGCAGGAGCATCACATAAAGCCAAAGACCGCGACCTAAGACAAAGAAATAGTTGGATGTGCGGAGAAAGAAAAGAGCACATTTTCATAAAGACCCATTTTGAATTTTGAAACAAAGTCATTAATGTAATAGTTAAGAGGAATGTACTCGCATTTATACTTTGGAGATTGTAAATAGACCTGGGGAAATCCTCCCATCTATCGATTGTATTGAGGCATTTATGCATAGTTAATGAAAGTAGGTAGGTTTTGAATGATAGATTAGACAGTTTAGAAGAGCTAGAGGGAAAATGGATATAGACACCCTCTTTCTTGTATTGTTGTATAATGAGGAGAGTATTGTATCATTAACACATTTTTTTTGCGTATAAAGAGAGTTGTAGAGAAGAAGTCCATGTACAGGAGCTTTGAATTAATATATGAAGCTTTGAATCAGATTTCATGGTGCTATGTTGTTTTCTGTTTATACATGGTGAATGGTATGCTTACAGTTGTTTATTCTCTCTGTTTATGCCTTTGTTATGATTCTGTGTTGAATGTATGGTTTCATGTTGAATGTTTGAAATATGAGAGAGAGAGAGAGAATGGGTTTCAATTGTTTCTCTTCCTGAGTGAGAGAAGTTCCTGCAAGGATTGCATTGACGAAGTTCAGAATTTATCTCTGAAAGCTCAGGAGGGGTACTGTTGTTCTCATTCCAACAGAAATGCAAGTGAGGCATAAAAGCCATGCAAGGTGTGTGAAATCTAGTTGAAAGCTCACAACTTATCAACCAAGGAGAGAGTTGAAGGATTTTTGTTGCCAAGGGTGCACAAAGTCAAATAAATCGAATACCCAAGAGTATTTGATAGATTGCCGCAAGGGGTGCGTGCAAGAGTTCTTTTGGAGGCTTGAAATTTCCATAGGACACTCAGGAGGGTTAACACATTTGAAATAATTCAAAGGGAGACAAGGTTCAAAGTCATTCAGTAGAAGTTAAGTTCCAATGGAAGAACCTTTGTTTCATTTAGTGGGAGTTGTTTAGGAGGACGAGCAGTCAAAATACTCCGTGGAGAACTCGCGAGGACTGTAGGATCCAGAGAAGTTGTAGGTCAGATAAGGTTTGGATGAAATCATCCTTTTGGGTTCAAGAATCAATTAGGAACATTGATCATGATATTTCTAAGCCGTCATATCATTTCGACATTTCAGGGATGATGATGACAAGAAGTTGAGCGGAGGAGAACGAAAGTCCCAAAATCGTGAGTGGCGATAGGAATTGGCATGGAGTTTCGGGATTTTATCACTTCGGGTGTCGGGAGACGGAGGAGACAGTGCTTTGGGAGAGAGATTCCTGAAAACCCGAAAGAGTGACAGGTGGCAGGAGTCTACATCAAAGGCAGAAAGCCGCAAAGGTTGAAAAGACAGGTGGCGCACTTGTCGCCAGGCAGAGTCAAGCTTCGTTGAGTATTTCGGGGTTTTGTGGGTTGAAGAGACGGAAGCCTTGCATCCAAATTTGGGAAATCGCAAAGTCTAAAATTATGAATCGACAGAAGGTTCTTAGAGAATTTGTTTTTGCTGAATAAATTTCGAGGAATCAAAATTTCAGGTTTCGATGGGTTAAGGAGCGGAAATTCGACAATGGATATCGCAAAACCTGAAAGGCCGAATTAGCGAAGGGCGCGACACTGTTGTGGTCAAGGAGAATCGGGTTGATGCCTGGTGGTTGTCCACATAGGCTCAATTCATAAGGACCTATGGATTGACTAGTTGGAGGTTCTAATAGGGATCTGGAAGAGCTACTTCGGCTCAAGGAGATTTGAATAATCCTGTAAGCAGATCTCAACCCAAGGGTTTGGGGGTCTGCGTCAAGAGGTCACAAGTTCAAATCTAGAGGGGGGTAGGGTATGTATACCTCTGTAGACTTTACTAGTGCTAGTAAAATCGCTTTACTAGTACTAGTGAAATCACAATCATGAACAAACACCTTTCAAGATTACTATCATTTTGATCACTGAGAAGGTTAGGAAAGTTGGTATTGTGACAAATATTTTGAATTTGAAATCTTATTATATATATAAATAATATAGATAATAATTTATATAATTATAATTTACAAAATGTAAATTTATTATGTAACATCCCACTCTTGCCCACACTGAGCGAATTTATTCTTTAATGACACTTGCTTGCAAGTGATCTGGATTATTATACTATTGGGCATTTGATTATGATTATGAGGCATTATGGATATGATGACATGTTATTTTGATTTATTGATATAGGCAGGTGTTATTGACTCAGTTCTCCTTAGTGTCTAGGATTTTGGACCTCGAGGATGCAGAGGCATCAATGAAACCCTTTGAATTTGGATCTAGTCAGGGAGTGGACTGTTGGGGTTTGATTTTTGTATATATGACATATGTGCATTTGATTAGATGTTATGACTATGGATTTTATTTCTGACATGATTCGTTGATGATGCAAGTTGACGATAGCCTGTCGACCAGACTCACATATGGAGTAGAGGGGTTACACACGACTACCAGAGATGTTGAGGGAGAGGTGTGGACAACAACCCTGCCACAACCTACTAGCACTCTATCCATGGCTCGAATTGTAGGTTAACGATTACCTAGTTTGAAAAGACCCATGATGTCGTGAGGGCCGACTGCGACAGTCGCTCACGATGATTCTAAGGGGCGCACAATAAGGCAGGGGCCTTATTCCTTAGAGGCCCTTAGACTCCCATAAGATCACCTGGTGGAGTATTGACTCCAGGTTTTTTTTATGTCTACCAAGTGATTCAAGAGACGAGTGGCACCCTTGGAGCACGTAGTGCATCCTGAAGGGCACGTCGTGCAAGGGAAACAAAATGAGGTGAGTGGCACCCTTGGAGCACCTAGTGTGTCCTGAAGGGCACACCACATTTTTATATAATATGTGAATAAACCTAGATGACCTTAGAATGAATAATGTGATAAGAAAGATTTAAAAACAATTTCATGAATAAAATTTTGCCCAGCATAGGAAAATAAAATCTAGGTCTAAGTGATACTTGTGGTAGAAAAAAATAAAAATAATAATACTAATAATCATCATTAAACATGTGAAGAGAACGGGGTAAGCCATTCAATTAATTTATAAAAATCAAATTACTTTGGGGGAGTACATTTTTAACAAAAAGGCAAATAATTGATTTGTTACTTATGATAATTAAAAATTTATTAATTAAAATGAAAAAGAAGAAAAACGTAATTTCCTACACAGGCTAATTTGAGTTTTAGATAAAAAGGGAAAGAGGGAAATTTAAAAGAATTAGGAAACTAAGGGGAAAAGGGGGAAACGTAAAGAGAAATGGAAACATAAGGAAAAAGCAGAATGACTAACTTAGTAAGGAATCTTTCCTTTAAGAACTTTCTAGATTGAACTCAACTAGTAAATTAGTAAGGGGGCAAGTCATTAAAATGTGTAAGGGAATAAGGGGACACCTAGGAGTGATTCTAGGAATGTTTTTAGGTGGGTGAGGGAAATAAGAGTAATTAAATAATTAATGAAATTAATTTATGGTGCAACGAAGGGGATGGGTGACACATGTATGGGGAGTATTTTTCTGAATTAAATTATTGAACAATAAATTAAATGGGAAATTAGGAAAGAAATGACTTAGAAACTCTATATAAAGGAGGGAGGAGGAGGAGGATGGATCTCTTCTTGGATGTGTAACGTTACATTGCAGAATTTTAGACTTGACTGGCTTATCTTGTGGGAGTTGGGATACCCAGCTCGGTGAGGAGTGGTAGCTCGGCCTTGCGAGGTGAGTTGGGAGCTAGTTGTTCTTTGGTTTAGTGTCTGCGGCCCCTTTGCAGCTCGGGGGGCTAAGGGGGAAGAAGAGTACCCCTAGCATTGGCTGGGAGGTACCGGTGAAATCTCATCATTCGGCAAGCGAGAGCTTCATGGAGCACGCGGGACAATGACTCAGAGCTGTCACTTTGGGCTATGGTACTCCTGTGTTTCTTCTTCATGGTAGATTACTATTGACCTTACGCTTTCATTTCTATACTTTTAATTATGTGAATAAAGTGTTGACTTAGAATTTTAAACGAGAACTTAAATTCCCCATAGCCTTAATCTCACTACTTGACTTGATTCCCTTGGCAATCGATCCCTGAATGTTGTGACTATCCTATTGGTTTATTGATTTGTTGGGAAGAGTTGTGTTTTTTACTTCATCGTCATCCCTAGATCATCATTCCACTCCTCAGTAGTCGGTCAGGAGCCGGATCGACGGTCGTCACTTCGATGTTAATAGACCTATAGATCCTAATGCCCTTCTTTTCTATGCACAGATGATGAGTGAAGGATGTTTTTTCCCAGCTCATCCTTGCGTTGATTGATTTGTTTTAGAATGGTTTATCCTTGTGGATTTGGTTGTACCATCTCTGCGCTTTTTCTCTGTGCTTTTAATTTCTTAACCTTTGAATTTCATTGCGCCTTGGTTGATAAAATCTATGGAACTTTTCAATGACATCTCCCGGTGTTTTAATGGAGATCTCTGCATTTTTAATCCAGCGCTGAGATGCTAACCTTAGTGTTTTTAGTGTTAGAAAACATCTTTCACACCTGTTCTCTTTTGAAGGCCCCATATTTTACCCAACATTTTTTTTTATTGAACTCAGTGGAATCTTTAGAAAAAATTGACACACAGTAATTTTAATCTAGCAACAATTTTTCACTCACTATTAGAATTAGTGAAATTTTTATTCACAGTTAAATGAAGGGTAAGAATTTGTATTTTTAACTATTTTTTAACCAGTGGCAACGATTTTGTATTATCAGTTTTAAAAAAAATAATGGACAACGAACCTTGAGCATATATGTACTTAATGATTACATATTTGCATCGTCAATCGTGACGCTGCACACACATCTTCCTGGGCAATTACCTAGCTTCCCCCCTTTTTGATTTTGGTGGATTTAAAGAGCGTTCTCCTTGGAATTTATTTAGACAGCCTTGGCACATTTTATTACAAAAGTCTTGTTTTTATTTTTTATTTTTACCAACAACAAATTTTACCTTGCGCTACCTTCAGTGTGTTTTACTTATGCCTTGGGACTGAGTCTTACTGATGCATTGTATGAGTCTTACCTTGAATCCGTTGAATGACTGAATCACTCAAGTTTTACAAAGTTGGATTGAGTTTTCCTTTCTGTTTTAATTTCTCCCTGGCCATTCCATTTTACTTTCGCCTCGCGCCTTCATAGCCTTCCCTATGATTTTGTTGACACGATAACCTTAATTAAATAACCGTGCATTCATGACTTTTGCTGACAACTCTTCCAGAAAATAAATGACAATGATTTCCTTCCTTTGACCACGCTATCTTGTTTTAATATTTAGCTATTTCATTATTTCATCTTTCCTATATTTAATAGGCTGCGTGTGGGAGATTGAAGTCAACAATTGTGGGTAATGATGGACAACGATTGGTTTATTTTATCCATCATACCTTGAATGGATAGACAGTGATTAATAATGCCATCTTAGTGAATTAATCTATGTTATCCAAGTGATTAGTAGTGTGATCTTAAATATGTTGTCATGCCAGTGATTCTCTAGATATTGGCATTAGAGATCTTTCTATTTCTTTATATAAAAACTATCCATATTCACTTATGCCAGCGAGTTAGATTTCCCCTGGCTATGATGTAATAGTAACACTTGATTCATGACAACACTTAATTAATACTCCGACAGTAATTTTGGTAGTAAATTGATAGTATGCCAGTGTTGAAGTAACCATAATATGTGTGATAATGTTTTTATATGTGTTATGTATAATAATAGCTAGCAACAATATAGTATAGACTGAACAAGATTAATAGAGATTAATATTGAATTTCTTACCCAAAATGCTTGTAGTGAATTGATTGCACCAATATTTATACTGCTAATTTAAAATACAACTAAATGACAGCGTGTTCATCTAATGGATTACAAAATGACATCGAATATTGTTGATAGTGTTATAATTATAGTGTTGTATAATAATAGTGTTAATAGCGTTATCTACTAATGTTGTAACAGTGTTATATTAATAGCGTTATATACTAATGTTGTTAACAGTGTTATATTAACATCATTCTATATTGATGTTGTTATTGTTGTTGTATACTGTTAAATCATTAAATTTAGATTTGTATTTATTGATTAATTTAGACTTGTTAATTTAGACAACAACCGATTATTATATAAGCAACATGATTCAGTAGTCCACTTAATCTAATGGATAGTGGGTATTGTTAATCAACGTTTCTTGATTTGTTCAGTGCCTAACTTAGGACACCCTATGATAACTTTTAGGTCCCTAGTAGACTGATTACTGTTCACTCCTTCACACTTAGACCTCTTGATCAAAGGGTTGGGTTGTTGGAGAAGTCACGTTTTTTCTTGCGCTTTTTCCTAGAGTGACGTCATCTTGCATCTTGTCGACCTATTGCTTGGGGGTGTTGGTGTAGTCTTCCTTTCAGTTGTTAGGTTCCTAGTGCATGGATTTGTCCTGAGTCCTTGGTCCAGATAGGTTATGTTGCACTAGGGTTATCGCCGAACCTATCACCTAGGGACAACATGAGTCCTGATGACGGGATCATGGAGCATGTTATTGGATCGAGGCGAATGATAACTTGGCTGTAGTTTGTGCTTCCTATGTGAGTTTTGTTGATCATTGTAAGTCATTGTTAGCGCTTAGGTTGTAATGACTTCATGTGTTTGGTTTGCATGCCTTGAGGTTCTAGTCATTGGTCATCGAGGCTATTGTGTTGGGATGGAGATGTTGTCCCTTAGCTTGTAAGCGTGGTCATGTTTGTGTCGGGCGGGTAGTCGTTTCTCTCTATTGTTTTACACATGTTTTACCCATTTTCTCTTGTGCTAGTGCATGGAGTCGTAGTTGTCTTATTTTTGTCCTATGGGTGTGGTGCTCGCCGTCAGATGTGTTGTTTAGCTGTAATCATATTTGTCGTCCTGTATTTAAAAAAATAATTTCACTTTCTGCTTCACTTGTAGTCGTAATGATGGGTTCATGATGCAGGAGCATCATAAGAAGCTATCCAAGCAACCATAAAGGCGGAAGACAACTGGAAAAGCACAACACACATTTTTCACATTTTGAAATGTTTTGAAAAATTAATGAGCACATATTCATGTAGTAGTTAAAGGAAACGTACTTGCATGTTGTAAATAGATCTTGAGCGATTTTCTCTCATCTGTCAAATGTAATAGACATTAAGTCTGTTTAATGAAAGTAGGTAGATTTGAATTAAGAGATTAGAAAGTTTTAGAAGTGTAGGAGGGAAAATGGATATAGACACCCTCACCCTTGTATTATTGTATCATGAAAATAGAAGAAGGAGAGTTTTTTTTTAAGCTGAGAGCTGTAGTAGAGAGTTGTAGAGAAGAACCCATGTACAGGAGAACTTGAGTTAATATATGAATCTTTGACTCAATTTTCATGGTGTTATGATGCTTACTGTTTACATTTGTTGAATGGTATGCTTACAGTTGTTGTATTCTCTCTATTTATGCATTTGTTTCAATGCTGTGTTGAATGTGTGATTTCATGTTAAGCATATGAAGTTTGAGAGAGGAGAAGAATGAGTTTCAACTATTTCTCATCCTGAGAGTTCCTGCAAGGAGTGCAGTGAAATGTCCGCAAGGTGTGCATTAACAAGAGTCTGAGTTTTATCTCAAAAAGCTCAAGAGAGATACCGTTGTTCTCATACTAGAAGAAGTGCAAGTGAAGTACAAAGTCGTGCAAGGTGGGCAAAGGCTAGTTGAAACCTTAAAAGTTATCAACTAAGGTGAAGGTGGAAGGACTGTTGTTGAAAAGAGTGCACAGAGTCGAGGACTCAAATAACCAGAGATTATTTGAAATATTGTCGCAAGGAGTGCGAGCAGAATTCCTTTTGGGGACTTGAGTTTGCAAGTGAAAGATCAGGAGGGATAATACCTTTGAAGTGTTCAAAGGGATACGAAAGTTGAAAGCATCTCATAAAATACAAGTTCAGGAGGGAGAACACCGATTTGTCTCACATAAGTCATTGAGGAGTGAATTGGGCGGTCAGAATTCTCTAAGGATAACTTGCGAAATCACGAGGACCATAGGATCCAGAGGATCTATAAGGTGGTTAGGATTTGGACGAATTCACCACCTTGACATCAAGAATCAATGTGGAACATTGATGTGGTTTTTCCAAGTCGTAAAATCATTTCGAGAATTCGGGACCCGTAAGTTGGGAGTCCAGGTCAAAACCCTTGGTCACTAAAACTCCCGGTTCACGAAAAGGATAATCAAGTGTGAAATTTCAGTATTTCAGGGTTCGACATATTGAGAATCTTGATGACAAGGAACCAGGACCTTAGTATTGAAAATCCTGAAGTTGCGAAACGCGACATGCCTTTGGTGTGAAACAATGACATTTCGGCATATTGGGGTTTGGCATACCGAAAATCTTGATGACAAGGAGTCGAGGCGCTTAGCATTGAAAATCCTAAAGTCACAAAACGCGATGTGCCTTGGGGTGAATTTCAAGATTTCAACATTTTGGCACTTTGGGTGTCGGGAAGTAGAAGAGGCAATGATCTTTGGAATCAAGAGTTTAAAACTCCTAGGTTTGCGAAAAGACAAAAGATCCGGAGTCGTCGGATCATGGAGGATCTCAGTCATAGATCACGTTGGAGGAGAGGTTTTGGGAATTCAGAGATCAGAGTTTCGGGAGGTGAGGAAACTTTCTACTATGGATCTCGCAAGTTGTGAAATCCCAAAGAGTGAAAGGAAAAATTCCCAAAACATTGAAGGACAATAGCCAGGGGGCCAATCAGGTTTTGGGGTTCCGGGAGTCAAGAGACAGAGTTGCATGTCAACGTAACTCCCGAAATCGTGAAAAGGAAAAAGCTGAAAGGTGGGTCCTAAGCATTAATCGGAGGATACATGCGACATAAGTCAAGGGAGTGGGCAAGTTTCGGGGAAAATCCCGAAAGACCTTCGATCTTGCCAAAAGGGAAAATTTCGTAAACCGAAAAATCATAAGGGAAGAGGAACGAGTGTTGGTCGATCACTCAAGTTATGAAAAGTTGAAATAAGTGGGAACAAGAGGTGTGTGTTTGGCGCATTGAAGGAGTCAAACCTCATTGACGTTTCGGGTTTCATAGGTTGAATAGACAAGGGGCTCGACAACAGGATTCACAAAATTGTGAAATCCGAAATCTCGAAAGGAAAAGAAAATCCCCGATCATATTTGTTGGTCAGTTGTGGAATACACCTTGTGTGTGTGGTATTCCCTGTGGGGAAAAAAAAGAGTCAATCTGAATCATGGGAAGATTTGGAATGATCGTAAGACTGGGAGGTCGCGCAAAACCTACTGAGGCAGGGGGTGTTGCATCAATGTGGTATGAGAGCTTGATTTTGTCTGTATATTTCAGGCAGAAGGAGCTAGAGGAAAAGGATTAGTATGATACGCATCAGTGTGGTATAAGATCTCAGAACAAGTTCTTTTCTTTCTGTAGCAGAGAGAACAGGGGAACATATTACAACCATGCTGCTGAGAAGAAGAGACAGGCCAATTCCAATGCTTGATCCAGTAAGAGAAAGAGAAATGCGCGAGTTATGTGCCAGGATTGATGCCATGGATACAACATAGAGGCGCACAGTTTATGCTGGGGATATCAGTGAGGTCGAAAGTGAAAATGAAGTTGGAAACGAAGGAGAAGAAGTTGCAGTCGAAGATGCTGCAGACGAACGCCTATTCAGGGTTGTTGCAATGATAGGTGCTAGAGCAAAAATGGAAATTCCAATGTATGAGGAAAACCTAGATGTTGAAGAGATTCTAGATTGGATTAGAGCTCTAGA
Organism: Picea glauca; assembly: GCA_000966675.3. Lineage (NCBI taxonomy): Eukaryota > Viridiplantae > Streptophyta > Pinopsida > Pinales > Pinaceae > Picea > Picea glauca. Next base: position 214,867 of record JZKD02S0227011.1, on the reverse strand, counting down.
CAAGTACTTTGACTATGAGGATGTCGAGGAAGACAAGAAGGTCAAACATGCCATTACTAGACTTAAAGGGCATGCAACACTATGGTGGGATGAACTGCAGGCTGATAGACACTGCAAGGGCAAGTAGAAAATCAAAAGCTGGGATAGAATGGTTGCAAAGATGAAATCCAAATTTATACCCAAGGATTATCAAATCACTATGTTTCAAAGGATGCAAAATTTGAGACAGAAGCTGATGTCAGTGAAAGAATACACCGAAGAGTTCTACAAAATAAACATCAGAGCAGATCATCGGGAAAGCGATGACGAAAAAGTTTCCAGATACATGAATGGTCTACGGTATGACATTCATGATGAGATGAGCATGATGACCATTTGAAATGTGGAATATGCTTATCAGATAGCTCTGAAAGCCGAAGAGAAGTTGAGCCGGAAGAAAGGTCAAAGAGGCCGAGGTAGAAGTTAAGCTAGAGGCAAAACAATTTCCCAAGACAGAACTCAGAAATCTAAAGAAGAGGGGAAGAAACCTCAAACTCAACATGAGAGAGGAGGAAGCTCACAAAGAGGGCAGTATGATGATAGAAATACTTTTCCTCGAGCTAGAGGAAGAGGAAGAGGCAGAGGCAGTGAAGTAAAATGCTTTGTCTGTGGAAAGATTGGACATAAATCCTATGAGTGTCTAGATAAGATAAAATATGGTGGTGAAAATCACATTGTAGAAGCTCAAGGACGGAATGTTGAGGCAGAAGACGCTGAGGGTGAAAGATCTTTGATGATGAGGAAATTTCTCTTGAAGCCAGAGAAGGAGGCAGAGAACCTAACCCAAAGAAATATTTTGTTTCAGACTGCTTGCAAAACCAAATATAGGGTATGCAAGGTCATAGTGGACAGTGGTAGCACAAACAAACTCATATCTACAGAGATGGTAGAAAATCTAGAGCTGGAGACTGTTGTACATCCAAGACCATACAGAGTTTTGTGGCTACAAAAATGACATCAGGTAAATGTCACTAAACAATGTTTAGTTGAATTTAAAATAGGAGGATATAAAGATGAAATATTATGTGATGTCATTCCCATCGATGTTTGTCATCTATTGCTGGGTAGATCGCGGCAATATGATAGGAATGTGATTCATGATGGGAGAAAGAACACGTACACCCTGGATAAGAATGGGAGGACGCACATGTTGTTGTCGATTAAAAACCAAGAGGTGAAAACATAGATGAGAAACACTGTACTTCTCATGAGTGGGAAGGAACTTCTTGAGGAGGTTAAGAAGAAGGAAGACACACAATTTATTTTGGTTAGGAAGCCCAAAATTGTTTTGACCAGTACGAGAATAGATGATTTAAAAAACGAAATCCAAGAATTGTTGGGAGAATTTGTTGATATGGTAGTGGACGAACTACCTTGTTCATTACCACCTATCAAGAGTGTAATACATCATATCAATCTTATACCTGGAGCCATTTTACTGAACAAAGTCGTGTACAGGTTGATGCCGCAGGAAAATGAAGAAGTCAAGAGAGATGTCCAAGACTTAATGGACAAAGGATTGATTAGAGAAAGCTTGAGTCCATGCACTATTCCAACAATGCTCAGCTCAAAGAAATATGGAGGTTGGAGAATGTGTACAGACTCAAGGGTGATCAATAAGATTACCATCATATATAGATTTCCATTGCCAAGGATGGATGACTCGACGGATTGCTTGAGTGGAGCAAGATTTTTTTCAAAGATTGATTTGAAAAGCGGGTATCATCAAATTTGAATGAGAGAAGGTGATGAATGGAAGACAACATTCAAGACGAATGAGGGGCTGCATGAATGGCTTGTCATGCCATTTGGATTAACGAATGCACCCAATACTTTCATGAGGTTGATGAACAAAGTTTTGAAGAATTTCATTGGGAAATTCATCATCGTATATCTTGATGATATATTAATCTTTAGCAAAACAGGAGCAAAACACTTGAAGCATTTAGCTACAGTAATGAGAAGATTACAGCAAGAGAAATTGTTGATAAATATGAAGAAATCGTCATTTATGAGGACAAAACTCATTTATTTGGGTTTTGTTATCTCTGCAAGTGAGTTGAAGATGGATCCAGAAAAGGTAGATGCAATTAATAATTGGCCATCGTCGAAGAGTGTGTTTGAAGTTCGAAGCTTCCATGGTTTGGCAAGTTTCTACAGGAAATTCATTTGAAATTTTAGTGGAATTAGAGCACCAATGATGGATACGATGAAGAAAAGACACAAGTCTTTTCACTGGACAAAAGAAGTAGAGAAGAGCTTCAACCTGTTGAAGAAGAAGATCACAAAGCAACCAATTTTGGTTTGGCCGGATTTTAGCAAGACATTCCAGGTCAGGTGTGACGTGAGTGGATTTGCAATTGGATCGGTCTTGAGCCAAGACAATAGGCCGATCGCATACTTCAGTGAAAAACTGAATGAAGAAAAGATCAAGTACTCAACATATGACAAAGAATTCTATGCAGTCATACAAGCATTGAAGAAATGGAAACATTATTTGGTTCCTAAAGAGTTTGTTTTGTATAGTGATAATCATGCTTTACAATTCGTGACTCAACAGGAGAAGTTGAACCAAAAGCATGCTAAATGGGTTGAATTCATGCAAAATTTTACTTTTGTGATTAATCATATTTCTGGAACTGCTAACAAAGTTGTTGATGCTTTGAGCAGGAACTGTTTGCTTATGCAGGAATTCAGAGTCAAGGCTTTAGGTTTTGATAACCTCAAAGATATGTATAGGGATGACCCATATTTTAAGGAAGAATATGAGGCATCTGAGAATCCATTTCTCAGGGACTGAAGCCAATGGACCAAGTATATGATCCAGGATGGGTTATTATTTCAGGGAAATCAACTATGTATTCCAAAATGCTCCATGAGGGAGAATTTGCTAAAAGAAAAATACAGTGGAGGATTGTTCAGACACTTAGGTCATGATAAGACGTTCTCAAAGTTGAATGGCTCATATTTTTGGGTAGGGATGAGGACAGATGTTAAGAAATTTGTGGACAAATGCAGGATTTGTTAGCACACAAAAGGGAAAAGGTAGAACAAAGGGTTATATCAACCATTACCCATACCAGAAAGGTCGTGGGATGTAGTGAGCATGGATTTTATATTGGGACTACCAAGAACACATAGAGGCTATGATTCAATCTTTGTGGTATTCGACAGATTTTCAAAAATGGCACATTTCATACCATGCTAGAAAACCAATGACGCAACTCATATTGTGAAGCTGTTTTTTAAGGAAGTCGTCAGACTTCATGGCTTGCCAAGGAGTATCATTTCTGATCAGGATACCAAGTTCGTAGGGAATTTGTGGAGGACCTTATGGAGAAAGCTGGGGACAAGTTTGTCTTTTAGCTCACCATATCATCCTCAAACGGATGGGCAGAAAGAAGTCATGAATAGAAGCTTGGGAGATTTGTTGAGGAGCTTAGTGACTGAACACCACAGTCAATGGGATCACATTCTGCCACTGGTGAAATTTTCTTATAATGATTCACTTAACATAAGCACAGGGAAGATTCCATTCTAGATTGTATATGGAATGCAACCAAGGGAAGTTTCTGAATTGAAAGATTCAGAACAAGTTGAATTTAGGAGTGCTAGTGCAGAAGACTTTGCAGAAGGAATGAAGGAGCTTCACAACCAAGTCAAGGAGAGATTGCAGAGTTCAAGTCAAGAATACAAGTAGAGAGAATATCAACACAGGCGAGAAATTCAATTTGAAGTTGGTGATCTGATTCTTGCACATCTGAGGAAGCAAAGGTTCCCAAGGGAAACATATAACAAACTGAAGATGAAAAAGATTGGACCGTGCAAGGTGTTGCACCTCTTTCGTCACCTTGGTGAGAAAATAAGAGGTGCTTGCAAGCTCAGTTGGGTCTTCTGAGCAGGACAACTGTAGAGGATAGAGTTAGAGAAAGAAAAACAAAACTATGCTTAAGAATTAAACTAATAGATGCAATAAAAATTAAAATCATGAACATAAGGACATAGAGATAACAATAACAAAAAGACCCATGTCACCAATGTTTGAGGCTTGATCTATTGATGAAAACAAAGCACCAAGAAGAAAGGGGACTATGAGTCCCTTCTTCCTCCAAGGGAAGGCTCTTGGACCCTCACTAGTTGGCTCTTCTTACAACAAAGAAAATGAAAATGGTGATGAAAGAAATCCTCACAAATCCACTCAATGGAGAGGTGGATTGTCCAATGTAATGATGCCAATGTGCTTCTTGTCAAGGTTGGAGTCCTTAAAACAATATAGGCAGCATAAAATTACTTAGAATTCCTTGAGAAAATGAGGTGCATTCATGGCTTTTTATAGCATTGCTTTGGGCTTTTGTTTAACTGCCTTGTAGTGTGAAAAGAGGCCATTTAGGGCATTTTTAGGTCTTTGACTAGCCCACCATTTGGATCCAGTGCGGATTTGGAGGTCAAATCGGCTTAGGAGTTGAACCATAAGTGGTTGGGAGGCCGACCACTTTCATAAATGCATCGTTTAGCAGGTGTGTGGCTTTTTGCGCTAATAGTCACGCATCGTGCGCATGTGCGCGATTTCCACATTCCTGTTACGCGCATGCACGCGCACGCCCAACGTTTGCAAAGAGCTCTTCAATTTTTCACTACTTTGTATAGGTTTTGACCTTTTTGAATGCTGTGATATTAATTCAAGGCCATGAATGACTTCATTACTGTTTGACGATGCTGATTTCTTGTAACCATGTGCGGACGAAATTTCAGTGATAACAGATGCCCCCTGATGGATGAGGTTAGGAGAATATGTATAGCTGAAATCCRTCAATGTTTCTTCTACTGAGAATGTTGTTGTAAGATAGAGAAATAGTGGGATTGTTCAGAGCGATCCATTGGAGAAAAAAGGAACTGGTAGGACCTGATCTTCCACGAGGTGTATAAAATAGAAAATTGTGTACAAACGAGGCGGGCATGCCCCATGCTCGTGTTATGTAACTCTGACAAAAGATGACTGAAGTGTTGGTGTAGACAACTGCAACGCCCTCAGGGGCAGTGGTAATAAAGGCAGAAGACAATTCTGTAAAGGAACATACTTTGAATAGTAGGCAGTGATCGTGGTAATAAGTAGCAGCGATGATGTGGGCATTGATAGCCCTGCCAAGTTTAGAGGTCTTCGGCGAATGAAAGAACTAACTGTAATAGTCGCAAAGTAAGACCCACTGTAACATGAGAAAGTGTTGGCGTCGAATGTTATGGGGGTCAACAACAACAGGGGGTAATGTTGTTTCCCCCTGTGCCATCCGATATCTCTCATTAAATGGATAATGAGAATCAAGATATTGTCCCTCTTCCGAAAAATTGTGCTGATGTCGACAAAAGGGGAACGTGACTCCCAGAAGAAAAGGGCTTCATGAAATCTACTGAGCTGAGGAAGTGGCAGAGGTACATGGATGAAGTCAAGAAGTGGGAAGACTCAAGACTGCCCTTGGTTGGAGGATGTATGAGATAAAAAATGGCCGCAACCGTGTAATGAGGTCGAGTGTCAGGGGGACGACAAGACCGGTGATAAGTTGTGCCAGAGGTAGGACAAGGTGAACAAATTCAGAGGGTAGAGGTAAGTGACTTGTGGGGTACTCTGAAGATATGGACGATGTCGGCAAGGGTATATGATAAGTAATGCTCCAACCAAGGGTGACATGGGTTGCATTTGGCCAAAAGGAAGGAAGCAAGTCGCCAAAGGGGACGACAAAAAGATAATGTAATGAATGGAAATAAAGGTGTTTGTACAATAAATAATGAATAATTTGGGGAGAAATGTACAAATACAGAAACGGGTGCCCCAGTGTGATATGGTTGGCCGACGTAGGGCATATTTTGCTTGGAAAACTGATGAAGGGTGGGGGCCCCATTGGTGAGTTTCTGTATGAGGTAGGTTCACAGATGGGCAAATTGATTGTGGATGAAATGGAGGGTTCATGATACTGTGGAGGCACAGGTAAAAAAAAGAACCGCAAAGAGATAATCTGAGAGTTCGTGTGGGAAATCTAGCAAAATGAGGAGAAGGAGTATGTGGTTGATTCGCGACATGATGAAAGACTATCGAGACTACCATCCCTAAAGGGTAATGAAAAACAACATGAGTGTGAAAAAGTGGCAAAAGGTGCTATGAATGGGACAACTCATGTGGGTAAGAATGCTACTGGGTAATAGTACCGAAGATGCAAATGGAGGTGTGGGTACTGCAGATCCGGGAATGGGGATCCTAGAGGCCAATATCAGAGGGTGTGACTGGAAATGTAAATGCGATACAGTGGGAAAGACTACATGCCAGTGATGAGTAGATACCTAAAGGGGTTGTGTCGATGTATGATGATCAAATACCTTCACACATGAAAACCAAATACCCAAAGTGAACAATATCTGAAAAGAATCGAAGATATGAGCATGTATTTGATAAGCATGAAATATGTGCATGCGTACCTGATCATGGATAAAAAAGGTGCCTCGGGGGATCAGGATGAAAAGAGGCCCAAGGAATGCTGTGATGTAGGTGACAGGATGCTGATCCTGTGGCTGAAGACGGTTTGAAAAATGGACATCGTGGGCTCCCGGAATGGTGAGTAGAAGTTTGGCAAAAGGCTTATATATAGTTGTAGGGCCCACATTGCCACCTCATTTGTACCTGCTGCAATAGTGACTGGAAGAGCAATTTTTAGAGGAGATTGAGAGATTTGGGGAGGACGAGGCATTCGATTGAGGATTTGTGAGTATCAGGTTAGTCGTCTGATCATCCTGCATAGAAATAGGTTTTCAATTTTTGGGCAGGGGCTGTACGGAGGGCCATACAGAGGTATTTAGGGGGTATGGGCCCCACATGCACAGGTGATCCAATGATAGGCACACATACGTGCGTTCCTGCCCATCGGATATCCGCGCATGGGGGCACAGTAAGGAGAATTTAAGGCATGCTCGAAAGACACGCCTGTGGGTTGAATAGGCGCGCACCAGTGCGCGTCTGTGGGTTTGACCAGGTGCGCACGTTGGCGCGCCTGTATGGTGAACATGCGCACGTAGGGGTGTGCCTATGAAACAAACAGGTGCACAATGATGCACACCTATGTAGTGAAATGGTGTGCATGCGTGCACACCTGTGTAGTGAACAGGCGCGCATGTGTGCGCGCCTGTGGGTAACAAAATCGCGCCTAGGAGGCAAGCTTGAGGTGTATAAAAACAAGTCTTTTTGATGTTGTGGATGGTTGCGTGAGATGATATAGGACTCTGTGTTGTCTGCAGGTGGACGGTGGTGACAATGCTAGTGGGGTGGCAAGAGCGAGACTGGGCTCAGTTGTGGGATTTCGTGGCCATTGAGGACTCCTGTGTGTGTGTGACTTTGGCAACCTGTGGGTTGCTAAAGTTCTTTGAGTGCCCATTGATACGGGCACAGGAGTACCTGCTACAGTTCCTGATCCAGATGTGGAGTCTAGAGATGCACTGCTTCCTCGTGCGAGGAGAGCAGATCCCCTTCACTGTGGTCGAGGATGTATATTTCCTGACTGGGCTCCCCTTTCGGGGAATGCCTCTACCAGTGGAGCCGGTGCTGCCTAGGAGTACTTTGCTCGCCGATGTTGGCCGTAGATATTGTTCAGGTTAGAACTTTATGTCTAGGATGGTGGTGAGCATATCGACGATAGATTCCCTAGCACATCATTGTATAGCAACGATGATTGTGTGAGTATACGGGTCACTAGCGACCCAACGGATCAGTGGTGGCTAGCTTCTGGTGCTGGAGAGAGTGTTGGCCGACAAGTGTTTCGCTGCTGCATGCTAGGATGGTGGCGCATTTGGACCACTGTCGGTCTACTGATGCCGGGGAGTTTTCTTTCAGGTCCATCCTAGTGGCCTGGTTTCTAGAGAGGGTGTCGATGCTGCGCCCGAGGATTCTATTGAGTGTGCCTGGGGCACGAGAGCCGCGGTTGAGGCGGTGGTCTACTGTATTTCTTTGCCATGGTGGTGGCGAAGGGGGCCACTTATTTTCGACAGAGGTAGCCCAGGTATGGCGGCAGATGCCGCAGGTGATTTTGCAGTACCCCTATGCTGGGGTGGACTTCTGGGATGATTCGGATATGGTGCTACCTCCTGAGGAGGTTTTTGATCATCGAGGTATGTTGATTGATGATGTAGATATGTATGGTTGTGTATTTTTTGAGATAGTCATCCATATGTTTAGGATATAGATATTGATACTATCTGTTGTTTGTTTGTATGTGCAGATGTGGCACCTCGCGGGCGCGAGGTAGAGTTGCATAGAGTGTCGGCTCGTCGGGAGCTGGAAAGATTGTCGCGGGGAGAGAGACATCGATGGGAGGATGACGCGGGGCGACCAGCTAACCCAGAGAGGGCAGCGAGGAGGCATCAGTTTGATGACCCTGGTGCGGGGCCATCGCACTCTCCTCCGACAGCGGCCGAAGTGGATTTTGACGATATACACCGTCGTCTGGAGACGGTTTTACAGGATGTGGTTGAGGGCATGTGGTCGTGCATCCAAGATGAGAGTTTACTAGAGCAGTGTGTGGGGGTACCACCACCATGGCGGTCCATAGTGCGACGAGCAGCAGTGCTTGCTGCTATGACGAGTGGACACCTGTCGCCGGGGCAGGAGGGTCCTGTAGGGGGGTGGACCACCACCGCCTGAGGGTGGAGCAGGTGGTGGTGCGATAGAGGCACCATGAGTGGTGCATGATGTATATCTGTTTTTTGTTGTATATAGGCTAGTGAGCCCATTTTTGTACTAAGGTGCTGCATTGGCCTGCGGATACATGTATTTTTGTATGTAAACATTCGGATGGCCTAATGGGCCTTTATATATACATGAGTATACATATTTGAGATCCTGATCTTGTCTACATGTTTTTGCTGATGAGTTGATTACGTCCATTCTATATATATGCTGTGACAGGTTTTGTGATGTGTTTATGCATGTGTAGCTTGATGTGATATATGCCAATCTAACAGCATGTTAGCTATGTGATCTGTTATTTGATTCAATTGTCTTGGAATATGTGTAAATGTAATGGAATCAAAATGTCAAGATAACAGCCTAACCTGTAGGTATTTGCGAAAGAGGCACGGATCGCGTACATGGTACACATTGTTGAGCTGGAGAACGACAAGTTGAGAGTCGAGGAAGATGCTAAGGTGATGAATATGATTATGTTGGGCATCGGCCAGGAGGCCAATGAAAGCAGTGTATTCGGCTTGGTTTTTGGTTGCTGACCCCAAACATATGCCACTTGAATGGAGCATTTCATGTGAGGGGGTGTAGAGAGCCCAAGCAGCCGAAGCGAGATTTTGTGTCCAATGGCTAGCGCCGTTGGCATAACCGATGTGGTAGGCTAGTGGAGGAAGCATCTGTCAATATCACAAAGGATAGTTTAGATGAGAGGGGAGGAGAAAAAAGATTAAAAATGCTAGAAAAAGAAATAACCTAAAGTCGAATGACTACTTTTAAGCATAAAATTTCTTGAGATATAACCCATTGATGGGTTTTGAGAGAGAGGCCTTCGGGGGAGGCCAGGATGTATGCGCCTTTGGTGAGGCAATGTTGGATAATGTAAGGGCCATGCCAAAGTGATTCGAATTTGTCGTGGCCAAAGGTATCATGAGCAATATCATAAGCCAGGACAAGGTCTCCTTCGCGGAATGATTGAAGGTTGACATGGCGATCAAAGGTAGCCTTGGATCGTTTTTTAGCTGCCTCGTTGTTCTGTAAGGAAGATCAACGATCTTCATCCAGAGACTCCAAGTTCAGCAAGCGCTGCTCCATTGGAGCAGTGTCAGGTAATAGCTCAATTACGGTGCGTAAGGTGGGAATTTCGCACTCGATGGGAAGAGTTTCCTCAACCCCATGGACTAAATGAAATGGTGTGAAACCAGTAGCAGTTTTCATAGTCATTCGGTAAGCCCATAGCACGGAAAATAACATATGATGCCAATTGGTTTTATGTTTATTAACCGTGTGTTGTAACATGGTCTTGAGGACTTTGTTAACTGCCTCAACCTGTCCGTTAGACTAAGGGTAATATGGTGAGGCAAACTCGTGAGAGAATCCTAATCGAGATGAGAGTTCAATGAAGATCTCATTCTCAAAGTGTTTCCCATGGTCGRAAATGAGTTGGAGGGGTACTCCAAAGTGGGATATGACGTGGTTAAAGAAAAAACGCGCTGCAGTGTCAGCGGTGTTGTTGAAAGTGGGCATAGCTTCGGCCCATTTGATGAAGTAGTCAACGATGACAATGATGTATTTGTGACCATTGTTGGAGGGGGGATTACAAGTCATAAAGTCGATGCCCCATTTGTAAAAAGGGTCGGCGGTAATGACAGGGTGGAGAAGAGCGGGGGGAGCCCGAGATTTGTTGGCGTAGAGCTGACATTGCTCGCATTGTGTCACGGCATGAATGCAATCATGAAACAAGGTAGGCCAAAAGTAACCGGCTCGGATAATCTTTTGAGAAGTGGATATACCCGAAATATGGCCCCCACATGCGCCGTTGTGGCAGTCGTTTAAGACTCTATCGACCTCATCAATAGTCAGACATCGATGAAGAATGGTGTCGACGCCCCGCCGGTATAGGATGTCTCTGATGAGAAGGTAGTGGGGAGCCTGATGGAGAATATGTCGACGATCATCTCGTGAAAGGTGGTTACCGAAATTTTGAGTTCGAAGGTAGATGAGAAGGTCGTCGTACCAAGGATCATTCGAAGTAATGTAAAAGAGATGTTCGTCAGGAAATTCGGTATTGACGGGGGCACTGGTGGTATTAGAGGGGAGGGCCGTGACAAGTTTAGCGAGAACGAGGGCCTTCTTACTCTTAGGTGTTGAGAACTTGAGGCCATACTCCTAAAGGATAATGATCCATCGAGCGAATTTTTCGTTAACTTTCTGTCGGCTGAGCAAGTACTGCATAGGGGTGGAATCTGCGACGACCTTGGTGGTGCGAAGCAGAATGTAATGGCGTAGTTTCTGGACTGCGAGGACAACTGCAAGAGCAAGTTTCTCTTCGTGTTTATACTTCAAGGGTGGTCCTGAGAGGTTCTTACTAACATAATAAATGACGTGTTCATGATTGCCATCTCCGAGCTGGATGAGGACGTCGACTACTGATACAGCTGATGCTGATACGTAGAGGATGTAGTCGCGATTGTAGTCAGGTGCACTAATTAAAGGTGTGTTTGAAAGCGCGGCTTTAAGATCGTCAAATGACTATTGGGCATGGTCTTCCCAGTGAAAAGGGATGTTGTGACATAGTAAGAGGAGGAAACCGTGTGCGCGTATGGCATAATCTGGTACAAAGCGTCTAAGAAAGTTAGCTTTTCCCTGTAGACTCTGCAGTTGCCGTAAATTCCGAGGAGGTGGAATTTTGGTGATAGCTTGGACTTTGAGGGGGTCGACAGTAATACCGCTTTGGGAAACAATAAAACTGAGGAGGCGCCCTGTGGTGACACAGAACACACACTTGAGAGGATTCAAGTGGATGTTGTACTCACGACACCTTTGAAATATGATTCGTAAATCATCAAGATGCTAGGTGCATTTCTTGGATCGAGTTGTGAGGTCGTCCAAGTAGGCGAGGATGATATTAGCCAGATCGTGAAAGATGTATGTCATCACCCGCTGGAAGGTGGCGCCAGCATTTTTTAAGCCGAAAGGCATGGCACAATATGCAAAAGTACCCCATGGGGTAGTAAATGCGGTTTTATACTAATCGGCGGGGTGGATTTGAATTTGATTATAGCCAGAGAATCCGTCCATAAAGGAGAGAGACTCATGGTCGATGCAGTCGTCGATAATTTGATCGATGAAATGCGTTGGAATGTTGTCTTTGGGACATGCATGATTGAGATCACGAAAGTCTGTGCAAACATGGATGGTGCCCTGTTTTTTGTTAACAGGTACAGGGTTGGAAACCCATGAGGTATAGGCGATGGGGTAAATGAACCCGACAGCGTGTAATTTGTCAATTTCGGCTTTGATAGCCACGACTTTGGATGGGTGTAGTGGCTGTTGTTTTTGGCGAACTGGTGTGATGTCGGGCCAAGTGTCAATGTGATGTTTGACAATAGAGGGATCAAGGCCAGGCATTTCCGTGTATGACCAGGAAAAAATATACCTATATTCCTGGAAGAGGGATTTATATGCATCAATTTCTTGAGGAGTGCAAGCAACTCCAATGATGATTTCTTTGACGATGCCATTTTTAATGGAAATGTCGATCTTGATGGTGGGGGAAATGTTGGCCATATTACCTTCTTCGAAATCATCAGGGGTAGGAATGGGTTTGTTGAACCAATCGATAAGCCCTGATGGGATAAAATATTTGGTTTCGATCACGTAAATCGTGTTTTGGTTAGGAGGCATGGGGGCTGCCTGTGGAGAGAAGAGTGCACGGTGATGTAGCGCATCCCAGGGAGAGTTCAGGTGGTTTAGCTCTTCCAGTATTTCCTCGTCGCATTGGAAACGCCGAGAATACAAGGGGTTGTGAGGAGTGATCTCGGTGATAGTGTGGTTTCCCCCTGATGGAGAAGCAGGGGGAACAATGCTAGGAGATGGGGAGGGTTCACTCGACATAAACCATATATTGAAATACTGAGGGGTACCTATGGTGGTTGGGTGGAGAGTGTCCGGAGAGTTGGGGGGGTTGCGGGATAAATCCTCAGAGATGTCATTGAAGAACCATGGAGGCATTGGGAGTGCCTCGGGCTCGGGAGAAATGACATGAAGATCCTCTAGTGACGAGGTAATGTCGATTATCGCCTCTGTGGGTTGGTGAAGCAGGGATAATTGGCGTTGCCTGTATGCGAGGATCATAGGAAACTGGTATGTAAAATGAGCTAATGAATCGCAGAGAGAGCAAGGGCGTCTCATACGTTCATTGATTGAAGTAGTGACATACCAAATGTCAGTGATGTTTGTTGAGGAGGACGTAGTAGGACTAGGATTGTTCTGCAAGTTCTGGCGTACAACAGCTAATGTCTGCCGAAAGTGTGGCAGTGCTGGGAAATGATGGGTATAATGGCCATACGGTAAACATATATCACAAGCGTATTTGGTCCTCAACCCTTTACTACTGGAAGGGTGGGTGGTAGTGTTAGGATTAGCAGTAGTAGCGGGTGTTGGGGGAGTGAGATTGAGGGGTATTAAATTCCTTAATTCAGGTAGTGATGGAAAGTTGTTGGTTTGGTGGCCCTTTTTCTCACATAATGCACAAGGTGGTGGGATGCGTGGAGGAAGTGGAGCGGTGGGCTCTCTCTTCTTTCTCCTGCCCCCAGCTGTAGTAGGGGGGTTAGTGAGTGGGGGGATGGTGGGGGTAAGGATGGGAATCGTCATGGGGAGTCCTTCCTGTGGGGGAAAGGATGGTCGAGGGACCATCTCTGGTGGGTGTAAATACCAAACTGGGATTGCTAACACCATATTAGGTAGTGTGAGAATTGCGGCTACCTGAAAAGATTCGATACCTGGTGGAGGGTAAAAGAAGGGAATTTGAGTGAGGGGTTGGGGAAATGTCTCCCAAACGGGACTATTCCCTTGAGGGGATGTGGATTCATGGACTGTTGAGGTCGACGAGTGTGCAGGAGGATCCAGCGGGAGTGGTTCTACGACTAGTGGGACGTCAAGAATGAATGAAGCCTCCTGAGGACGAAGAGAATCCTCTGTGTGAGTTTCGTTAGATGATACGACGCATACCTGATTAGCAAGATGAAGGAGTGGTGGTGCTCCATGGTATGTTCCTAACAAGGATGGATCTTTGAAAATCCCTGGACCCATCTCGACGAGTGGATATGCGTCTTGATTGGTGTGGATGAGAGGAAGAATGTTATCGAGGTTGGTAGAGGGGTTAGGCTCATAATGTGAGACTTGGTCAATGGTAACGATCTTCCCATTGTGAGGGAACATCATTGTCCAAAAGACAGAAGATGCCACTACCTTCATAGCGTACATGTAGCTACGACCGAATAGGATATTGTAATCGAGCGGAGCGTCGATAACTTCTATGTCAATGAGAATAGTTTTGCCCCCGAGTTCAACAGGGACATTTTGGAAGAGACCTTTTGGAGAGGATGGTCGTTCGTCATAAGCTCATAATGTGATGGCCGAGGGTATGAGTTCCAGGGAACCAAGTTTCTACCATACTATTTTGGACATAATGCATGTAGATGCACCTTCATCGATGATACACCGATGAACTGTGATGCTCCGTATTTTTACTGGTATTTGAAAAGCGATCAAGGCGGGAAGACGAGGTTCTCCACTGTCAAGATCAAAGGTGATGAGTCGGGTATCTGCAGGGTCGACTGCCCCCAAGGTGGAAAGTAATGATTTCCACTGAGTAGGACAAGTTTGAAGGACTTCCAAGACTGACATGGAAACCGGGGACTGTGCTAAGTCGTCTACCAAACTGTAGTTATGAGCTGCCCTAGCCTGTGGATTGTGGACATTCCTACGCAATGGGATGCGAGGGATGCGTAGCGGTGGTTCGTCAAAAGGGTGAGGGATCACCAATGGGGGTCCCGTCGGTGTAGGGATTGTCTCTGGAGATATGGGAGTAGACTCAGCGGGTGCGTGATATTGATGACTATGCGTTTGCAGAAGGATTTCTTCCTCACTGATGAGGAGAATTGTGCGCTCCGCTGGATTGCTGGGGTTGAGGTATTGTCCCACTTGAGGTGGGGGATGTTGTGTGTCCTATTGGGTGTTCATCACACCTTGATGTGGAATAGGATTTTGCAGCACGGCGGGAGGGGGTTGTTGCACATATTGTTGTGGTGCCTGTTGAGGGGCAGATTGTGCAGGGGAATGGGGAAGACTACCAGAGTCTTTCAACCATTTGAAATCAGCGATCTAGGAGAAATGATGAGTGTAATGGCTGAACTCACCACAAAGGGAACAAGGGAAGATGGTTTTAACATTATTTCTCCCTTGGCATTTATTATTATTCCCCACTTGGGGGTTTTGGTTCCCTTGGTTTTGGTTTCCCCCAGTGGGTTGGTGTTGTGGGGCTTGATTCCCACCTTGACCTGGTTTGTTGGTATTCCTGTTTTGTCCTTTCTTCTTGGCATTGTTCGATGGATGAGTTGGGTTGGTTGTATTCAACTTTTCAAAACTTTAGTATTGTTGAGCGGCAGAGGGTTGAACAAAATTTACCCCCGCATGAGGATGTGGGGGAGCCATGGGTTGTGGAGGACAATGAAATGGGAAGTATGGATTTTGTGGTGGTACCGATACATAAGTTACATAGGAAGGCATAGTTCTTTCACTAGTACTATAAGCTGATGTTGAGGGAGTACCACTGGTTGTTGGAAGTGGTGGATGCATGGGAGGTGTCGGCGGTGGTCCACTGATAGGTGGAGGTATAGCAACAGGGTATGGCTATTGATAAGGGGGTGGGGGGTAATAAGAAGTGCCCCCATATGCCGGTGGGTATTGAGGTGTGCCATACATCGATGGTGGTTGGGGTTGTGGACCGTGGTGTGTGGTGGCACCAATCAATCCATCTGCTGAGTGAGACATCCTAGGTTTGTCTTGGCCAAATGGCACAGGTTTTGGAAGATCAAGAAGTACCGTGTATAAGTATCATGACTGCGCATAGATGAGGTCATACTGTTGGGCCTTGCTCATGGATTCCTCTTCGGATTGAGGGAAGGTGGAAGCTACATCTTTTCTGAGGAGAGAGACAAGTGATCTAAGAAACCAGTCGAGACACTGTTGCTTGGTGGTTTCTGCTTTCCACAAACTACGTCGCCTATGCCACTCATGAATGTGGTCAGCGATATGTGTGGTTGAGGTTTGTTTGAAATTAGAAAGTAGTTCTAGACCATTGTCATGTCGGATGGGTAATTGGAAGAAGGTCAAGAATGCTTTGGCCAATGACTCAAAAGTGGTGTGGGATCCTAATTTTTTTTCGACATACCATTTGGCCGATGGGCCAGTGTGTGTGCGTTGAAATAATCGTAGTCTGATGGAATCATCCATAATTCTATTGGAGGAGCACCATAGGTGAAAGGTCATGACATGGTTGGCAGGTTCATTGCCTACCTTTCCTTCAAACTTGGGTATGTATGAAGGTAGTTTGGTGGGCATTGTAGGCCATGTAGGATCATGCAATATAGGATCATTGGTAAGTTTGGTGAGATCTGGTATGTTGAGAGAGGCCAAGTATGGCATCTGCAGTGGGGGGGGGAGGGTTAGCTCTGGCCATAGTGTGTTGTGAACCTGATCCTTGATGGGGGCTAGGTGGGTTGGTGCTCCCTTCTTGAGAGGAAGTGGGTCCCCCGCTTCCGTGTAAAGGAGAGTGAGTGAACAGATGACCTTGAGAAGTTGACCCAAGTATTGTAGAACCAAGCAAAGTTGATCCTAAAATAATAGCACTCACAGGAGTGTGTGAAGGAGGTGCCAATGAGCGGGAACAACCAGTTACTCCCCCTAAGATAGGAGGGAGGTTTAGCAAGTGTCATGAACGACGGGGGTTCTGTGGTTCCTCTATGATGTCAGACTAGCTGTGTGAATGTGTGCAAACAATGGTGGGAGAAAATATAGAAACAAGAGCCTTTGCGTTGAATGTTTACACAATATATATATCCAAATCAAACTATAATCAGATGTGCATCATACATAAAATGAAAAAGAAGCATATATGTGGGTAAGTGGGTTTTGTCCGCATGGGGGAATCAAAAGAAATAAAATGCTCATGTCTTAGCAGACGTAACGTCCTTCCTCTCAAATAGCACTGGACCTTCCAATAGTACTCAACAGTGGGGTCTGAAGTCACTGGAAGAGAAACTAGTGAAGGATGAAACAATTGGTTATAATGAGGGGTAGAGGGGGCATATCCCGAAAGAGMTGGCGATATTTCCCAATAGCCACACAAAATCCAATCAAGGTGCAATTGCAGCCCACAATTGCCACCTGGGTAGATGTCCTAAAGTTGGTCATTGGGTACCTCGGTCAAAGTGCGGCATTTAGATTTTTGGCCTAAGAAATGGGTCATGGGTTGGATCCCGTCCAAGAGGTGGGTGCCTCAAGGGGGGGTGCACAGAACAACCAGACCTTAGCCTTCAACCCTTCATGGGTATCTCCCTGCCTTATGGTGATTGGAACACTTGACTTGGAGGATTTTCAGTTCACTATTTGACAACTGCTATGTTTGATAAATGTGAGAACCAGATAACGGGGAGTTATTTGGATGCCTATCGCCGAAATCCTACCTAAACTAAAAAAATTCTTTTGGCACCTCCTGTGGAGGAAAACTTAATGAGTTTTTAGAAAGATTTTAGATGTAGTTGTTTTGGGAGGTTGGGGGTGCAAACCAACCTCGTGGATTAAAAATGGGAGTGGATAGTTTCGTCAAGAAAAGATGGGGTATTTTTGGAATCCCTTTGGAGGAAACTTACTTTGACCTCCACGTTTCAAGAAGAAGCTATGTGAGTGATAAGTGACTTCTGTGTGTGAGTGAAAGTGTGCCAATTTTTAGTGAATTAGATGTCACCTTGTTGCATGTGGACTTCACTTGGTCCTTACAAGAGTTTGATTACCTAATTAACTAAGTGCCTTTGGTACAACCTTGCATAATTCAAAATCCCTAGGAAGCTAGCATGTGGACATGTGGGTCCGTTACTATCCTTTAACTCCCTATTGTGATGTAATCTAAGAAAAGCTTTGAAACTATCATAGATTGAACATGTGGGCATGTATGAGCCCATTACAAACCTTTAAACTTCCCTAGTGTTTTGATATAAGAAAGCAAACATTCAAACACTATCCTATCTTTGTAGCATGTGGGCATGTATGGGCTCGTTAAAATATTAAGATGTGTTTAAAAAAGAAAACTAAGAGGGGTCCCAAGAAGGGTCGTTGTCCTCTCCTAAAGGTTTTAAACTTTAAGGGAGATGAACTCGCTTCACAATCTTTTTTTGATTCTCAAGATCGCTTGGAGGCGCGAGAGAAGAGAATACTAAGTGATTGTTACTCAATTTTGAGTCCCAATGTGAGTTAAATGTGATTAAAAATGATTTCCACCTTATATTATAAGTTAAAACAAGCCATCCATGTGGCAAAAAGCAAAGAAGGGAAATTGATTTTATCCTCCTAAGTGCCTATGTGTGTTTGACTAACCCCTTTATATGATGAGGGGACTAAGTGTGGTGTAGTTTCAAAACATGCTTGACATCATTTTTAAGAAGGAAAATGGCCTTCCCCACATCTCAACAACTCTACAATGTGAATTTTTAAACAAATGTGTGGGTCTCAGTGGAGACCGAGGCGCACAGAGTGCATGCGCACGAGTAGAGATGAGTTAAAAAGAACACATGCACAGAACAAAACTATGAGTAAAGCACATGGGCGCACGATGCGCGTCTGTGGGCTGAAAAACCCGCGCATATGTGGTACACGACCGAGAAAGAAAAATATGGATGGCTTTCTCTCAATTCTGCTTTGAATTGGATGATTGGCAGGAAGCCTTAGGCCGGTTAGTGTACCTGCAAGTTAAGCAAACTAAAAGAAGAGAAAAATAAACCCAAATGAGGTAGGAAATTGATACCTTTCCCCAGTGGAGTCACCAATCTATTGCGTCTCTTTCGTCACCTTGGTGAGCAAATAAGAGGTGCTTGCAAGCTCAATTGGGTCTGCTGAGCAGGACAACTGTAGAGGATAGAGTTAGAGAAAGAAAAACAAAACTATGATTAAGAATTAAACTAATAGATGCAATAAAAATTAAAATCATGAACATAAGGACATAGAGATAACAAGAACAAAAAGACTCATGTCACCAATGTTTGAGGCTTGATCTATTGATGAAAACAAAGCACCAAGAAGAAAGGGGACTATGAGTCCCTTCTTCCTCCAAGGGAAGGCTCTTGGACCCTCACTAGTTGGCTCTTCTTACAACAAAGAAAATGAAAATGGTGATGAAATAACTCCTCACAAATCCACTCAATGGAGAGGTGGACTGTCCAATGTAATGATGCCAATGTGCTTCTTGTCAAGGATGGAGTCCTTAAAACAATATAGGCAGCATAAAATTACTTAGAATTCCTTGAGAAAATGAGGTGCATTCATGGATTTTTATAGCATTGCTTTGGGCTTTTTTTTAACTGCCTTGTAGTGTGAAAAGAGGACATTTAGGGCATTTTTAGGTCTTTGACCAGCCCACCATTTGGATCCAGCCTGGATTTGGAGGTCAAATCGGCTTGGGAGATGAACCATAAGTGGTTGGGAGGCCGACCACTTTCATAAATGCGTCGTTTAGCAGGTGCGCAGCTTTTTGCGCTAACAGTCACGCATCGTGCGCATGTGCACGATTTCCACGTTCCTGTTACGCGCATGCACACGCGCGCCCAACGTCTGCAAAGCGCTCTTCAATTTTTCACTACTTTGTATAGTTTTTTGCCTTTTTGAATGCTTTGATATTAATTCAAGGCCATGAATGACTTCATTATTCTTTGACGATGCTGAGTTCTTGTAACCATGTGCAGATGAAATTTCAGTGATAACACAAGGTCATAAAGAAATTTGGGGCAAATGTATATGAGATTGAATTAACTGATGGGATCAGAATCTCACCGATATTCAATGTTGCGGATTTGTACCCTTACAGAGCTGAAGAAGCAGGAGAAGAGAAGGAACATAAAAATATTCAATGGGCAAAACAAATGCCTATAGCTGAAAATCCACAGATGGAAAGCATAATTGACAAGAGGATTACCAAAAAGACCAGGAGAAAAGAGTATTTTGAATACTTGGTCAAATGGAAGGGACATCCAGTTGAAGATGCTAGTTGGGAAGATGAAGCAGAAATTCATAAGCATGGATAGACCGTGCAAGAGCTCATGAACAAGAGTTCATGAAAATTTTCAAGAGAGGGAGTATGATGCAAGAGCATCGTAAGCATCTAGCCAAGCAACCATAAAGGCGGAAGACAGCTGGAAAAGCACAACACACATTTTAAGCATTTTGAAATGTTTTGAAAAATTAATGAGCAGATATTAATGTAGTAGTTAAAGGAAACGTACTTGCATGCTGTAAACAGATATTGAGATATTTGCTCTCATTTGTCGGATGTAATAGACATTAAGTCTGTTTAATGAAAGTAGGTAGATTTGAATTAAGAGATTAGATGGTTTTAGAAGCCTAGGAGGAAAAATGGATATAGACACCCTCACCCTTGTATTATCGTATCATGAGAATAGAAGAAGGAGAGTTTTTTTTTTAAGCTGAGAGCTGTAGTAGAGAGTTGTAGAGAAGAACCCATGTACAAGAGCACTTGAGTTAATATTTGAAGCTTTGACTCAATTTTCATGGTGTTATGATGCTTATTGTTTACATTTGCTGAATGGTATGCTTACAATTGTTTTATTCTCTCTGTTTATGCATTTGTTTCAATGTTGTGTTGAATGTGTGATTTCATGTTAAGTATATGAAGTCTGAGAGAGGAGAAGAATGAGTTTCAATTGTTTCTCATCCTGAGAGTTCTTGCAAGTAGTGCAGTGAAACGCCCACAAGGTGTGCGTTGACAAGAGTCTGAGTTTTATCCAGAAATCTCAAGAGAGATATCGTTGTTCTCATACCAGTAGAAGTATAGGTGAAGTACAAAGCCGTGCAAGGTGTGCTTAGGCTAGTTGAAACCTTAAAAGTTATCAACTAAGGTGAAGGTGGAAGGTTTGTTGTTGCAAAGAGTGCACAGAGTCGAGGACTCAAATAACCAGAGGTTATTTGAAAGATTTCCGCAAGGAGTGTGAGCAGAATTCCTTTTGGGGACTTGAGTTTGCAAGTGAAAGATCAGGAGGGATAGTACCTATGAAGTGTTCAAAGGGAGACAAAAGTTGAATGCATCTCATAAAATACAAGTTCAGGAAGGATAACAACGATTTGTCTCACAGAAGTCATTGAGGAGTGAATCGGGTGATCATAATTCTCTAAGGAGAACTCACGAAATCGCGGGGACCATAGGATCCATAGGAGTTGCAAGGTGGTTAGGAGTTGGATGAATTCACCACCCTGACATCAAGAATCAACATGGACCATTGATCGTGACTCGTAAGTTGGGAGTGTAGGTCAAAACCCTTGGTCACTCAAACTCCCAGTTTGCGAAAAGGATAATCAAGTGTGAAATTTCAGTATTTCGGGGTTCGGCATATTGGGAATCTTGATGACAAGGAACCGGGATCTTAGTATTGAAAATCCCAAAGTCGCAAAACACAATGTGCCTTTGGTGTGAAACATCGACATTTCATCATATCGGGGTTCGACATACCAGGAATCTTGATGACAAGGAGTTGGGGAGCTTAGCATTGAAAATCTTGAAGTCGCGAAACACGATGTGCCTTGGGGTGAATTTTGGGATTTTTTCATTTTGACACTTCGGGTGTCGGGAAATAGAAAAGGCAGTGATATTTGGAATTGAGAGTTTCAAACTCCCAGGTTCACGAAAAACTGAAAGATCCAGAGTCATCGGATCGTGGAGGATCTCATTCGTAGATCACATTGGAGGCGAGGTTTCAGGAATTCGGAGATTGGAGTTTTGAGAGGTGAGGAGCCTTTCTGTTGTGGATCTCGCAAGTTGCAAAATCCTGAAGAGTGAAAGGAAAAAATCCTGAAACATTGAAGGACAATAGTCATGGGCCCAATCGGGTTTCGGGGTTCCGGGAGTCAAGAGACAGAGTTGCATGTCAACACAACTCCTGAAATCGCGAAAAGGAAAAATATGAAAGGTGGGTCCTAAGCATTAATCAAAGGATATGTGCAACAAAAGTCAAGGGAGTGGTCAAGTTTCGAGGAAAATCTCGAAAGACCTTCGATCTCGCCAAAAGGGGAAATTTCGGAAACCGAAAAATCATAAGGGAAGAGGAACGACTGTTGGTCGATCACTCAAGTTCCAAAAATCTGAAATAAGTGGAAAAAAGAGGTGTGTGTTTTCTCATTGAAGGAGTCAATCCTCATTGACGTTTTGGGTTTCAGAGGTTGAAGAGACAAGGGGCTCGACAACAGGATTCGCGAAATCGAGAAATCTGAAATCCTGAAAGGAAAAGAAAAGCCCTGATCATATTTGTTGGTCAGTTGTGGAATACACCTTGTGTGTGTGGTATTCCCTGTGGGGAAACCAAAGAATCAATCTGACTCAGGGGAAGATTTGGAACGATACTAAGACCGGGAGGTCACGCATAACCTGCTGAGGTAGGGGGTGTTGCTTCAGGTCGTTACATATGGTATCAGAGCGGGGTTCAACCCGGGACTTGGGATCACTATGAATTTTGTTGATGTGATATTTGATTATAATGTTGCTAATTAAGTTGACTTGTATTCATACATGTGATAATGGTTAGAGGAAGTCGCGGAGGCAGACAAAGTGGTGATAGGGGAGGAGGTGCGACGCCTCTAGTAGCATTCATGCCTGAGGGGTCTAACCCCAGGGAAACGAATAGGTAGTCGGGCAAGAGATGACAGTGGTGGGTGAATTGGTTGGGTTGATGAGGTATTTTCAGCACATGTTTGAGGCACTGATTATTCGTTTGGACAGAGATGAGTCCAGGGTGCCGGCACCCCCTAAAGGTCCACCACATGCTTCTGTTGGTACTGGTAGAATTCATTGCGAACTCAAGAAGGTCAAATTCCTTGAGTTCTTTGGTTCCCTAGACGGTGTAGCCCCAGACGATGTATCCGCTTTGGCATGGTTGGAGAATATGGCAATGTGATTTTCACTTCGTGACTATACCTCCAACATGAAGGTCAACAAGGCGGTCTTTCAACTGAAGGGGAGCGCTCTTCTATGGTGGAAGACGCTCCTGCCACAATTGAGCATTTCCTTCGAAGACATGTCATGGGAACTATTCGAGGAACAGTTCTGAGAGAGGTACATATTGGAGGAATTCATTGAGCGTCATCTCAATGAGTTCAACACCTTACAACAGGGTAGTCATACAATGCCTGAGTACGAGGCCCACTTTATGGATTTTCTTCAGTATGTTCCACATCTTAATACTGAGAAAGTTAAGGTCAACAGGTTATGGTTTGGCCTCAATATCAACATTCATGCAAAGATTAGGATTCTGATGCCTCGAACCTTGCATGATGTCGTTCAGAAGGCCCTCATAGCAGAGGAGGATCTTATCAGTGGGGATCAGAGTAGGAATCCAGAGAGACCAGCAGGGAAGATGATATCTAGTGTGCAGCAACATCAGACACTAGCTAGAAAGATGCTAAGATATCGTGGCTTCCAGTGAGGGTCCACTTCCACTACACTTCAGTGACCAATGCCTCAGCAGCACACTCCTTATCAGGGACCACAACATTAGTAGCAACGTCGAACGCAGCAATAGTAGTTTAGGCTTGTTTAGTAGAATAGACCAGGATTCTCGGTCGATGGTTCGTCAGCTTCTACTTCAGGTATCAGGAGTACTGGACCGAAGAAGGGGTGTTGGACTTGTGGGTAGCCACATTACCAGCATGATTTCCTAGTGGAGAGGACTAGAGCATCTGGATCAACCGGACCCACTACCGTGGTATATTTGGGCAAGGCCCATCGGATTCATGCATTGATGAGTAACTGTCAGGTAAAGCACCAGTCGACTATGCTCAAGACATTAGGTACCATCACTAACCAGACCCTTAGTATTTTGATAGATCACGGTGCTACCGAGAGTTTCATTTTTGGTGAAGTGATAAAAATGATTAAGGTAAAGGTAGTCGGACATGATGAGTTTAGCTTTGTAGAGATGGCTTCAGGAGCCAAACAGAAGGTTGGAGGAAAGGTTACAGGTTGTACCCTTAATATAGGAGATTTTGTCACCAGGGCCAACCTGTACGTCACGATATTAGGATCTTATGACGTCGTGATCGTTATGGACTGGTTGGAATCGCATGAGGTGATACTCAACTGTAAGACAAAATGATTGTGCTTGGTCGATGATGAGGGATAGAGACACGTGATTGTAGGTTATAAATAGGGAGTTTCACTGAGGTTTATCTCTTCCTTGCAGTTACGAAATAGCATGCGCAAGGGATGTAATATTTATGTGATCCTTGCGTTAAACAAAAACGGAGTAGCGGAAGGTCTAGAACACCTTCCGGTGGTGAGAGAGTTTGTGGACGTCTTCCCGGAAGAGTTACCTGGGATGCCTCCGGAGAGGGAATTGGAATTTACCATAGACCTAAAACCGGGGACTGAACCAATAGCGAGAATGCCTTATCATATTTCAACCCCGGAGTTACAGAAGTTGAGAATGCAACTGAAGGAGTTGTTGGACCTAGGACTTATACGTCTGAGTGTGTCACCATGGGGTGTGCTTGTTATCTTCATACAAAATAAGGATGGGTCATGGAGACTCTGCATTGATTATTGTCAATTGAACAAGATAACGATCAAGAATCAATATCCATTGCCAAGGATTGATGATCTGTTCGATTAGATGTAGGGTGCGATGGTGTTTTCCAAGATTGATTTGCGATCAGAGTATCACTAGTTACAGATCAAGGAGGATGACGTCCCTAATACCACCTTTAAGACGAGGTTTTTTCATTATGAGTTTATTGTTTTACCATTTGGATTGACAAACGCCCCAGGGGTATTTATCAGTTTGATGAACAGGGTGTTCCGCGAGTACTTGGACAAGTTCGTCCAAGTATTCATTGAAGATATTTTGATTTACTCTCGGATGAAGGAGGAGAATGATGAGAACTTGTGCTTAGTACTATAGTTTCTACGAGAACACAAATTGTATGGGAAGTTGTCCAAATGATCATTTTATCAATCGAAGATTCACTATTAGGGAATTGCATCTCCAACGAAGGTATCTTCATGGATCCATCAAAGGTCGAGGCTATTATGGAATGGCCTACACCAATGAATGTCCCAGAAGTGTAGCTTCATGGATTTAGCAGGATACTATCAACGATTTGTCGAGGGATTTTTGAAGATAGCAAATCCGATAACGGAATTGCAGAAGAAGAACAATAAATTTTTTTGGACCAAGAAATGCATGGAAGCATTTTGGAGGCTAAAGGAGTTGTTGAAAATGGTACTGATACTAAAGGTCCTTGACATGGACACAAAATTCTTGGTATGCACTAACGCATCTAATGAAGGATTAGGGGGATTCTTGATGCAAGATGGTCGAGTGATCGCTTACATCTCGAGGAAACTAAGAAGGCATGAGGAGAACTATGCGACACATGATTTGGAGTTGCTAGCCATTGTATATGCCTTGAAGGTTTGGAGACACTACCTTATTGGATGAAAAATTGAACTAAAAACAGACCACTGTGGACTACAACACATCTTTACGCAAAGCAACCTGAACACACGAAAATGGCATTGGTCGGAATTTCTTGGCGAGTACGATTTCAAGATTACTTACATAAAAGGAATAATGAATCGAGTGGTAGATGAATTGAGTCAGAGACCATGCATATTTTCGGTGTTTCCACTTCAGACGAATCTATGTGAAAATATTCTAACTTTACAGCGCGACGATCACTGGTACAAAGAGGTCAAGGATTTTATTGGACAAAACACAATGATGGTACCAAGATTTGAAGGATTTACATTTGATGATGATGGACTATTGAGGTTTAAAATATTTACATACCACTAAATGACAAGTTGAGGAGTTTGATCCTAAACGAGGCTCATAGAGTAGTGTACATGGCTCACCCAGGAGTCATGAAGATGAGGGTGGACCTTAAACCCTTATTCTTCTGCAAAGGAATGAAGGCAGACATAGTCAACTATGTGGCCAGATGTCTAGAATGTCAGCAGGTAAAGGCTGAACAAAGACATCCAACTGGATTACTACAACCACATGCTATTCCAGAATCAAAATGGGAGGTAATTTTGATGGATTTCATTGTTGGATTGCCACTGACGACAAGGAGACACAACTCGATTTTCATGGTAGTTGACACTCTGACGAAGAGTGATCATTTTATTCTTGTGTGTATGATGTATCATGCACCTAACATAGCTAGATTTTTCATCAGTGAGATTGTGAGGCTGCATGGCGTGCTTGAGAGGATTATATCCGATTGAGGATCGATGTTTATTGGATGATTTTGGACTAGTTTCCAAGAGGCCTTGGGAACCCAACTTAACTTTAGTACTGTGTATCACCCAGAGACTGACGGGTAGACCGAATGAATGAACTAGACCTTAGAAGACATGTTGCGCATGTACGTGATGGACCAACAAAAGCATTAGGAAGAATTCTTTCAACTGGTAGAATTCGCTTATAACAATAGTTACCAAAGAACCATTAAGATGGCGCCTTTTGAGTTCCTTTATGGGAGACCATGTCAGACACCTCTGAGTTGGGATCATCTTGAGGATAGGGTCCTGGTGGGACCATAATAGATCCAAGAAATGGAAGATCAAATGTAGACAATAAGACAAAGGATCAAAGAAGCACATGATCGACAAAAGAGTTATGCCGATGTGCACTGTGTTGACCGTAGTTACAAAGTGGGTGATTGAGTCTTCTTGTGGGTAAAAACACATAAGAGTTCAATCAAGTTTGGAAAGGGAGATAAACTTTCTCATAGGTTCATGGGACCCTTCTATATTGTGGAGAGGAAGGGGCACGTGGCCTATCGACTAGCCTTGCTTGATTCTTTGAGGTGTATGCATGATACTTTTTTTTCGACAACACAGGTATTCCAACAGAGGATGAACACCTTTAGTAACCACTCACATAACCAGATCAAAGATCAACACACCGATGTTTTCACGTGGTAAAACCCCTACGGGGAAATATCCA
>JZKD02S0227011.1:141289-182157 GCA_000966675.3 Picea glauca | reverse complement strand
CCTAACTACAAATGCATACTAATGCATACTAAAGAAACACACTTTTACCTAATGACATATTAGACCAAGTAGATCTTAACTAACTCCTAAGTGTCTAAATATCCTAACACTTTTCATGTATCTATTTTGAGACATTATATTAGTGATCCTACACATGTTATTGACATGAGTTCCTTGCAGGTATCGGATGAGGGGGTGATCATGGCTGAGCCGATATGCATCCCGAATCATCGCATTCTATAGCTATGATGTTGAATAGTAAATCAGGTCAAGGTTCAGTGGGACAACTATATTCCACACTTGGTGACCTGGGAGGATGCATATGATATGCGCCAACAGTTTCCATTTTTGTTTTATCGATAGACTTATGACATTGTGATACACACTATTTTGTCACTTATATACTGTGAAACTTTGGGAAAAAGTTTAGACCAAGAGGGAGTGTATGTAACATCCGGCTCTTGCCCGCACTGAGCGAACTTATTCTTTGAGGAAACTTTCTTGCAAGTGATCCAAACTATTATACTATTGGGCATTTGATTATGATTATGAGGCATTATGGATATGATGACATGTTATTTTGTTGTATTGATATAGACATGTGCTATTGACTTGGTTCTCCTGAGTGTGTAGGATTTTGGACCTCGAGGATGCAGAGGCATCGATGAAACCCTTAGACTCTAGATCGAGTCAGGGAGTGGAATTTTGGGGTTTGATTGTTGTATATATGCCATATGTGCATTTGATTATATGTTATGAATATGGATTTTATTTCTAACATGATTTGTTGATGATGCAGGATGACAATAGCTTGCCTACCAGACCCACATGTAGAGTAGAGGGGTCATGCACGACTACTAGAGACGTTGAGGGAGAGGTGTGGACAACAATCCTGCCATAGCCTACTAAAATGTCGCCCAACCTAGAAAAATAAAATCTAGGTCTAAGTGATACTTGTGGTATAAATAAATAAATAAATAATAATACTAATAATCATCATTAAACATGTGAAGAGAAGGGGGTAATCCATTCAATTAATTTATAAAAATCAAATTACTTTGGGGGAGTACATTTTTAACAAGAAGGAAAATAATTGTTTTGTTACTTATGCTAATTAAAAAATTATTAATTAAAAAGAAAAAGCGGAAAAAGGTAATTTCCTACACTTGCTAATTTGAGTTTTAGATAAAAAGGGAAAGAGGGAAATTTAAAAGAATTAGGAAACTAAGGGAAAAGGGGGGAAACATAAAGAGAAAGGGAAACATAAGGAAAAAGAAGAATGAGTAACTTAGTAAGGAATCTTGCCTTTAAGAACTTTCTAAATTGAACTCAACTAGTAAATTAGTAAGGGGGTAAGTCATTAAAATGTGTAAGAGAATATGGGGACACCTAGGAGCGATTCTAAGAATTTTTTTAGTTGGGTGAGAGAAATATGAGTAATTAAATAATTAATGAAATTAATTTCTAGTGCAACGAAGGGGACGGGTGACACATGTATGGGGAGGATTTTTCTGAATTAAATTATTGAACAATAAATTAAATGGGAAATTGGGAAAGAAAGGAATTAGAAACTCTATATAAAGGAGGGAGGAGGAGGAGGAGGGATCTCATCTTGGATGCGTAACGTTATGCTGTAGAATTTTAGACTTGACTGACTTATCTTGTGGGAGTTGGGATACCTAGCTCAGTGAGGAGTGGTAGCTTGACCTTGTGAAGCGCGCTGGGAGCTATTTGTTCTCTGGTTTAGTGTGCGTGGCCCCTTTGCGGCTCGAGGGGATAAGAGGGAAGAAGAGTACCCCTAACGTTGGTTGGGAGGTACTGGTGAAGTCTCATCGGTCCAAAAGAGAGAGCTACACGGAACACGCAGGAAAATGACTCAGAGCTGTCACCTTGGGCTATGGTACGCATACTTTTATTCTGCATGGTAGATTACTATTGACCTTACGCTTTAATTTATGTACTTTTAATTGTGTGAATAAAGTGTTGAATTAGCATTTTAATGGATAACTTAAATTCCCCATAGCCTTAAGCTCGCTGCTTGACTTGATTCCCTTGGCAATTGATACCTGAATGTTCTGACTGTCCTATTGGTTTTATTGATTTTTTTGAAGAGTTGTGATTTTTACTTCATCCTCATCCCTAGATCATCAGTCCATGTTGTTGTCGCAAGATTTGGTTCTAGGCTATAATAGAGCCAAGCCTTAGCACATGAAATAATTTATCACTCAGAACTTGATTTGGGTTGCGTGCAGGTAAATTTTGAGATGACCGCAAACCACTTTTGATTGGAAGCTTCCCCTTCCAACCCGAGAGGAATCTCTAAAATATATGTCATGATAGGATATCCAATAATCTTAACAACGGACATATTTGTGGGCAATAGAAATATTTGAGGTTTTTAGGGTTGATGGGTTGGATCGGGAGGTAGTCCATTGGGCATGGAGTCAAAAGATCAAGCAAATAGCAAGAGTGTTTCGGAAATGGAAATCCATGGAGCAGAGGCAAGATAGAAGATGATTACAAAGAGAAGGATTTATAAAAGTATGGCAGCAGAATAAAGAGAAAACATATCAATACACAAGGAGAACTTATCGATGAGTGAATTCCAAGCACAAATCAGTGGAAAGTGATGGTTGGGACAGATCATCTAGCAAAGGATGGATTCTAAACCTTAATCTTTACAAGAAACAACCTATAACCATTTTGCAACAGAGCATCTAACAGAGGATGAATTCTATTACAAAACAGTTACAAATCAAGAAGAAAAGATAGATGGAGTGATATTGAAACTAAGAAAATGGACAAACTCTGCAAGCAACATCACAAGAATCTCTGATATGGATAAAACATGCTTTTGCAATCTTATATTAAACTGAAAAAGAAAGCTACAACCCAGGAGTACTAATCCTGTGTGTCTTTCCCCACCATTCCTTTTACAAATATGCCTCATATATGTATTGAGGTCGAAATCCTCTCTAATATAAAAGATAACAACAGTTACAACCAATTCTTGAAACTTTTTGCAATAGAAAATGGGCCAAACTATCGAAAACTAGGGATGCGGTTACGACTCTTTATCTCTCGAATAGAGATAGATGTGTATAAACTGAAAGAGGATTTTTTGAATCTATTTATTCTAAGAAAAAATCTCTCTCAGTTCCCTGATACCCCTTTTCATTTTTCCCAAATCTACATTTAACAAACATGTGTCAAAACAGGGAAATATGAAATCCAAAAATTAGGGCTCGGAGATGGATTTGATTCTCCCAATATGTGACATCTGTAGGAAAACTGAAAGAGGAAAATGATATCTTATTTTTTAGGCACAAAATCATCCAACCGTTTCTCAAAATGATACTCC
This sequence comes from Picea glauca, assembly GCA_000966675.3. NCBI lineage: Eukaryota > Viridiplantae > Streptophyta > Pinopsida > Pinales > Pinaceae > Picea > Picea glauca. Next base: position 178,796 of record JZKD02S0227011.1, on the reverse strand, counting down.
AGTCGATCAAAATGCTCATTTGAAAATGATGACTCAGCACAGTAAAAGTGCCATATTTCTCAAAACGAATATCATCTTGTGGGGGAATTTTGACTACCTTAATTAGATCAAAATGAAATTATAAAGACACCACTGGAAATATTAGAATTTGTAGATGTCGATCGACTATTCGAACACAAAAAACAACCTCTCCATGGCTGAGAAAATTGCATTTTTCTAAAGTAATTTTGCATATGACTGATTTCGGGTTTTCGGGATTCGGGGAAATGAAGCAGTGGTTATTAAAATATCTACGTCAGGCAAATCCATGATGGAAAAAAAACCTGGACTATTGAGATTTTTATCCATGTGGCTTAATGCTCAATGTATGCGGTAATTCCACTGCCAATGCTTCCATTCATTCTCCTAAGTGACTGAAAGCCAAAATTTCAATATTTGTTACAATAGAGACTCCATCTAGGGATGGTGCTTTCCTACAAAGCACCAAGAACAATAGACCATGTGCCTTCATCCATTGGGTGACCTAAAATCATCCTTATCAAACTCTGAACTCTGTCACTTTACTTGCACCTTTCTGAAACAAAAAACTGCTTATGCATTCATTGGGCTATGGAGTCATAATGTCTTAAATCAAAACCATATAGGATGCCAAACTGAAATGGAAACGTAATTAAAACCATTGCTATACTCTAATGTTCAAATTCAAGATTATTTATATACACCACCTACTCTAATTGATATCACTATTTAAATGTGCTAAGGCTTGGCTCTATTACAGCCTAGAACCAACTCTTGCGATAACATTTTTTGGTGTCGTTGTTGGGGACAGAGGAACGAAGCTATCTTCCCTGGGATACGACAAAAATTTTAGATCTATTTCTTGATGGTGAACAAGGGATAGGCATTCAATTGGCTGTGATCATTCACCTGGCGACTCCTTGGTTCGAAGACTCTATATGATTCATTGACGACTCCATTGGTCTCAAAATGTCAGATTTGTTCGCTACTCGGATTGCTGCAAGGTTTTCTCCTCTGGACTTTGCAAATGTTTATGGCTTTCCAAACACTGTTCCAGACATTAAAGTTTGGGAATATGTCATTCCTAAATTTGGAGAATATGCGGACGACAATCCCTCCCAACACTTGTTTGAATTCCACAAGATCATGGATGAATTAAATATACATCATGAAGATGTCCTCATGAAACTATTTATGTTTTCGTTAGAAAAATATGCTAGACTCTGGTATAAATCTTTACCTCATTCCAATATTCCTTCATTGAAAGATTTTCACATACTTTTTCATCAACATTGTAAAGGAATCTATTCAGCTGAAATACTTTTTGAAGATTGTTGTAATATAAAATTCATAAGACAAACAGATCAAACACATCTTCTTGAAGAGGAGGAAGGAATATCAGAAATTTCTCAAGTYGATRAAGATAATCAGTATGAAGAAGAGTTGGCTGATAAAAAAGTAGGATATGATAGCTCTTGTGATCACATTCAAGAAGAAGATATTCAACATCATGGTTAGCCTGCAAAAGAGAAAGAAAACAATAGTTGCTTGATTCAGAAATTTCATAGACCACCTCCTCCTTTAACAGAAGAAGAGATAGATCTTCCCCTGAACAGTCATGTTGCAACCCCTACAACATGACTAGATCAAACACATCTTCTTGAAGAGGAGGAAGGAATATCATAAATTTCTCAAGTCGATGAAGATAATCAGTATGAAGAAGAGTTGGCTGATAAAAAAGTAGGATATGATAGCTCTTGTGATCACATTCAAGAAGAAGATATTCAAAATCATGGTCAACATGCAAAAGAGAAAGAAAAMAATAGTTTCTTGATCCAGAAATTGCATAGACCACCTCCTCCTTTAACAGAAGGAGAAATAGATCTTCTATTGAACAATTATGTTACAACCTTTGCTTACACAGATTTGCAACGTTCACACATTCCTGAACATGTGAGTGAAACTTCTTCTATTATTGAAAATGAAAATCTAAGTTTAAATCATGACAACCATGGGACTTTAGAGGAAGTTAGTAAACCAATTTATGATGATGATTTCTTGTCAGGGGATCATCTTGTAGACATTGTTTTGTTTCATGAAGAAGATCGGGTTGTCATGTTTAATAACCTTGAAGATGTTTGATGTTCGAAGATGCTTTAGACTATGATTTGAAGGAGTGTGGATCTGAGATAGACAACTTCATAATTGATATTCCTAGCATTTGTCTGACTGATGACACTCCTGAGTTATCTGCTGAGCCTATTTATGATGAATATCTAGAAGAACAAGAAGAGAAGATTTATTTTTCATCACACACGAAAAATTACGACAATCCTCCTTTGTTTGATGAATGTGATGAAAGTGTTTCTGAAGATGATAAGAAACAAGAAACTTTGGTTCAACAGGAAATCAATCAACAACATCATGAAAGAGATCAACCTATGTATGAAAGCTACCAAGAAGATCTTTGGACAATAGGTGAAGGACATAAGTAGGGGTTACTGAAACAATTGATCTCTACTCCCTGTTTAGAAACCATTGAGCAATAGACCAGTAAGTTTCAATGCAACATTTTTTCGCCAATGGAAGAAAAAATCAACCGTGGAAAAAGTGCGTAAAAACATTTCAGACAGCTTGCCCAACAGGAGGAAGTATGGATTAATTGTGAAAGTGGTATATCTCTTCCCTTCTACGATCCAGTAACAATTTATATGGAGTCAAAATGGGGCACTGAATTTGTTATTTCCAAGTTCTTAAAGTCTGAATTTCAAAAATATAAGTACCTGCTCTCAGAGCATGTTTTGAAATTTGTAGCTACTCCTGTCATCCTTTTGCTCAAAGATGGAAGTATAATTAAGTTTGTTAGTCGGATACTCGCTTGGTTGATTTGGAATTTTTCCTATACTTAAAAAAAAAAATAGTGATATCAATTAGAGTAGGTGGTGTATATAAATAAGCTTGACTTTGAGCATTAGAGTACAACAGTGGTTTTAATTACGTTTCCAGTTCAGCTTGGCATCCTGTATGGTTTTGATTTTAGACATTATGACTCAATAGCCCAATGAATGCATAAGCGGTTTTTTATTTTGGAAAGGTGAAAGTAAAGCGACAGAGTTCAGAGTTTGATAAAGATTATTTCAGGTCACCCAATGGATGAAGGCACATGGTCTACTGTTCTTGGCGATTTGTAGGAAAGCACCATCCCTAGATGGATCCTCTGTTGTAACAAATATTGAAATTTTGGCTTTTGGTCACTTAGGAGAATGAATGGAAGCATTGGCAGTGGAACAACTGCATACACCGAGCATTAAGCCACATGGAGAAAAATATCAAGAGTCTGGGTTTTTTGGCCGTCGGGGATTTGGCCGATGTAGATATTTTAATAACCACTACTTCATTTCCCTGAATCGCGAAAACCCAAAATTGGGACTCCAGTCATATGCAAAATTTCTTTTAAAAAATGCAATTTTCTCAGCCGTGGAGAGGTCGTTTTTCACGTTCGAATAGTCTATAAACATATACAAATCCTAATATTTCCAGTGGTGTCTTCATAATTTCATTTTGATCTTGGTAAGTTAGTCAAAATTCCTCCACAATATGAGATTCATTTTCAGAAATATGGCATTTTTACTGTGTTGAGTCATCATTTTCAAATGAGGATTCTGAGTGGCTGGAGTTACATTTGAGAAACGGTTGGAGGATTTTGTGCCTAACACATCAAATATCATTAGCCTCTTTCATTTTTTCTACAGGGGTCACATATTGGGAGAATCGAATCCATCTTTGAGCCCTAATTTTTGGATTTCATATTTCCCTGTTTTGACACATGTTTGTTAAATGCATATTTGGGAAAAATGAAAAGGGGTCTCAGGGAACTGAGAGAGGTTTTTTCTTAGAATAAACAGATTCAAAAAATCCTCTTTCATTTTATACACATCTATCTCTATTCGAGATATACAGAGTCGTAATCGCAACCCTAGTTTTCGACAGTTTGGCCCATTTTCTATGGCAGAAAGCTTCAAGAATTGGTTGTAATTGTTGTTATTTTTTAGATTAGAGAGGATTTCGACCTCAATACATATATGAGGAATATTTTTAAAAGGAATGGGGGGGAATACACATAGGAGTATTACTCCTGGGCTATAGCTTTCATTTTCAGTTTAATATAAGATTGCAGAAGTATGTTTTATCCATATCAAAGATTCTTGTGATGTTGCTTGCAGAGTTTGTCCATTTTCTTAGTTTCAATATCACTCCATCTATATTTTCTTCTTGATTTGTAACTATTTTGTAAGTTGTTCTTGAGTTTATACTTTAAGTCTCTAAAGTATACCATCAAGGCATCCGAAAAGGTAGAGATAGTTAGTGGGTAAAAAGATCGGTTTAATGGAAAGTGAGATCAAAGTTGGTTCCTTAACTATCTCTGTCTAGCTTCCCATTGTTCTTGGATGCTAATATCCCTTTCAATCACATCCCATGAACATTCAAGTTCTACCCGTGTACTTGTTGTTTGTAAGATGGTATTGAATAGGTTTAACGCAATGCTTGTCTGATCTGATAAACTGAGTTCTATATTAGGCTATTTGGTAACTGGAACAGTCATGAAAGCCAAGGGTTTCCCTTTTGTAAGTCAAACTTATTTTTAAGGGTCACAAATTTCTGGTTTGAATTAATAAAAATAAAACTTCCAAACTATTAATCAATAGTATAACAAAAATAAAGGTCGTTTCTAGTATCCGAGTCAAATTTAAAGGATACGGTGCATGGAATGAAGAAAGAAAAAGAAACATATAGTTGTATAACAAATGTGAGGCATCAATTGAAGAGGAATATCACTTTATGCTAATATAAGAAAGAGAGATGATAACTTTGATGAAGTATACAATTTTAGAATTCTAAAACGTTCATAGGTCTTATATCCGCTGATAGATGATATAGAGGAAAAACTACAAATGGTTAGATAATCTGACTGTTCAATCACCACAATAGAGGTTGCATCATGAAAGCATTCATCGAAGGTATGAAATAAAATATGGAATGACAGAGAAACACATAACTCAGGCTTGACAAGATCTAGAATCTTCAATCTGTATTGTATTAATTCTGGCAAAATGAAATTTTCCCTTTACAATCCCATCCAGAAAAAGCCAGTACACGGGTAGAACTTGAACGTTCATGGGCCATGATTGGAATGGATATTAGCATCCAAGAACAATGGGAAGCTAGACATACATAGTTAAGGAACCAACTTTGATCTCACTTTCCATTAAACCGATCTTTTTACCCACTAACTATCTCTACCTTTTTGGATGCCTTGACGGTATACTTTAGAGCCCTAAAGTATAAACTTAGGAACAACATCTTTTTGGCACCTTTGTCAGGGATGAAGAAACAAATCTTTTCCCTGGGAAGAATGACGTTGACACTTTCTTTCTTTGATAGTGAACAAAGATCAAAAAACCTTCTAAGGCTACTTTTATCTTTCACTTGGTGACTCCACGATAAGTAAACTGGCTTTTAACCGAAAGAACACCAGAAACAACCTGGACAACAAGTAGACATCGCCAGTTTTTTATCCGAAAAAGATTTTAAAATCATGAAGATCCCTTAGACAAATCGTTTCACTGACACATACCATCTGTCAACCTAATTCTACACAGTTGAACGTCAAAGGAATACTTGAGAGATCTGTCTCCCCCCCTTTTCAATCAATACGTTCTCTCTTCCTGAAGTGCACACTCCTACTACCAAGCACTCTGACAAATTCCCTATGTATCCTGATTTAACCCTCATTGATTCTCTGATATATTCATCTTATGAGTCTGGAGAAACAAGTTATTTTCATCTTGGGCCTTCTTTCTCTAGTTTCCTGTGCCTTGAGAATCAGTTCCCCACAACCTTTCTGTCACATTCAATAACAACCCAAAATCTACCAAGCTTCTGTGAGCTTTCTCCTCATACACTCTGAGTTTCAGCCTCAAATCCATCAATGGTTGCGCATGGAAGTGTGGGAGCTGGAGGCAGTGCTATAGGTGGTGCCGCAGGAGGAGTAGCAGGTGACCAAGTACCACTCCATAGAATTTTTTCTAAGGTGGCTGCTAGATATTCCCCTCTTGTCCTTCTAGTTCCCCTACATGACCTTCCAGAAAATTACATGAAAAATCTTCCAAAATTCACAGGGGAAGGCGATTTAACTGCACAAGAACACATCAATTTATTTGACCAATTCGCTGATATCCTAGGACTTGAACACGAAGATGTCTACTCCAAACTCTTATTACAAACTTTTGAAGGGCAGGTCAGAACCTAGTTCTGAGGCTTAGTAGCGGGATCTTTAAGGTCATACGATGAACTCAAAAGTTCTTTCATCAGACAATGGGGAGAAAGGAAAGATCACCTCTATTATCTGATTGAATTCGGGGTTCTTAGAAAGAAAAATTCTGAATCAGTTCTCGAGTTCACCCAAAGGTTTAATAGATTGTATAATAAAATTCCCATCGAGGTCAAACCTTCTCAGCCTGCAGCGAAAGTAACTTTTGCTGGAGCTTTTGACCCTGATTTTTCCCTACTATTAAGAGAGAGGATCTCAATAGACCTCACCAAGATGTAAGAAGATTCCCTAGAAATTGAATCAAACATGATGGCTTCAGGAAAGATAAAAGCCAAAACGAAGTCTAGAAACAAAGAAACCAGAAGATACAGAGAACAAGGAGGATCTTCTGGATCAGGAAGATCTTCAAGAGACAAAATGGACGACATGGCTAGAATAATTAAAGAACTATCTAATAAGATTTCAAAAATGGAGTTAGATCAAACAAAAAATGACCATTTTCCTAGAAAGGATTTCAGAAGGAATCCCAATCCTCAAGCCCCACAAAGACAGATTAAGAATGAGGATCAAAAAATCCCAACCCTCTTCTATATCATGTTAACCTTGTTCGACCAACTACTCCATAATTGTATGCTTGATTCTGGAGAATCCCACAATGTAATGCCTAAATCYATTATGGATAAATTGGGTCTCGAAATCACTAGGCCTTATGAAGATTTATATTCATTCGATTCAAGAAAAGTTAAATGTATAGGCATGATTAAAGACTTGGTGGTAAATCTGGCACAAATACCTGCAAAAAGCATTCTCATGGACATAGTGGTCATCGATATCCCTCTGAAATATGGTATGTTGTAATCTAGATCCTGGGGTGCCAAGATTGGAGGATCTCTCCAACTTGACATGGAATATGCTATGATTCCAGTTTTTGGAGGATAGTTCACGCGCCTATACAGAGAAACCAAGTTGGCATTCACAGTAAGTGATCCGCGCAACCCGAATAACCACCCTATATATATTGCAGGTCAAGATTTAGGTAATTGTATTTTATCCATTGATGATGATATTGATTTAGGTATAGATGAAAGTTGTACAGAAGAAAAAATAGAAAAATTAAAAATTAAAAAAATGTATATAGCACCGGTGTGTGGAAGATGTTTTTTGACGACGCTTCATCCTACTTTGGAGCTGGAGCTGGGGCACTCCTTATGGCCCCTGATAATCAATCTATAATCCCCTTTTCCTATAGACTACAGTGGAATGTGGACCACACTAATAATGTATGCGAGTATGAATCCTTAGTGTTAGGGTTAGAAGCCGCTAGGAGAATGAAAATAAAAAAACTCGAAATCTTTGGTGACACCGAGCTAATCGTAAAACAAGTAAACCGACAGTACCAGGCCAAACATCCTAGGTTGAGGTCTTACAGTAATTGTGTCTGGGATTTGATCGAAAATTTCTTCTCCTCTGTCAAAGTTCACTACATTCCAAGAACTGAAAATCAATAGGCTAATGTGTTAGCCAAAGCAGCCTCAACATTCACACCTCCCACCGCTTTCAAACTAAAGTACCATTTACAAATGAGACACCGACCTTCCATACCCAATAACATACAACACTGGCAAGTTTTTGAGGATGATGAACAACTGCGCAAATTTTTAGAATCAATAGAGAAGTTTGCCGAAACGCATGCCGACCAAGAAAACCAAAATGATCCTGTTTGGATCATGCAAGAAGGGGAAGACCCCCAAGATTTCCACGATAAAATCGTCAATCATCGAGTGCTTGTTCTAAAAAATAACCAGATCCCCAAGGGCTCGATTCCCTTGGAAATGTTTTTTAATCAAGATGATATCCCTTTAAGATCCACTTTACAACCTCAGCCTGAAGAGTTTGAGGACTGTGACATAGGTACCAAAGAAAACCCTCGGTTGGTGAAACTATCCAAATACCTGTCCCTAGAAACCAAAAGTAAATACGTTGAGTTTCTTAGAGAATATAAATACATTTTCTCTTGGTCTTATGATGAATTGAGAACTTATGATACTTCTATAATCAAACATAAAATTCCTTTGAAACCTGGTGTCAAGCCTTTTAAACAGAAACTCAAAAAGATAAACCCTATGCTACTACCAGTAATAGAAAAAGAAGTCAAAAAACTCTTGGATGCCAAAATCATTGTCCCACTAAGATATTCCGAGTGGGTGGCTAATTTAGTCCCCGTAAGAAAGAAAAATGGTGAAATCAGACTATGTGTTGATTTTAGAAACCTGAACCGATCGTCACTCAAAGACAATTACCCATTTCCTAAGATGGGCCATGTTTTAGAGAAAGTAGTTGGAGCTAAAAGAATGTCGATGATTGATGGTTTTTCAGGTTACAATCAGATCGTAGTACACCAAGATGATAAGGAAAAAATGACTTTCACTGCCCCTTGGGGTACCTTCATGTACGATAAAATGCCTTTCGGCTTGATGAATGCAGGGGAAACCTTCCAGCGAGCCATGGAAATTGCCTTCATGGAAGAGAGAGATAAATTTGTTTCTATCTATCTCGGTGATCTGACTATTTTTTCAAAATATGATGCAAAACATCTAGTGCACCTGAAGCAAACTTTCGAGAAATATCGTAAATTTGGTTTGTCCCTCAATCCCAAAAAATCTCATTTTTCTATGCAAGAAGGTAAGCTATTAGGTCACGTAGTGTCTAAAGACAAAATCAAAATCGATCCCAAAAGAATCGAATCAATAGATACTATAAACATCCCTAGAAATGTAAAAGAAATTCAGTCTTTCTTAGGAAAAATAAATTTCTTGAGAAGATTCATCCCTAACTTCGTCGAAATTGTGAAGTTAATCACATATATGTTGAAAAAGAATAGTGCGACGAAGTGGAAAAGTGAAGCCAAAGAATCTTTTCAATGAATCAAGAAAGTTATCAGTGAAGCGCCAGTCTTGGCAAGTCCTGATTACACAAAAGATTTTTTTATTTTTTCCTTCGCATCCGAACACACTATCGCAGTTGTATTGTTACAGAAAAATGAAGAAGGCTTTGAACAAACCATTTATTTTTTCAGTAAAAGTATGAGAAATGCTGAGTTGAAATATAATATACTAGAAAAACAAGCTTACGCAATGGTAAAGGCTCTCAAGGCCTTCAGAACGTATGTATTACATTCGAATATCATAGCCTATGTCTGTACAAGCTCTGTCAAAGACATACTGGTTCAGCTGGATAGTGATGGGAGAAGAGGCAAATGGCTAGCTAAGATTCAGGATTTCGATCTTGAAGTCAAACCAACAAAACTCATTAAATTCCAAGGTCTGGATAAATTGCTATCCAAATCAAACTTGCAAGCACTCAGAATAAATCAGCTGCAAGAAGATGAGGATTTCCTAGAGATAAATAAACTCGATTTCGCTACACCTACGGTTGAGATAGAAGATGGGTTTTCTTCTTCAGTCTGGTACAACAATATTGTTTCTTACCTATTGACTCTTCAATGTCCCAGTGAACTAACCCCATCTAAATCCAAGACACTGAAGCTACATGCTATAAAATATTGTATTATAGAAAGAAAATTATATTGGAAGGATCCCCTAGGTTTCTTGCTGAGTTGTTTAGTCAAGACCGAAACTGAAAAGGTTATAGATGAGTTCCATGAGGGAGTGTGTGGAGGACACCATGCTTGGCGAGACACAACTTATAAAATATTAAGAGCTAGATATTACTGGCCCAAACTATTCACAGATGTAAACACTAAAGTCCGAACTTGTATTCCCTGTCAGTTGTTTACATGTAAACAGAAAGTCCCAACTTTACCTCTAATTCCAGTTAAAACTGAAGCCCCTTTTCAGCAATGGGGTCTTGATTTCATCGGAGAGATTCATCCACATTCCAGTGCTCAACACAAGTGGATTCTAACTACAACAGACTATTTTACTAAGTGGGTGGAAGCTATTCCCACGAGAAACGCAACTGACGTAGTTGTAATCAATTTTCTAGAAGAAAATATTTTATCCAGATTCGGCTGTCCCTGAAATATAGTCACCGATAATGCACATGCATTTAAATCAATGGCTATGATAAGATTTTGCCAAAAATTCAACATCATATTAGGACACTCCACAACTTATTATCCGCAGGGCAATGGTTTAGTTGAGTCATCTAACAAAAGTCTAACAATCGTGATAAAAAAGATATTGAATGAGAACAAGAAAATGTGGCATATCCATTTGAAATATGCTCTATGGGCCAACAGGATAAGTACCAAAAGGGAAATTGGGATGTCCCCTTTTCAGATGGTATATGGCACTGATGTTATTTTACCAATCAATCTTGCTCTGCTAGTAATGAAACTTTGGCAAGATTCAAACAAAGAACCTAATGACATTACTAGGAGATCAAACCATATGGTCAAAGTTCAGCAAAATGGAGTAGAAGTAAACGAAAAGTTGCAGAGATATCAGGATAAGATGAAGGCTTTATTCGATCAAAAGGCTAAGGATAGAGATTTCCTCTCTGGAGATCTGGTACTAAAATGGGAAGCCAGAAAAGAAGACACTGGAAAACATGACAAGTTCAATTCGATCTGGTCTGGCCCCTATAGAGTCTCGGCCTCAAAAGGAGAAAATGATTTTTCATTAGAATATCTCAATGGATACATTCTGAGTGCCCCTGTAAATGGGCGATACCTTAAACACTACATGCAGTAATATGTTTTTGAACTTTCATTGTACATACCGGTTTGTTTTCATGTTTTCTTTATAGTTTCATTGTTTTCACTAAGTGTGATTGAAAATTCAAAATACATATACATACACACACACACACACACACACACACACACACACACACACACACACACATATATATATATATATATATTAAAAAATTTCAGAAAATGAAAATACAAAACAATTCAAATCTAGCAGTTCATAAAATTAGTATGAGTGTCTAACATTTATCAGGTCATTTTATTTGTAGGAAAATCGCCAAGGACTCAAGAGATCAACTATACTATAAGGGTAATCTGCATGAATAATCATAATAAATACTTACCAAAAAGGTAATAAGTAAACAATCTTATGGCTGTAAATACAATGAACTACTAAGGTATGAACTCTGACCACAGAACCTGAGTTAAAAATGTCCTGAGAGGTACCAATGAACGAGGCACTAAAGTTCACGACCATTTTTTTTTATCCATATAAAAATAAATAAATAGATAAATAAATTTGTTGTAACAAATATTGAAATTTTCTCTTTCGGACACTTAGGAGAATGAATGGAAGCATTGGCAGTGGAAAAAACGCATACACCGAGCATTAAGCCACATGGAGAAAAATCTCAAGAGTCCGGGTTTTTTTTTCCGTCGGGGATTTGGCCAACCACTGCTTCGTTTCCCCGAATCCTGAAAACCCGAAATCGGGACTCTAGTCATATGCAAAATTGCTTTGGAAAAACGTAATTTTATCAGTCGTGGAGAGGTCGTTTTTCACGTTAGAATAGTCGATTGACATCTACAAATCCTAATATTTCTAGTGGTGTCTTCAGAATTTCATGTTGATCTTGGTAAGGCAGTAAAAAGTCCCCCACAAGATGAGATTCATTTTCAGAAATATGTCATTTTTACTATGCTGAGTCATCATTTTCAAATTTGGATTATAAGCGATTGGAGTATCATTTTGAGAAACGGTTGGAGGATTGTCTACCTAACACATCAGATATCATTATCCTCTTTCAGTTTTCATACAGGTGTCACATATTGGGAGAATAGAATCCATCTCTGAGCCATAATTTTTGTATTTCATATTTCCCTGTTTTGACACATGTTTGTTAAATACAGAGTTGGGAAAAATGAAAAGGGGTCTCAGGGAACTGAGAGAGGTTTTTTCTCAGAATAAACATATCCACAAAATCCTCTTTCATTTTATACACAACTATCTCTATTCAAGAGATACAGAGCTGTAACCGCAACCCTAGTTTTCGGCAGTTTGGCCCATTTTCTATGGCATAAAGTTTCAAGAATTGGTTGTAACTATTTTTATCTTTTAGATTAGAGAGGATTTCAACCTCAATACATATATGAGGCATATTTGTAAGAGGAATGGGGGGAAAGATACACAGGATTAGTACTCCTGGGATGTAGCTTTCATTTTTAGTTTAATATAAGATTGCAGAAGCATGTTTTATCCATATCAGAGATTCTTGTGATGTTGCTTGCAGAGTTTGTCCATTTTCTTAGTTTCAATATCACTCCATATATCTTTTCTTCTTGATTTGTAACTGTTTTGTAATAGAATTCATGCTCTGTTAGATTCTCTATTGTAGAATGGTTATAGGTTGTTTCTTGCAGAGATCAAAGTTCAAAATCCATCCTTTGCTAGATGCTCTATCCCAACCATCACTTTCCACTGATTTGTGCTTGGAATTCACTCATCGCTAAGTTATCCTTGTGTATTCATATGTTTTCTCTTTATTCTACTGCCATACTTTTATAAATCCTTCTCTTTGTAATCAACTTCTCTCTCGCCTTTGCTCCATGAATTTCCATTGCTGAAACACTCTTGCTATTTTCTTGATCATTTGATTCCATGCCCAATGGACTATCTCTCGGTCCAACCCATAAACCCTAAAAACCTAAAAAATTTATGTTGCCCACAGATATGACCATTGTTAATCTTATTGGATATCCTATCTTGACATATATTTGAGAGATCCCTCTCAGGTTGGAAGGGGAAACTTCCAATCAAAAGTGATTCATGGTTATCTCGAAATTTACCTGGACGCAACCCAAGTCAAGTTCTGAGTGATAAATTATTTTTTCATTTAAAATGTGCTAAGGCTTGGCTCTATTACAACCTAGAACCAACTCTTGCAACAACATTTTCTGGCACCATTTCCAGGGACGGAGGAATGAAGTTATCTTCCCTGGGATACAGAAAAAAGTTTAGATCTATTTCTTGATGGTGAACAAGGGATAGGCATTCAATTGGCTATGATCATTCACCTGGTGACTCCTTGGTTCGAAGACTCTATATGATTCACTGGCGACTCCACTAGTCTCAAAATGTCAGATTCGTTTGCCGCTCGGATTGCTGCAAGGTTTTCTCTTTTGGACTTTGCAAATGTTTATGGTTTTCCAAACATTGTTCCAGACATTAAAGTTTGGGAAGATGTCCTTCCTAAATTTGGAGAATATGGGGATGACAATCCCGCCCAACACTTGTTTGAATTCCCCAAGCTCATGGATGAATTAAATATACATCATGAAGATGTCCTCGTGAAATTGTTTATGTTTTCATTAGAAAGAGATGCTAGACTCTAGTATAAATCTTTACCTCATTCCAGTATTCCTTCATTGAAAGATTTTCACATACTTTTTCATCATCATTGTAAAAGAATATTTTCAGCTGAAATACTTTTTGAAGATTGCTATAATATAAAATTCATAAGACAAACAAATCAAACACATCTTCTTGAAGAGGAGGAAGGAATATCAGAAATTTCTCAAGTTGATGAAGATAATCAGTATGAAGAAGAGTTGGCTAATAAAAAAGTAGGATATGATAGCTCTTGTGATCACATTCAAGAAGAAGATATTCAACATCATGGTCAACATGCAGAAGAGAAAGAAAACAATAGTTGCTTGATCCAGAAATTGCATATACCACCTCCTCCTTTAACAGAAGAAGAGATAGATTTGCTCCTAAATAGTTATGTTATAGCCCTTGCTTACATAGATTTGCAACATTCACACAGTCTTGAACATGTGAGTGAAACTTCTTCTACTACTGAAAATGAAAATCTAAGCTTAAATCACGATAGCCATGGGACTTTAGAGGAAGTTAGTAAACCAATTTATGATGATAATTTCCTACCAGGGGATCATCTTGTAGACATTGTTTTGTTTCATGAAAAAGATAGGTCTGTCATGTTTAATAACCTTGAAGAATGTTTGATGTTCGAAGATGCTTTAGACTATGATTTGAAGGAGTGTGGATCTGAGATAGACAACTTCACAATTGATATTCCTAGCATTTGTCTGACTGATAACATTCTTGAGTTATTTGCTGAACTTGTTTATGATGAATATCCAGAAGAACAAGAAGAGTAGATTTATTTTACATCACACACGAAAATTTACGACAATCCTCCTTTGTTTGATGAATGTGATGAAAGTGTTTTTGAAGATGATAAGCAAAAAGAAACTTTGGTTCAATAGGAAAGCAATCAATGACATCATGAAAGATATCAGCCTATGTTTGATAGCTACTAAGAAGATCTTTGGACAACAGGTGAAGGACATAAGAAGGGGTTACTGAAACAATTGATCTCTCCTCCCTGTTTAGAAACCATTGAGCAACAGACCAGTAAGTGTCAATGCGGCATTTTTGCACCAGTGCAAGAAAAAATCAGCAGTGGACAAAGTGCACAAAAACATTTCAGACAGCTTTCCCAACAGGAGGAAGTATGGATTAATTGTGAAAGTGGTATATCTCTTCCCTTCTACAATCCAGTAGCAGTTTATATGGAGTCAAAATGGGGGACTGAATTTGTTATTTCCAACTTCTTGAAGTCTAAATTTGAAAACTATAAGTACCTGCTCCCAGGGCATGTTTTTAAATTTGCAGCTACTCCTGTCATCCTTTTTCTCAAAGATGGAAGTATAATTAAGTTTGTTAGTCGGACACTCGCTTAGTTGATTTGAAAGTTTTCCTATACTTAAAAAAAAAATAGTGATATCAATTAGAGTAGGTGGTGTATATAAATAAGCTTGACTTTGAGAATTAGAGTACATCAGTGGTATTAATTACATTTCCATTTCAGTTTGGCATCCTGTATGGTTTTGATTTAAGACATTATGACTCCATAGCCAAATGAATGCATAAGCAGTTTTTTGTTTCGGAAAGGTGCAAGTAAAGCGACAGAGTTCAGAGTTTGATAAGGATGATTTTAGGTCACCCAATGGATGAAGGCACGTGGTATACTATTCTTGGTGCTTTGCAGGAAATCACCATCCCTAGATGGAGCCTCTATTTTAACAAATATTGAAATTTTGGCTTTCGGTCACTCAGGAGAATGAATGGAAGCATTGGCAGTGGAACGACCGCATACACTGAGCATTAAGCCACATGGAGAAAAATATCAAGATTCTGGGTTTTTTGGCAGTCGGGGATTTGTCCGACATAGATATTTTAATAACCATTGCTTCGTTTCCCCGAATCCCAAAAACTCGAAATCGAGACTCCAGTCATATGCAAAATTGCTTTAGAAAAACACAATTTTCTCAATTGTGGAGAGGTCGTTTTTCGCATTTGAATAGTCAATCGACATCTACAAATCCTGATATTTCCATTGGTATCTTCAGAATTTCATTTTGATCTCGGTAAGGTAGTCAAAATTCCCCTGCAAGATGAGATTCGTTTTCAGAAATATCGCATTTTCACTGTGCCAAGTCATCATTTTCAAATGAGGATTCTGAGCGACTGGAGTATCATTTTGAGAAACGGTTGGAGGATTTTCTGCCTAACACATCAGATATCATTATCCTCTTTCATTTTTCCTATAGATGTCACATATTGGGAGAATTGAATCCATCTTCGAGCCCTAATGTTCGGATTTCATATTTCCCTGTTTTGACACATGTTTGTTAAATGCAGATTTGGGAAAAATGAAAAAGGGGTCTCAGGGAACTGAGAGAGGTTTTTTCTCAGAATAAACAGATGCACAAAAAATTCTTTCAGTTTATACACAGTTGTCACTATTTGAGAGATACAGATCCGTAACCGTACCCCTATTTTTTGGCAGTTTGGCCCATTTTCTATGGCAGAAAGTTTCAAGAATTGGTTGTAACTGTTGTTATCTTTTAGATTAGAGAGGATTTCTACCTCAATAAATATATGAGGCATATTTGTAAAAGGAATGGGGGGGAAGACACACAGGAATAGTACTCCTGGGTTGTAGCTTTCATTTTCAGTTTAATATAAGATTGTAGAAGCATGCTTTATCCATATCAGAGATTCTTGTGATGTTGCTTGTAGAGTTTGTCCATTTTTTTAGTTTCAATATCACTCCATCTATCTTTTATTCTTGATTTGTAATTTTTTTGTAATAGAATTCATCCTCTATTAGATGCTCTATTGAAGAATAGGTATAGGTTGTTTCTTGCATAGATCAAGGTTCAGAATCCATCCTTTGCTAGATGCTCTATCCCAGCCATCACTTTCCACTGATTTGTGCTTGGAATTCACTCATCCCTAAGTGATCCTTGTGCATTGATATGTTTTATCCTTATTCTGCTGCCATACTTTTATAAATCCTTCTCTTTGTAATCAGCTTCTATCTCGCCTCTGCTCCATGGATTTCCACTGTCGAAACACTCTTGCTATTTGCTTGATCATTTGACTCCATGCCCAATGGACTACCTCCCGGTCCAACCCATCAACCCTAAAAACCTCAAAACTTTCTATTGCCCATAGATATACCCATTGTTAAGCTTATTGGATATCCTATCGTGACATATATTTGAGATATCCCTCTCGGGTTGGAAGGGGCAGCTTCCAATCAAAAGTTGTTCGTGGTTATCTCGGAATTTACCTGCACGCAACCCAAATCAAGTTCTGAGTGATAAAAAAAAATTTCATTTAAAATGTGCTAAGGCTTGGCTCTATTACAGCCTAGAACCAACTCTTGCGACAACATTTTCTTCTCCATTTTTCTATTTTCTTGGAAGTAAATATCTTCCAAATTATACTTTTACTTTGTTGATGACTCTCCTTTTGATCCAATATATCCAATGCACCTCTCCAGGAACTGTGTAAAATTTCTGGGGTTTTCTAGAAGGTCCTTTGCTTCGAATAGATAAACCTTTCTCTGTATCTTGGAGAGACGATCTTCAACTCCTTTATTTGCAAACTTTATCAACTGCAGTTTTAAGTTGGGCTCAACTAACAACCTGTATATTAGGGTAACATCCATTTCTCTTAGCTGTGAAATTTCTATTTGAATTTCACTCAAATTTTCTCTAAAGTTTAATTGATGTCTTACAATATTAATCTGTCCCAGAAGTCCTATACAATTGTCTTTTCCAATGTTTAATGAACTTTTGTCTAAGAGATCAAAAACTTCTTCACAGTCATCTCTGATTTCCTTGACTATTCTTTTGTTTTTAGTTATGTTGGTTTCCCATAGCTTGAGCATGATGTCGCCTCTGATTTTCTTTGTGGCTGATATTTTCGTAGTTTTGGATGTCTCTTCACTTGCCGAATATATGATTTCCTTTTGGAGAGTAACCCTTGCTTCTTTGGCTTCTTTTTCCTTTAGGATAATATTATCAAAGGCATTATCTACTTCTTGAAAGTAACTCTGAATAATATCTATCTTGGAAATCAATTTATGTTGTTCAACTTCTATTTTTGAATGCACTTCCAGTGACTGGGCCTGGAAAGCTTTTAGATCTATGACCTGACCTTCCATCAAATTTAACCTAGCCTGTAATTGTTCTGCATGCTCCTTTTGCTGAGAAACCTACACCTGACATGCTTGTATCTTCTGGTTCATTTTGTCTAGGCTTGATTTGAGTAATTGAATTTCTAGCCTTTCGGCAGCCCTGGTCTACTCCAAGCTTTTACTCACCTCTTCTTTGATGTTCTCCTCAACATTCTTTAACTAATCTTGTAATTGAGCTATCATGTTATTACTCTTCTTTATCCTCGTTCTCATGTTTCCCACGATAAAAAAGTTTGTTTTTTCCATGGATCCCATGGAACCTGCTATCTCTGTAGTGAAATCCTCCTCCTCCAAATTTTGTCCATCTATCAAGACTTTATGTTTTTTAACCATACTCCCCTCCTTCATATGCATCTCTTGTTTCAGGACGGCCTTCCTTTTTCTGCTAAAAAAATAATCAGGAGGAATCTCATCTATGGAGATAGAGTTCGGGTCATCAACAAATAGATCTCCTATCTATGGGAATCTAGAAGCAAACTGTAAGGGGGTTAAGAAATCTATGGGACTTCCTAGCTCTGTAGATCCTTTTCCTCCTATCGCTTTAGGTGTATTGACATCAACACTAGGTGATGAAGGGGGAGTAAGCTTACTGGACTTGGGAGGTCTCCCGGACCTCTTCTCTACTTCGGTCTCTGATTTTTTTGTTTGTAAGGTCTCTTTGTTTTGTGGGGTCCTTTCAGTATCTTGTGGGACTTTTTCGGGATTTCCCTTCTTCTATGCTTCCTGTTCGAAGCCTGGGGGGACATTTTCTTGCTCCTGGGGGAGGGTGATTGCTTATCCTTGTAGTACTTTGCGCAGACCACTCCATCTATGCTTTTGAAAGGTCTGAAAGCTAGCTTGCAAGTCGAACGACAGTGTCTGTACTCTTTCTAACACATCTTCATAAGTCTTAGTCCCTTTGAACATGTCATCCCAAGGGGACTCCTCATGTTCATATGCTTTCATATTACTCTGTATCAAGTGTTTGTTCACTAGTTGATAAGGGTCGTGCCTTTTGTACTCAATATTTAACAATTTTATTTCTTCGAGTGCTTTTGCTTCCACCTTGGAATGGCCCAAGTTTTGTAATGAAAATTTCCCAATGGGCACAGGGAAGATTGGCCAGGACTTCTTTTGAGTTGCCTTTAGCTCTATTTCAATATCGCCTTTCACTATTTGGTGTGCTACTTCCCTACACACCAGTCTGTCTAGGATGAATTTTGGAAGCGCATGAGGGGGGATTGAGCACCCATAAACCCTGATGTAGGAGAAGATTTCTTCAATGAACCAGTCGGCTATTGCCTTGATTTTTTTTAAAATTGTTTCGGAAATGCGAGGGTCATAGCCAAAAAATATTTTATGCATTGGTATTACCACAAAATGAAAAATTTTGTAAAACAAATTTTTTGCTTTTTATTCCCACAACTTAGAGTGATACTCGTGAATGGGTTCAAGACAGGTTATGTTCCAACTCCAATTCATCAGGGGGAATGGATTCATAAAAAAAATTGCGTCCATGATGTATGCTGGCATGTAAAAGGCCACCAGTTGACCTCGGGATCTTGCAGCTTTGTAATCTGAAACCTCTTTGGCTATGTTATCAGATAAAATCTTGCTCCAATTGAAACTATATCCTTATGATGCCAAAGAGTCTGCACAACATCATGGCTACATAAACCATGTACTCATTCAAATAAGCCATGGCATAAATTCCATGGGTATCGGCCCTAAATTTTGATGGACATCTCCACCAGCCTTTGATTAAATCAGGGTAAGTTTGGTCTGCCTCAGTACATTCCTTTCTCTAAAATTCATCTATAAATTCGGCATTGTAAATGTATTTAGTATTGGGTGAGAGTTCGTACATTACCTAGATATGTTCAGGTCTGAATGAGCTGATAATGACCGCTTGATCATTTAAAATGATTCTCATTGGAATATCAATCTTCTCTAAATCCCAATTGATCATGTTGTTGTATGCCATGAGCCATGGGCGTGCTGCAATCTTGTGAAGTTATGATTCTGCTATGTCCTGAAGGTGATTCTCAGAATCATTAGGGAATTTTTGATCTCATAGTCTAGATTTTCATAGATTTGTCTCGAGTATTTGATCGAGTCGATAGCATGTGGCATGGTGTCATATATGACATCTCCCTCTGGGCTAGAAATCTCACTTGTATCTTCACTCCTCTTGGGTCCCTTCTTTGGTGCCATGACTTTCGTATTGGAACGAAAACCTGTCACAGAAGAGAGGTGTATAAGCTTGGTTGGATGTGACTTACTCCTGATAGAAAGAACAAGAATAAGGTTCAAAACATAGACCTTTAATTTTCCTTTAACTCATTTTATGGTGAAAGTACTGACACAACTGCCAAGAATTTAATACCTTTAATGCAGAGAATATTTGTGAGATACGCATTTGTGTCATAGAAATCACCAGCTATCCGTTATTAATATGGTTGTATTTCGGTGATTCTAAAATCAAAATTCGAAAGATCTCATTCAACAGAACCCAAAAAATGAAAATACCTAAGAAGTTTAATTACCATTAATTATGTTTTTAAAATGAAGTTAGCTCATTTTAAACATTGATTTTGAGTCAAGATTTCACGTTTCAGGGTTTCAGGGATCCTTCTTACACGAGGTATGTCACCACTAAACCCCGAATCCTGAAATCGTGATGAGATTATTTTAGGCCTTAGCTTTGGTATTGAGTCGAGACTTCGCATTTCGGGGTTTTGGGGATCTCCCTTACACGAGGTATCTCACCACTAAACCCCAAATCCCAAAATAGTGATGAAATTAGTTTAGGCCTTAACTTTGGTATTAGTAATTTAATTAATCACGATCAATAACTAACTTCCATTTTTTTTTATTTTTTTTTTGGGAAATCGAGGATTGGGATTTCGCGATTCGAAATGTATTGAAAACATATTGTTCTGAGTGAACCCGAATACCAAAAGGTTGAAAGATTGTTAATTAACTCCTTTAGTGTTTTAATTGATCATGATTAAAAGTACTTTACAGAACATGCGTCGAGACTTTAAAAACACTTGAGTTTTTTGCCTTTTATTATTAAAAAATAAATCCATTTCGAGATTTCGGTACCGGACTTTTGGGACTGATAGCGAGGATTATACCTTATGAAAATCCGAATCCCGGAAAAGAAAAGTTTTAGTCTTAGAGATAAAAACTTTAAGACCTAGTTTCAACATAGGCTCTAATTGGGGACCTTGTCTCCTTGTGGGACGAGGAGAACGAGCAGACTTAGTGCCTTTATTGGGTAAATGGGGTCAGTTATTCCAGTCTATGAGACATAGTTGTAAAAACCCAACCAGGAGGATTAAGATTTCAAGCTTAACTTTGGAAATTTTTTTAGATTAAAACGTTCAACAATCTCGAGATAGGCTCACACGGATTTCCCTTTCTAAAACCGACCTTAGATTTGTGAAAGATTATCAAAACAAGATTATCCATTCTACCATTTTTTATTTAATTGTATTCGCATCAAGGGGCTCTTAGAGTGTAATCTGGAATACCATAATCTTATAGTGTAATTTGGATGAAAGAAGAAAATTACCAGAGCAATATTGCAATTCGTGTATAACAACCTTGTTCGATATGTAGACATTTCTTCACTACCAGCGGGCCTGTTCAGTACCCCGGTGAAGTTATCAGATTTTCCACATTGAATTTCCTTTCACCACTTCATAATTTTTAGCATTTAAATGCCGAGATGAGGGCAATCATATAATGAATTTCATTTCATCATCTCTTTAGATTAGATGGGGGCAATCAATAATGAATTTCCTTTCACCATCTCTTTAGATTAGATGCGGGAAATCAATAATGAATTTCCTTTCACCATCTCTTTATATACACTTTTGTTATGAAGTGGGGGCAATCAATAAGTGTGTAACATACTCAAGAAAAATATACTGCTTAAATTTTTTTACAGCAAAGGTCTGTCAACTTATTTAAATAGCTCTGGATTAATCTTCTTTTAGCCCTCATACACTTTAACTTTATGGAGAATCTCGGGAAAAACTTATTAATATTTCTTAGGGACTTCCCTTGAGTGAAAACGATCATTTTATTTCCACTAGAATGACTAAAAAGGTTAGGATTAGCCCAGACATACTTTCGGTTCAGCCAAAGTTTAGGAGAAACATAGAATTTTACATATCCTCGCTTTGAAAGTTAGTCTAAATGTTTCCGAAATTAAGATGAGACTTTTTTCTTTTAGAGACTAATGGGAAAAAAATCAGGGTTGGGTGAAGAGTAAGCTTGATAGTGATCGAAGGGAAAAGGTGAGAGAACCTCGGAAATGTAGGAGTGTTAACGATTATTATTTATTTATTTATATTTTTTTTAATTGTCGCGAAATTTATTGTCTCGTTCATTGGTACCTCTTAGGACATTTTTAACTCGGGTTCCCAAGTCAGAGTTCATACCTTAGTAGTTCATTGTATTTACAGCCAGAAGACTGTTTACTTATTACCTTTTTGGTAAGTATTTATCATGATTATTCATGCAGATTACCCTTATAGTATAGTTGATCTCTTGAGTCCTTGATGATTTTCCTGCAAATAAAATGACCTGATAACTATCAGACACTCATACCAATTTTATGAACTGCTAGATTTGAACTGATTTGTATTTTCATTTTCTGGAAATTTTTAAAATACATACATACATACATACATACATATATATATATATATATATATATTGAATCTTCAATCAAACTTACCGAAAGCAATGTAACTATAAAGAAAACATGAAAACAAACAGGTATGTACAATGAAAGTTTGAAAACATATTACTGCATGTAGTGTTTAAGGTATCGCCCATTTACAGGGGCACTCAGAATGTCTCCATTGAGATTTTCTAATGAAAAAAAAAAAATCTCCTTTTGAGGTCGAGACTCTATAGGGGCCAGACCAGATCGAATCGAACTTGTCGTGTTTGCCAGTGTCTTCTCTTCTGGCTTCCCATTTTAGTACCATATCTCCAGAGGGGAAATATCTATCCTTATCCTTTTGATCGAATAAATCCTTCATCTTATCCTGATATCTCTGCAACTTTTCGTTTACTTCTGCTCTATTTTGTTGAACTTCGACCAACTAGTTTTCTCTCCTGGTAATGTCGTTAGGTTCTTTGTTTGAATCTTGTCAAAGTTTCATTACTGGTAGAGCAAGATTGATTGGTAAAATAACATCAGTGCCATATACCATCTGAAAAGGGGACATCCCAATTGCCCTTTTGGTACTTATCCTGTTGGCCCATAGAGCGTATTTCAAATGGATATGCCATGTTTTCTTGTTCTCAGTCAATATTGTTTTGATCACGGTTGTCAGACTTTTGTTAGATGACTCAGCTAAACCGTTTCCCTACAGATAATAAGATGTGGAGTGTCCTAATATGATGTTGAATTTTGTCAAAATCTTATCATAGCGATCAATTTAAATGCTTGTTCTTTATCGGTGACTATCTTTTAGGGACAGCTGAATCTAGATAAAATATTTTCTTCTAGAAAATTGATTACAACTGCGTCAATTGCATTTCTCATGGGAATAGCTTCCACCCACTTAGTAAAATAGTTCGTTGCATTTAGAATCCACTTGTGCTAAGCACTGGAATGTGGGTGAATCTCTCCGATGAAATAGAGACCCCATTGCTGAAAAGGGGCTTCGGTTTTAACTGGAATTAGAGGTAAAGCTGGGACTTTTTGTTTACTTGTAAACAACTGACAGGGAATACAAGTTCGGACCTTGGTGTTTACATCTGTGAATAGTTTGGGCCAGTAATATCGAGCTCTTAAGATTTTATAAGCTGTGGCTCACCAAGCGTGGTGTCCTCCACACACTCCCTCATGGAACTCATCTATAACCTTTTCAGTTTCGGTCTCGACTAAACAACTCAGCAAGAAACCCAGGGGATCTTTCCAATATAATTTTTCGTCTGCAATACAATATTTTATAGAATGTAGCTTCAGTGTCTTGGCTTTATATGGGGTTAGTTCAATGGGACATTGAAGATTCAATAGGTAAGAAACAATATCGCGGTACCAGACCGAAGAAGAAAACCTGTCTTCTATCTCAACCATAAGTGTAGCAAAATCAAGTTCATTTATCTCTAGGAATTCCTCGTCTTCTTGCAGTTGATTTATTCTGAGTGCCTACAAGTTTGATTAGGCTAGCAATTTAGCCAGACCTTCGCCTTTAATGAGTTTTTTTTGTTGGCATGCGTTTAGGAAAACTCGTCTATTGATTCTAAAAATTTGCGCAGTTGTTCATCATCCTTAAAAACTTGCCAGTGCTATATGTTATTAGGTATGGAAGGTCGGTGTATCATTTGTATATGGTACTTTAGTTTGAAAGCGATGGGAGGTGTGAATGTTGAGGCTACTTTGGCTAATGCATCAGCCTATTGGTTTTCAGTTCTTGGAATGTAGTGAACTTTGACAGATGATAAGAATTTTTTGATCAGATCCCAGACGCAATTCCTGTAAGTACTCAACCTAGGATGTTTGGCCTGGTACTGTCAGTTTACCTATTTTTTTATTATCTTGTCATCACCAAAGATTTCAAGGTTTGTTATTTTCATTCTCCTAGTGGCTTCTAACCCTAACACTAAGGCTTCATACTCGCATACATTATTAGTGTGGTCCACATTCCACTGTAGTCTATAGGAAAAGGGAATTATGAATTGATTATCAGGGGCCACAAGGAGTGCCCCAGCTCCAGCTCCAAAGTAGGATGAAGTGCCATAAAAAAAAATCTTCCACACACCAGTGCTATATACATTTTTTTAAATTTTTTCTTTTTCTATTTTTTCTTCTGTACAACTTTCATCTGTACCTAAATCAATATCACCATCAATGGATAAAATACAATTACCTAAATCTTGATTTTCAATATATACAGGGTGGTTATTCAGGTTGCATGGATCACTTAATGTGAATGCAAACCTGGTTTCTCTGTATAGGCATGTGAACTGTCCTCCAAAAACTAGAATCGTAGCATATGTCATGTCAAGCTGGAGAGATCCTCCAATATTGGTGCCCCAGGATCTGGATAACAACATACCATATTTCGGAGGGATATCGACGACCACTACGTCCATGAGAATGCTTTTCATAGGTATTTGTGCTAGATTTACCACCAAGTCTTTAATCATGCCTATACATTTAACTTTTCTTTAATCATGCCTAGTGATTTCAAGACCCAATTTATCCATAATGGCTTTAGGCATTACATTGTGGGATTCTCTAGAATCGAGCATACAGTTATGGAGTAGTTGGTCGAACAAGGTTAATGTGATATAGAAGGGGGCAACAATGTCTTTGGCGCCTTTGAAATGTGTACCAAAAACTATGTTCGTCTTGTCATATTCTAAGTTAATGACATCGGCTTGGCTTTCATCTTCTGAAAAACTAATCATCTTGGCAATTTGTTTTCTGTAGATTGGGGTTTTTTCCAGCTCGACAAGAGGTATGGGGATCTTGATTTTATTGATTTCATTTTCCAGATTAAAATTCCTCATAATTTTGTCATCCTCTATGGTTTGGGCTTTGATCCCCTTCTTATCAGCTTTCTTTTGTGGTGAAGGTTTTGTTTCAGTTGCAGGAGCTTTCACTTTCTGTGTTTTGACTGTGGGTGTTTCAACTAACTTAGTCTTGGTAGGTTGTGTGTCCGTGATGTTAGTTTTTTCAGTCTACTTTTCAACATTTTTTGAAACTGTCTCGTCTGTCTCGCCCCTTGGCAAGATCCTTTTCATTTGGGCAATTGCGAGACTCCTGTTTCTAGGCCTTAGATTGTACTTTTGATGAAGCTCGGCCATTATACCATCTGCAATACCCTGGTAGGTCAAATCTTCAGAAGTATTGTTGTTTATGTCATTTTCTAATAAATTTTCTTTATTTAAGAATTTTTCATAATGTTGTCTCGATAAATAGGGTTGTGGATCATCATCATCCAGATTGTTTATATCTTTATCTAATTCCTCAAAATATTCTAAGTCTTCCTCTCCAATGAAGTTTTCACTCTTGAAGGGGGTTGGGATTTTTTTATCCTCATTCTTAATCTGTCTTTGTGGGGCTTAAGGATTGGGATTCCTTCTGAAATCCTTTATGGGAAATGGTCATTTTTTGTTTGATCTAATTCCATTTTCGAAATATTATTAGACAGTTCTTTAATTATTCTAGCCATGTCATCCATTTTGTCTCCTAAAGGTCTTCCTGATCCAGAAGATCCTCCTTGTTCTTTGTACCTTCTAGTTTCTTTGTTTCCAGTCTCCGTTTTGGCTTTTAGCTTTCCTGAAGCCATCATGTTTGATTCAATTTCTAGGGCATCATCTTGCATCTTGGTGAGGTCTATTGATCTCCTCTCTCTTAATAGTAGGGCGAAATCAGGGTCGAAATCTCCAGCGAAATTTACTTTCGTTGCAGGCTGAGAAGGTTTGACCTCGATGGGAATTTTATTATACAATTTATTAAACCTTTCGGTGAACTCGAGAACTGATTCATAATTTTTCTTTCTAAGAGCCCCGAATGCATTCAAATAATAGAGGTGATCTTTCCTTTCTCCCAATTGTCCGATGAAAGAACTTTCGAGTTCATCGTATGACCCTAAAGATCCCACTGTTAAGCCTCGGAACCAGGTTCTGACCTGCCCTTCGAAAGTTTGTACTAAGAGTCTGGAGTAGACATATTCATGTTCAAGTCTTAGGATATCAACATATTGGTCGAAGAAATTGATGTGTTCTTGTGTGGTTAAATCACCTTCCCCTCTGAATTTTGGGAGATTTTTCATGTAATTTTCTAGAAGGTCGTGTAGGGGAACCAGAAGGAAAAGAGGGGCATATCTAGCATCCACCTTAGAAAAAATTCTAGGGAGTGGTACTTGGACACCTACTGCTCCTCTTGTGACACCACCTACAGCACCGCCTCCAGCTGTCGCACCTCTGTGTGAAGCCATTGATGGATTTGAGGCTGAAACTCAGAGTGTATGAGGAGAAAGCTCACAGAAGCTTGGTAGATTTTGGTTTGTTCTTGAATGTGACATAAAATTTGTGGGGAACTGATCATAAAGGCACAGGAATCTGGAGAAAGAAGGCCCAAGATGAAAAGAACTTGTTTCTCCAAACACATAAGATGAATATATTAGAGAATCAACGGGGGTTAAATTAGGATACACAGGGCATTCGTAAGAGTGCTTGGTAGTAGGAGTGTGCACTTCGGGAAGAGAGAACGTATCGATTAAAAGGGGGAGGGAGACATATCTCTCAAGTATTCCTCTGACATTCAACCATGTAGAATTAGGTTGACAGATGGTATGTGTCAGTGAAATGATTTGTCTAAGGGATCTTCGTGATTTTAAAATCTTTTCCGGATCCAAAACTGGCGAGGTCTTCTTGTCGTCCGGGTTCTTTCTGGTGTTCCTTCGGTTAAAATCCAATTTACTTATCATGGAGTTGCCAAGTGAAAGATAAAAGTAGCCTTAGAAGGTTTTTTGATCTTTGTTCACTATCAAAGAAAGAAAGTGTCATTGTCATTCTTCCCAGGGAAAAGATTAGTTTCTTCATCCCTAGCAAAGGCGCCAAAAATATGTTGTTCCTGAGTTTATACTTTAAGCCTCTAAAGTATACCATCAAGGCATCCGAAAAGGTAGAGATAGTTAGTGGGTATGAACTCAAGAGACACTAAATTTCTTCGTCCCTGGAAACGACGCCAAAAAATGTTGTCGCAAGAGTTGGTTCTAGGTTGTAATAGAGCCAAGCCTTAGCACATTTTAAATGAAAAAATAAGTTATCACTCAGAACTTGATTTGGGTTGCATGCAGGTAAATTCCGAGATAACCACGAACCACTTTTCATTGGAACCTTCCCCTTCCAACCTGAGAGGGATCTCTCAAATATATGTCACAATAGGATATCCAATAAGCTTAACAACATGCAAATCTGCGGAAAACATAAATTTTTGAGGTTTTTAGGGTTGATGGGTTGGACCAAGAGGTATTCCATTGGGCATGGAGACAAATGATCAAGAAAATAGCAAGAGTGTTTCGGCAATGGAAATCCATGGAGCAGAGGCGAGATAGAAGATGATTACAAAGAGAAGTATTTATAAAAGTATGGCAGCAGAATAAAGAGAAAACATATCAATAAACAAGGAGCACTTAGCGATGAGTGAATTCCAAGCACAAATTAGTGGAAAGTGATGGTTGGGGTGGAGCATCTAGCAAAGGACGGATTCTGAACCTTGATCTCTGCAAGAAACAACCTACAACCATTCTGCAATAGAACATCTAACAGAGGATGAATTATGTTACAAAACAATTACAAATAAAGAAGAAAAGATATATGGAGTGATATTGAAACTAAGAAAATGGAAAAACTCTACAAGCAACATCACAAGAATCTCTAATATGGATAAAACATGCTTCTGCAATCTTATATTAAACTAAAAATGAAAGCTACAGCCCAGGAGTACTACTCCTGTGTGTCTTTACCCCCCCCCCCATTCCTTTTACAAATATGCCTCATATATGTATTGAGGTCGAAATCCTCTCTAATCTAAAATATAACAACAATTGCAACCAATTCTTGAAACTTTCTGCCATAGAAAATGGGCCAAACTGCTGAAAACTAGGGTTGTGGTTACGAATCTGTATATCTCGAATAGTGACAGATGTGTATAAAATGAAAGATTATTTTGTGCATATTTTTATTTTGAGAAAAAACCTCTCTCAGTTCCCTGAGACCCCTTTTCATTTTTCCCAAATCTGCATTTAACAAACATGTGTCAAAATAGGGAAATATGAAATCCGAAAATTAGGGCTCGGAGATGGATTCGATTCTCCCAATATGTGACACCTATAGGAAAAATGAAAGAGGCTAATTATATATGATGTGTTAGGCACAAAATCCTCCAACCGTTTCTCAAAATGATACTCCAGTTGCTTAGAATCCTCATTTGAAAATGATGACTCAACACAATAAAAATGCCATATTTCTGAAAACGAATCTCATCTTGCGGGGGAATTTTGACTGCCTTACCAAGATCAAAATGAAATTATGAAGACACCACTGGAAATCTTAGGATTTTTAGATGTCGATTGACTATTTGAACATGAAAAACAACCTCTCCATGGCTAAGAAAATTGTGTTTTTCTAAAGCAATTTTGCATATGACTGTAGTCTCGATTTCAGGTTTTTGGGATTCGAGGAAACGAAGCAGTGGTTATAAAAATATCTACATCGGCCAAATCCCCGATAGCCAAAAAACCCAGAATATTGAGCTTTTTCTCCATGTGGCTTAATGCTCGGTGTATGCGGTCGTTCCACTACCAATGCTTCCATTCATTCTCCTAAGTGACCGAAAGCCAAAATTTCAATATTTGTTACAACACACGCCTGAGCAGTCGGTCAGGAGCCGGATCGACAGTTGTCACTTCGATGTTAATATACCTATAGATCCTAATGACCTATTTTTATGTGCGTGGATGATGAGTGAATGATGTTTTTTCCCATATCGTCCTTGCGTTGATTGATTCGTTTCAGAATGGTTTATCCTTGCGCCTTTGGTTGGATCATCTTTGCACTTTTTCTCTACGCTTTTAATTGCTTAACCTTGGAATTTTGTTGCACCTTGGTTGATAAAATCTCTGCAACTTTTCAATGACATTTCCTAGTGTTTTAATGGAGATCTCTATGTTTTTATTCCATCACTGAGATGCTAACCTCGACATTTTTAGTGTTAGACCAAAACTTGCACACCTGTTCCCTTTTGAAGGCCCCATCCTTTACCCAACAATTTTTTTTTACTGAGCTTAGCGGTTTATTTAGAAAACATTGACACACAGTAATTTTAATCTGGTAGCGATTTTTCACTCACTGTTAGAATTATCGAAATTTTCATTCACAATTAAATGAAGGGTAAGCATTTGTATTTTCAGCAATTTTAAGACCAATGGTAGTGATTTTTTATTATCGGTTTAAAAAAAAAGAATGGACAACGAACCTTGAGCATACATGTACTTAATGATTACTTCTTTGCACCATCAACTGTGATGTTTCTTACAACCCATTATGCGATCCTTTACATATTGATCCTTAGCCAAATCGTGATGTTGCACACACATATTCCTGGGAAATTACCCAGCTTCCCCCCTTTTTTATTTTGGTGGCTTTAAAGAGCGTTCTCCTTGGCATTTATTTAGACCACCTTGGCACATTTTATTACAGAAATCTCATTTTTTTTGTTTTTTTTACCGACAACAAATTTTACCTTGCGTTACCTTCAGTGTGTTTTACTTATGCCTTGGGACTTATTCTTACTGATGCATTGGATGATTCTTACTTTGAATCTGTTGAATGACTGAATCACCTGAGTTTTACAATGTTGGATTGAGTTTGCCTTTCTGTTTTAATTTCGACCTGGCCATTCCATTTTACTTTCACCTCGCACCTTCATATCCCTCCCTGCGATTTTTTTGACACAATAGCCTTAATTAAATAACCACGCATCCATGACTTTTGTTGATATCCCTTCCAGGAAATAAATGACCACGATTTCCTTACTTTTACCACACTATCTTGTTTTAATATTTAGCTATTTCATTATTTCAATTTTCCTGTATTTAATAGGTTGCACGTGGGACATTGAAGTCAACAATTTTGGGTAATGATGGACAATGATTGGTTTATTTTAGCCAGTATACCTTGAATGTATAGACAATGATTAGTAATGGAATCTTAGTGAATTAATCTATGCTATCACTGTGATTAGTAGTCTAATCTTAAATATGTTGCCATGACAGGGATTCTCTAGATATTGGCCTTAGCGATATTTATATTTATTTATATAACAAATATCCATATTCACTTATGCCAATGAGTTAGATTTCCCTTGGCTGTGATGTAACAGTAACACTTGATAACTGACAACACTTAATTAATACACCGACAATAATTTTGGCAGTAAATTGATAGTATGCCAGCGTTGAAGTAACCATAATATTTGAGACAATATTTTTATACGTGTTATGTATAATAATAGCTAGTAACAATATAGTATAGACTGAACAACATTCCTAGCGATTAATATTGAATGTCTTACCCAGCATGCTTGTAGCGAATTGATTGCACCAAGATTTATACTGCTAATTTAAAATACAACTAAAGGAAAATGTGTTCATCTAATGGATTAAAGAACGACATCGAATATTGTTGATAGTGTTATAATTATAGTGTTTTATAATTATAGTGTTAATAGTGTTATATACTAATGTTGTAACAGTGTTATATTAATAGCGTTATATACTAATGTTGTTAACAATGTTAGATTAACAACGTTATATATTGATGTTGTTATTATTGTTGTATATCATTAAATCGTTAAATTTAGATTTGTATTTATTGATTAATTTAGACTTGTTAATTTAGACAACAACCGATTATTATATAACCAACATGATCCAGTAGTCCACTTAATCTAATGGACAGTGGGTATTGTTAATCAAGGTTTCTTGATTTGTTCAGTGCCTAACTTAGGACACCCTATGATAACTTGTAGGTCCCTAGTAGCCTGGTTACCGTTCACTCCTTCACACTTAGACCTCTTGATCAAAGGGTTGGGTTGTTGGCGAAGTCATTTTTTTTCTTGCGCTTTTTCCTAGAGTGACGTCATATTGCATCTTGTCGACCTATTGTTGGGGGTGTGGGTGTAGTCTTCTTGTCAATTGTTAGGCTCTTAGTGCGTGGATTTGTCCTGAGTCCTTGGTCCAGATAGGTTATGTTGCACCAAGTTTATCGCCGCACCTATCACCTGGGGATGACATGAGTCCTGATGAGGGGATCATGGCATGCCCTATTGGATAGAGGAGAATGATAACTTGGCCAGAGTCTGTGCTTCCTATGTGAGTATTGTTGATCGTTGTAAGTCATTATTAGCGCTTGGGTTGTAATGCCTTCATGCGTTTGGTTTGTGTGCCTTGAGTTTCTAGTCATTGGTCGTCAAGGCCGTTGTGTCGGGATGGGGATGTTGTCCCTTAGCTTGTAGGCGTGGTCATGTTTTTTCCAGGCGGGTAGTCGTTTCTCTTTGTTGTTTTACGCATGTTTTGCCCAATTTCTCTTGTGCTAGTGCGTGGAGTCATAATTGTTTGTTGCCTGTCCTGCGGGCGTGGTGCTCACCGTTAGATGTGTTGTTTAGCTGTAATCGTAGTTTTCATCCTGTATTTAAAAAAAAATTGCACTTTCTACTTTGCTTGTAGTCGTAATGATGGGGTCATTACATATTATTAAATATGGTTTATTTAAATTTAAATATTGAGGAGTAATTCTTATGGGAAGTAAATTACTCTTTAAGGAATGTTTATTTAAAAACACGAATATTTTTTTAATTAAACATTGTTTATTTAAATATTGAGAAGTGATTCGTACTAGAGTAAATTATTATTAAAATAATGTTTACTTAACAACTATGAGATATTTATTATTTTAAATTTGTTTATTTAAAGAAGTGAGAAATAATTACTTATTTAATGTAATTTATTATTAAATGAATGTTTAGTTAAAGATTTAAACCTGAGAAGAAATTTATCATTAAATATTTTTATTAAATATTGAGAAATAATTTATTATTTAATATTATCATTAAAGATTTTTGTTAAATATTGAGAAATAATTTATCATTTAATATTGTTTTATTAAATGATTGGAAAGAAAAATTTATTTAATTCATAAATATTGGCTTCCATAATGTTTTGTAAATTATTCATATTCCTTATTATAGTTGGATTTTTCAATAATATTAAGTAAAATAAATTGAATTGTATTTCAATTAATGAAATAAATAGAAAAATAAGGAGGAATTTTGTTGAAGCTATTGAGCAATTTTGAGCAAACTTGCATAATGTTGACGAAACTTATTGTGCAACTTTGTACCAAGTTGATGAACTTAGGTGATAACTTAATTTCTTCTATATTACATTATGAAACATTAAATTATCATAATGGAGCATTGAAGTCTATCTATGCTTAAAGAACCTAGTTTGTATTACCTATGAGTGGTTGTCAGTGATGATATAGATTGATTTAATTTGTTCAAGTGGTAATTAAATAAGTTAATTGGAAGAAAATAAAGACACATCTTGGTGTTAAATTATATGGGCTTTACATTGTCGCAAACACATGTTTGAACACTACTTCAAGGTTGTTAAGGAAAATAAGCTAATTACATCCTTAACTAATTGATCTATGGTTACATGAGTTGTTAAGTTATACTAACCTCTATAACTTATTTGTAATTGTGTTATGTAACTATACATTCATATTAATATAAAACACAGATCAATGTGATGTGTGTTGCAGTATTTGTCTCTGTGTATCAACGATAGATATTGTAACACACGCAACACGTTGATCTATGTTGTATATTAATATGAACGTATAGTTACATAATATAGTTACAAATAAGTTACAGAGGTTATTATAACTTACCAACTCTTGTAACCATAGATCAATTAGTTAAGGATGTAAATATCTTATTTCCCTTAACACTCCCATTAATTACATCTGGTAATAAAATTAACTAAAACTATCACTATCACCATCTTCCCTTAAGATTCCTTCTTATCTTTAATGGTTTTTACAATGCATTAGACTCCTCCTTAAACATAAATTAACACTCCCCCTTAAACATAACTTGGTCCTAACCATCTATGAGATTACTCTATCTCACATTCCTGTTGTCAATCGAAGATTTAAAATTCTCAAATTCACCATCAAGCTTAGATACGAGTACACCGGCTACCCTTGTACCTTTACTAGTGGTTCATTCCACAACTTGATGTATCATCCTCTCTATGCATAAGAGGGATACAGGCTACATGATCACATACTAATATATGTAGGTATGACTCAAACATGGCTTACTAAACATTTGGGGAATACAATTGGCCTATGGTAAGGCTTACAACTTTGGACCAAAACATTTTGGGGTGTCGGGTACAACTAATCATGTACCCCTTCATTACAACATTTCATATATCAGGGTAGTCATCTTGCTCCATTTTTGGATTCTTATATTTTTTGGTGACTAAAAAAAAAAAATTGTTGCATTCAGTCTCTACGCCTATCTCTATGTCTTCTTCGTTCCACTTCATTTTTGTTTAGCAGTTCATTTCTAGTTTTTATTCTTCCTCCAATGATGTTTTGATCTTTCCATTATCGCCTCTCTTCCATGATAGCTTTCTTCACTTATTTTATTTCAATCCAAATCGATTCAATCTCTTCAAAGCCACATTATTCATCTTGACATACTTCATCATGAGTCTATATTCTAATGCTTGTTTTTTGATTTCATAATTTTGTGTTTGATATCTTCTTCTTATTTTCTCTCCATTTTATTCTTCTCATAATAATTATGTTTGTTACTCAATGATTCCTATAAATAAAACTTGTTTATTTTCGGAATAGACAGTTCCAACATAGACTCTCAAACTCGTGACAATAGATGGCCAAAAATAAATGTCACTACAATAATTACTCACTTTTCTTCTACCAGGCTTCAGAGAGTATGTCAAGAGAAAGAATGTGGCTTCAGAGAGATTGAATCGATTTGGATTGAAATCAAAGAAGCGGATAAATATATCATGAAAGATATGTGATAATGGCAGGATCGATAGATCATTGCAAGAATAATAAAAGAAAGAAATGTACCTATAAACAAAAATGAATTGGAGTGAAGAAGACATAGAGATAGGCATAGAGACTGAATGCAACAAAATTTTGGTTTTTAGTCACCAACAAATATAAGAATCCAGAAATGGAGAAAGATGACTACCTTGATATATGAAATGTTGTAATGAGGGGGTGCATAATTGGTTGTACCTGACACCCCATAGGTTTGTGGTCCAAAGTTGTAAGCCTTGCCATAGGCAATTTGTATTCCCCAAATGTTTAGTAAGACTTGTTTGAGTCATGCCTACATAGATTAGTATGTGATCATGTAGCATGTATCCCTCTCATGCATAGAGTGGATGATATATTATCAAGTTGTGGAATTAAATACTAGTATAGGTACGAGGGTGGAAGGTTTTCTCTTATCTAATCTTGATGGTGAATCAAAGAATTTCAATAAAATATAAAAAACAAAAGTTTATTTTTTGAAAAGTTTGCCCATTTTTAGTTTTCGATTTGAAAAATATTTTGAAATGAAAATATATTTGTGGATAAATATATATTTGACATTGTCGTTAAAGAGGTGCTACGTAGTATAGCACAATAGATCCATTGCAATAAATTTATTGCTGAGAGTAAAAAATCAATTTCAAGTAGGAGAAGACATGAAAATGTGAGAAACCACGGAGAAAAACAAGATCCCTAATCTGCAAGGTCATCGGATTGTGTACGAAGAAGACAAGGAAGTCAAGGAGATGTGGATAATTAAATGAAAGGGAGGTTTATAAAGACAATGAATTCAGGGAGATGTGGAATCATAAAGACAAAGAAGGGAGTCTGCATTATTTTTAAATAAAAAGATCTGTAAAGCCAAGAAAAGAAGATCAAATTCCATCTAGGATAATAGAATCGATAGAAGAAGAAGGGTATCTCCAGAAGAGATGCCATGGATAAAATAGTCTACAAGATAGAATACCAAGGCTTCCTAAGAAAAGAAGCCTCAATACATAGGTAAAATCCTCTTCAGAGTTGAAGAGAAAGTATCGTTGATGTTGAGCCATTCTGCGGACAACGTTCCATTATTATTGAGTAGACAGGAGGAAGTCAAAATAAGACGAAAGGAAAAAGTGAAGTGTATTTCCAATGGTATGAAAGTAAAAACAATGTGAAGAAACCATGGAAAATCCAGGGAGAAGTGTAAGGAGTTGTGAAGTTGCAAGAAGGTTTGAAGAAGTGAGGAGCCAAGCCATATTATTTGAATTAAAAGACGAGAACGTGAGATTTATTTTTTCAAGGATGATGTAAGATTTAGTTTTGGCATTGGTAAAGAAATAAAGAAATGAGTGAAAATCAAAGTCAATTTGAACATTGTAAGAGTCGGTACTAAAGTAAAATTGTTTTCTAAGATAGTTAAATATTGAGTAAACGTCTCTAGGTTAATAATAGATCATCATTGTGAATGATAAGTTTTGAAATCTTTGAAGAAGTTATGTAAAATGTGTTGGTTTGAGAAGTTGGAGGTGCATGTTCGGTGTTACCCAACACCTCAATTTAGTTTATGAATTCATATTAAGATAACAAGTATGCCATGTCATTTGTTATAATTCTGGGTAGAAGAAAAGTGAGTAATTATTGTAGTGGAATTTATTTTGGCCAACTATGTCACAAGTTTGATAGTCTATGTTGGAACTGGCCATTCCAAAAATAGAAAATTTGTATTTACATGAATCATTGAGTACCAGCCATAATTATGATGGCAAAAATAAAACAGTGAGAAAAGATGAAGAAGACATCAAGAAAAAAATTATGAAAGTTGAAAACAAGTAATATAAGACATATTCATGATGAAGTATGTCAAGAGGAAGAATATGGCTTTGGAGAGTATGGAAAAAGGGAGAATGTGGATTTAGAGAGATTGAATTGATTTGGATTCAAATCGAAGAAGTGCAGAAACCTATCAAGGAAGAGAAGTGATAACAGAAGAATCGAAAAATTATTTCAAGAAGAATAAAAGCAAGAAATGAACCGATAAGAAAAAATGAAGTGGAGCAAGACTCAATGCAACAAATGTAGAAACTCACTAGTACATATTGTAAAAATTCCGACGTTTTATTTGCGACGTTATGGACAAAATTGTCCATATTGTCGCAAAATAGAGGAAATTTAAAAAAAAAAGTTCATATTGCCCGATAACGTCGGTCTTGCCACATTGACGTCTCTCTTGCCACGTTAACGTCTCTATTGCCACGTTTTCCACCGAAACATCTCTCTTGCCACGTTTGTGACATAGACATCGTTCTTGCCACATTTGTGAAGATTGATGTCGCAATTGCGACGTTTTGGAAACTAGATTTTTCCCTCCAATGGTCACCTTAGTATGTTGACCAAGTCAAAATACTAACGGTCACTTAGGTTTTTTTTACGTCGGAATTGCGACATTTAAAAATCTATAAATATGTTGCATTTGACGGATGTTGCGACAAGTTTTCTATAATAACGACACTTTGGGGTCATAGTAGTTAGTGGTTAGAATGTTTTAGGGTGTGATTTTCATGTCATGAGTTATAGGGGTAAATGATTATAGTGTGTAAAGGGTTAGAATTTGTTTGGGACCATCATGAAAATTTCAGTGTCGGAGCATTGAGTACTTGAGAGGTTGGATGCCAAGTGAGTAGTAAAATGGTATCATGAGATAATCTTCCTTAAGCCTTAATGGAAACTAGTGTGCTAGTTGCAGGTTTAGAACAAGTGTAGGTTATTAAGATGGTTAATATGAGTCAACCACGTTAAATATCGTCAACTATAGTCAAACATGATGAACTATGCTCAATCATGGTCAACAATGGTCAATAGAGATGAATATCGTCAATAAGGGTGAAGGGTTAGTTGGTTACTAGAGTGAATGTAATAGGAGGGTCATGGGTTAAGGGATTAGTAAGTTGCATAGTTAATGGATTAGTGGGTATGTTTCGATGAAGT
>JZKD02S0227011.1:56343-117967 GCA_000966675.3 Picea glauca | reverse complement strand
TACTGTCAGGGAGGGGGAGTTTTGCAACTGTGAGGATGATCAAAGGATGGAGCATTTGGAGAAGTCTGTGTCGAATTTGGGGTTACTGAAATCTAGGCCTTCCCAAAGGAAGGGCATAACTGATGTTTTTAATGAGGGAAAGGTAAAATCTGCCTCTCCTTCTTCTGGGCCAAAAAGGAGTACAGACGCACCCATGTCTAAGGAAATCTTTGTTTTGTCTCTTGATGCGGGAGGGGAGGGACGGGCTCAAATGCATAGTGGCTCTGCTTTGGAACCGGCGCCACGAGTGTTTGTAGAAGATGTTATTTCTCTAGATAGAACTTGCACGTAGGAAGAGAGGTTCTTTCAGTTGGTGCTAGATGATTCGATAAATGATTTAGTTCCTTCATATTAAGATGTTCTTTCCCTCAACCTCTTGTTGATCTTTGATGGGAGGGACCCATTGAACTCGATAACAGAAAATAAAGAAAATGTGTATATCGAAAAAAATGTCCCTCTTCGTGCTAAGGAGGGTGATTCTGCTACTTCAAAAGGAGCGGTTCGGGGAGGATTGGAGAAATACTTCTCCCCTCTAAAAACAACAAACATGAGGAGATTAGGGATTGAAAATGGAAAATGTAACTGCTCCAATACTTTGATGACTATTGGTCCTCGAGCGCTTAGAGAACAAAAATCCGCTGCCCGAGTTAGGAAATTATTGTGGCTTCCATTAATATTAGAGGGGTGGGGGGAACTGCGAAGCTCATATCTTTAAAGAGGTTCCTCGAGGTTACTAAACTGAATGTACTTTTTATCCAAGAAACTATGGTTTGTTCTTCAAAAGCTAGAGAATTTTTAATGAAGCTTCTACCAAAATGGTATTTTTGTGGAGTGGACTCTACGGGTCTTTTAGGGGGGATTTTTTCGGCTTGGGACCCTAAAAAAGTTGATTTTTGTGACTATATGTCCCCTTTAGGGATTTTGCTGGAAGGTATTGTAATAGATTTAAACAAAAGATTGAAACTGATAAACTGCTATGGTCCATATGTTGATTGAGATGTTTTTTCGAAGAAAATTAAAAGAGATGAGCTCCTCAAAGAAAAAGATGTGATACTGGGGGGTGATCTAAACTTTACCATCTCAAGCAGAGAAATGTGGGGATAACATTTTAGAGATGATCTATTACATCCTTATTTTGGACAACTATTACAAGGTGAGGGGTTGGTGGATGTTGAACTGTTAAAGTTGATCCCAATGTGGAGGACTGATAGAGGAGGATTGGAATACATTGCAAAAATATTAGATTGATTTTTTATATCTGAGGAACTATTGATGTCAGGGATCATATATAGATCTTGGGTCTACAATAAAAATATCTCGGATCACATGCATGTGCTCTTACATGTGGAAAATGATATAAGAAAGGTAATCTATCCTTTTAAATTCAAATTGGTGTGGCTCGAGGATCCAGATTTTGTAGAACTTGTAAGAACAAATTGGAATGGATTATTGGGAAATGAGATCGTATGTCCAATGGATTTTTTAGCAAAAAAAATCAAGAAACTTAAGTCTTTAGTGGCTATTTGGGAAAGAAAGAAGAAACAAGAAACTAAGGAAGAGTTGGTAAAGATAGAAATGGATTTGGAAATCATGTATACTAATTATCCGGGGGGCTTTGAGAAGGAGGATGATAAAGTGCGGATCCTGGAAAAGGAAAGCAGAAAATTGGTCATCCTGAAACAAGAGGAAGAGACATGGAGACAAAAAAGCAGAATAAATTGGATGGATCTAGGAGATAAAAATACAAAGTTTTTCCATGCGTATGCAAGCTCTAGAAAGATGAACAATACCATTTGGGACATTACCAAGGAGGATGGTACTGTGATCACTTGCAGTCATGAACTTGAAGAGGAAGCTGTAGGTTTTTTTCAAAATATTTTCAAGGCACATGAGAATCTTTCTATTACCAATCAACTAGCAGTGTTGAGGCATTACCCTAGAATGTTCTCATAGGAAGAAGGGAAAAAAGTAGAAGATCTTGTTACTCTATCAAAAATCATGTCTAAGATAAAAGGATTTAAGTCCTCAAAAAGTCATGGGCCGAATGGATGGACTTTGGAATTTTTCCTGGCTTTTTCGATCTAGTGGGAATTGAAATTTTGGATATGGTTGAAGAAACCAGAAGGAAAGGTAGGGTTAATGGAGCTTTAAATGTTGCTTTTCTTGATCTTATTCCTATGAGCAACAAATCAGATTCTTTTGGAGGCTATAGACCTATTTCTTTATGTAATCTGGTATATAAGATCATTTCCAAGATTATAGCCACTAGATTAAAAACCTGCTTGTCTTATCAAATTTCTAAGGAACAATTTGGGTTTCTTGAAGGAAGACAAATAACATATGCTATAGGTGTAGTACAGGAAGACTTACATAGAATATAGGTAAAAAATATCAAAGAAATGGTCTTAAAATTTGACTTTATTAAGGCCTATGACAGAGTGGATTGTGGATTCCTTAGGATTGTACTGTTACGGGTGAGATTACGTCTAGAATCAACAAACTGGATACTAGGTTGTGTGTCTTCAACGATTTTTTTTTATTTTGATCAATGGAAGACCCTCTAGTTTCTTCAAGAGATCTAGGTGATTAAGGCAAGGGTGCCCTTTATGATTTATCCCCGTTACTTTTTCTTCTTATTGTATAAGGCTTAAGTAGAGTCTTACAAAGTCAAGTAAAGGAGAAGAAATTAGAAGGTGTTTTTGTGGAAAGAGGACTAAGAATCACACATCTGATGTTTTTGGATGACATTATTCCTTTTGGAAATGGAAACTTAGTTGAATGGAAAGTATATCAACAAGTCCCAGACTTATTTTTTCAAGCGACAGGGATGGATTTTAGCTCACAAAAGTCTATTTTACTTGAAGTTGGCTGGAACGAGGAGGAAATTATTTTGTTGAAGGAGTTTATGCCATATGAAGTAAAATCAGTTGATGATGGGTTCAAGTATCTAGGATGTTATTTAAAACCAAATTTCTACACCAATTATGACTGGATATGGCTAGAGAAGAAAGTTGAAAAACGAATACCAAATTGGAGCCATAGATGGTTGTCTTTAGGGGGGAGGTACACACTTATAAAAGTTGTTCTTGAAAGCATCCCTACGTATTGGCTATCTATGGAAAATATCCCAAAGGGTACTTTAAACAACATCAAAAGGAGGGTGTTTAGCTTTATGTGGACTGGACAAAAATTAAAAGAAGGGTTTCACCTGCTCAACTGGAAAAAGATAGGAAAACCAAAAAAGGATGGAGGTTGGGGAATGAAAAATATTTATACTTTTGGAAAAATATTTGGCTACAAAAAGTCTTTGGATATGTCTCATGGTTCCAGGTCTATGTCATGAGGTGATTCTGAAAAAATACATAAAAAAAAAAATCTGTTACTGAGTGGCTCAAAGAAGGTAAGAAAAACTGGAATGGTATTTCAAATATATGGAGAGCCCTTACTTATTCATTATCTATTTTAACAGATTGGATAGTATGGAAACCTAGGAATGGAAGAAGCATTAGGATTGGAGCTGATTGATCTGGATTATTTTTGGCACGAAATGAGAGCAGATATATACTAAAGAAATGCACAAAGATATCGCAGATGTCCAATAATATAACATAAATTTATCATAGATGCAACCAAAAACACAGAGATATAGTAATACATGACTTCTATTATTGAAAGAAATGTACAGAGACTGTAAAAATATAGAGTGAAAGACTCGCTAGAATGATGGCAACTTATCTCTAAGAAGAGATGTGACGACTACTCACATTCGCAAGAACATTATTACAATGAGGCTCAGAAGGCCTTTTTACAATAAAAAATAATGCCCAAAACCCTAGACATCCAAAAACCTAACCCTAGGATAAGAAGCGCCAAAATTCATGTGGGTCTCATTTGGGTAAGTTAGTACATCAACTTCCCGGGGTCGTAACTTTTGCATACAATATCCATTTTAGGTGCATGATAACCTATTGGAAAGGTATCACCGAGGAGATTCATTTTGGGGGAAATATCAAAGGAACTTCCATATTTCTCCCCATTTTCCCAAAAATTCCTTTTAGGGCCTCAAAATGGCCCCGAAAGTTAAAAAACTGCTAAAAATAGTAAATTACCAAAATTGCCAGAAAAATGTTTTGAGCCAGTTGGAAAAGGTGGGTAGCCACCAATATCCACCTGGATCAATCCTACCTCCTTAGGAAGAAATGGTCTCCATTTCATTAAGTTCCCGGGGGAGAGGGAAAATCATTTGATGAATCTACATCTTGATGAGTTGCTTGCCTTGTTGAAGAAGTTGCACTCCTTAGCTGTTGAAGTTTGTCACGAACATGTGGTTGGAAGGGTTGGACCTTTTTAACTAGTCTGGCTACATGAGATTCCTATGAGTAGACAAAATCTTTGCACTTTGTTGCAACCTTGTCGACCTGCCT
The DNA here is from genome assembly GCA_000966675.3 of Picea glauca. Classification (NCBI taxonomy): domain Eukaryota; kingdom Viridiplantae; phylum Streptophyta; class Pinopsida; order Pinales; family Pinaceae; genus Picea; species Picea glauca. Next base: position 113,504 of record JZKD02S0227011.1, on the reverse strand, counting down.
ATGTTGGATAGAAGGTGTTTGGGGTGAGGTTGTAGTGGTTGCAGTGTCCTTTTGTTCCCCTTTTGAACAAATTGCGAAGAAGTTGAATTTTGCAGTATGACATACTACCTTGTGACATTGTTTAGGTGGAACAATAGTTGGAAATACCTCTGGTATTCTGTAGAGATGACCCCCCAAAGTAAAAATGACACTACGGGGTCAAGACTCATAAATAACATGGCATCTCCACATATATGGTTGGCACAAGAGGACATCACAGACATCCAGTGGGGTAAAATCACATCATACCTCATCCTTGAAGGGTTGGATGTCATATGAAAATCAACACTCTTGGATGACACGCAGATATCGTCCTTGGCGAAGCCACCCGATGTTGTATGGTTGCGGGTGTGGTGTTTTTGACAATCCCAATTGTTTGATGACCTCTGCTGAGATGAGGTTCTTCTAGCTTCTGCTATCAACAATAAAATGCAGCAGGGTCCCCTTCACACACATCTATGAATGAAAAAGGCACTCCCCCTCTTCAGGATCTATTGGTTCTTCTAGTTGAATTGTTGCGATCGCAACAATAGCAGTGGGGTCTGCGTCAATGATCTGTCCTTTACCAATAGTTGAGAATCAGACTCTAAATCAAGGTTCGACTCCTTGTCTTTGATCTCGACCACCAATGGATGTTTTGAGCGACATTCATCGGTGTTGTGACAGGGGATTTTGTGGAAATCGCACAATTTCCGATGTCCTTCTTTATCTTCCTGTGGCTTGGACTGGCTTTTGGGATACTGTTTGTTAGGGCCATATTTGTCAAAATTTGGTTGTTGCGGATTTGCAGACCTGAACTTTCGTTTGTTTTGGTGCTTAAATTTTTGCTCGATTTTAACAACATATCGATAAGCAGCATCGAGTGATGAGATGTCCAGAAAATCCATTTTAGTTTGGATGTATATGTGTAGAGACCCACGGTATTTCAGAACCAAATTTCGTTCGGAGTCTTTGATACCCAGCTTGGTGCACAAGGTATGGAAGGTATTGGTGAACTCAAGAACTGCTTGGCCCCTCTCTTTTCGCGGTGTGGTCCATCTCATGTACTGGTCCTCATAGTTGCCAATAGGGTAATATTGTTCCTTTACCACATCCACAAAACAATCCCAAGTGGGCTCGACCCCATATATTCCAGACTCCTCTATGGAACTTTTCTCCTAGTAAGTTTCCCACCATTGTTTGACATGGGGGAGAGATTTAAGGAGTGCGAAGGTGATTGTTTCCCTATCAAAAAAATTATGAATAGAGAAATAACCTTCTAACACATTTAACCATTTGTCTAGGGCATCCACATCTATCTGACCTTCAAATATGGGAATATAAAAATTAGCATGTACCTTGAAAGGAGAGGTGCTTCCAAAGTGGTTGTTTGATGAAGATGTGTTTATTGTTATCGACAGACGTTGAAGGATGTGGGTAAAATTCTCCATCATTTCGTCCCTCTGTCGCGTAAGATATTGCTCGAGCAATAGATTGATAGGATTGTCTTCTCCATCGTTTTTATTTTCTTCTGCCATGGAGGGTTTATTGGGCATGCGAGAGTGATTGTCTTCAAGAGAGACAAGCTCGAGACCCAACTTGCTATACTCAGACCTCATCGGGGACATGCACTGAAACAATGATCAAGAGTAGCCTGCTCTTATACCACTCATCTGGATTATTTTTGGCACAAAATGAGGGCGGAGATATCATAAATAAATTCACAGAGATATCGTGGATATCCAATAATATAACATAAATTTATCATAGATGCAACCATAAACACAAAGATACAGTAATACACGATTTCTATTAATGTAAGAAATGTACAGAGACTATAAAAATATAGAGTGAAAGACTCGCTAGAATGGTGGCAGCTTATCTTTGAGAAGAGATGTGACAACTAATCGCATTCACAAGAAGATGATTACAATGAGGCTCGGAAGGAATTTTTAAAATAAACAAGAATGTCAAAAACCCTAGACATCCAAAAACCTAACCCTAGGAGATGAAGTGCCAAAAATCATGTGGGCCCTGTTTGGGTAAGTTAGTACATCAACTTCCTGGGGTTGTAACTTTTGCATACGATCTCCTTTTTAGGCGCATGATAGCCCGTTGGAAAGGTATCGTCGAGAATATTAATTTTGGGGGGAAAAGTCAAAGAATCTTTCATATTTCTCCCTATTTTACCAAAAACATCGTTTAGGGCCTAAAAATGGCCCAAGAAGTTAAAAACTACTAAAAATAGTAAATTACCAAAATTGCCAGAAAACTATTTTGAGCCAGTTGGAAAAGATGGGTGGCCACCGATATCCACCTAGACCAATCCTACCTCCTTAGGAATAAATGGTATCCATTGCGTTGAGTACCCGAGGGAGAGGGAAAAGCGTTTGATGAATCTACATCTTGATGAGCTGCTTGCCTTGTTGGAGAAGTTGCGCTCCTTAGCTATTGAAGGTTGTCACGAACATGTGGCTGGAAGGGTTGGACCTTTTTAACCAGTCTGGCTACATGAGATGCCTATGAGTAGACATAATCTTTTCACTTTGTTGCAACCTTGTCAACGTACCTCTGTTGGATAGAAGGTGTTTGGGGTGAGGTTGTAGTGGTTGCAGTGTCCTTCAGTTCCCCTTTTGAACAGATTGTGAAGAAGCTAAATTTTGCAGTATGAGATACTACCTTGTGACACTGTTTAGGTGGAACAATAGTTGGAAATACCTCTAGTATTATGTAGACATGACCCCCCAAAGTAACAATAACACTACGGGGTCGAGACTCATAAATAACATGGCATCTCCACATATATGGTTGGCCCAAGAGGACATCACAGACATCCAGTGGAGTAACATCACATAATACCTCATCCTTGAAGGGTTGGATGCCATATGACAATCGACACTGTTGGATGACACGCAGATCTCGTCCTTGGCGAAGCCACCCGATGTTGTATGGTTGCGGGTGTGGTGTTTTCGACAATCCCAACTGTTTGATGACCTCTGCTGAGATGAGGTTCTTCTGGCTTCTACTATCAACAATAAAATGCAGCGGGGTCCCCTTCACCCACATCTTTGAATAAAAAAGGCACTCCCCCTCTTCAGGATCTGTTGGTTCTTCTGGTTGAATTGTCGCGGTCACAACAATAGCAGTAGGGTCTACGTCAATGATCTGTCCTTTACCAATATTTTAGAATCAGACTCTGAATCAGGGTTCATCTCCTTGTCTTTGATCTTGAACACCAGTGACTATTTTGAGCGACATTCATCGATGTTGTGACAGGGGATTTTGTGGAAATCGCACCATTTTCCAGTGTCCTTCTTTGTCTTCCCATGACCCTTCCTTTCCTGTGGCTTGGACTGGTTTTTGGGAGACTGTTTGTTAGAGACATATTTTTCATAATTTGGTTGTTGCGGATTTGTAGACCCAAATTCCTGTTTGTTTTGGTTCTTAAATTTATACTCGATTTTAACAACATATCGATAAGCAGCATCGAGTGATGAGATGTCTAGAAAATCCATTTCAGTTTGGATGTATCTGTGTAGAGCCCCACGGTATTTCAGAACCAAATGTAGTTTGGAGTCTTTGATACCCAGCTTGGTGCGCAAGGTATGGAAGGTATTGGTGAACTCCGGAACTGCTTGGCCCCTCTCTTGCCGCAGTGTGATCCATCTCATGTACTGGTCCTCATAGTTTCCAATAGGGTAATACTGTTCCTTTACCGCATCCACAAAACAATCCCAAGTGGGCTCGACCCCATATATTCCAGACTCCTCTATGCAACTTTTCTCCCAGTAAGTTTCTCACCATTGTTTGACATGGGGGAGAGATTTAAGGAGTGCGAAGGTGACCATTTCCCTGTCGAAAAAATTATGAATAGAGAAATAACCTTCTAACACATATAACCATTTGTCTAGGGCATCCTCATCTATCTGACCTTCAAATACGGGAATATCAAAATTAACATGTACCTTTAAAGGAGAGGTGCTTCCAAAGTGGTTGTTTGATGAATATGCATCTGTTGTTATCGACAAGCGTTGAAGGATGTGGGTAAAATTCTCCATCATTTCATCCCTCTGTCGCATAGTATCTTGCTCAAGCAATAGATTGATAGGATTGTCTTCTCCTTTGTTTTTCTTTTCTTCCGCCATGGAGGGTTTCTTAGGCATGCGAGAGTGATTGTATTAAAGAGAGACAAGCTCGAGACCCAACTTGCTATACTCGGACCTCGTCAAGGACATGCACTGAAAAAATGATCAAGAGCAGCCTGCTCTGATACCACTCATCTAGATTATTTTCAACACAAAATGAAAGCAGAGATATAATAAAGAAATGAACAGAGATATCATGGATATCCAATAATATAACATAAATTTAATAGAGATGCAACCATAAACACAGAGATACAGTAATACACGATTTATATTAATGAAATAAATGTACAAAGACTATAAAAATATAGAGTGAAAGACTCGCTAGAATGGTGGCAGCTTATCTTTGAGAAGAGATGTGGCAACTAATCACATTCGCAAGAAGATGATTACAATGAGGCTCGAAAGGAATTTTTAAAATAAACAGGAATGTCAAAAACCCTAGACATCCAAAAACCTAACCCTAGGAGATGAAGTGCCAAAATTCATGTGGGCCCCGTTTGGGTAAGTTAGTACATCAACTTCCCGGGGTTGTAACTTTTGCATACGATCTTTGTTTTAGGTGCATGATAGCTTGTTGGAAAGGTATCATCAAGGAGATTCATTTTGGGGGAAATATCAAAGAAACTTCCATATTTCTCCCTGTTTTCCCAAAAACATCGTTTAGGGCCTAAAAATGGCCCTAGAAGTTAAAAACTACTAAAAATAGTAAATTACCAAAATTGCTAGAAAACTGTTTTGAGCCAGTTGGAAAAGGTGGGTGGCCACCATTATCCACCTGGATCATTGATCCTATGATTGTGTCACAACACTACTATAAGTTATCGGGGAATCTAATCACAACTATGAAAGAAAAAGGCATAGAATTTCTTGCAAATGTTGAGACAGTAGATTTGGAAAACTCAAATATTACAAGATGGAAAAAGATTGAGTATTTGGGGCTGGTTGGAGATCAAAAAGAAGAATGGGATAAATATCTTAAGGGGCTTATAGGTTCGAGATTTGTTTTAAACAATGAAAAATATATTTTATTATGGTCTTGGGATACAAAAAAAGGGCAGGTGAATGCTAAACACGCCTATGAAGTACATATGATGGAAAAGGAGGCAGAAGAAACAAATTGTTGGTATAAGGAGCTCTGGACATGGTAGGTCCCTTTAATAATAAAACATTTTATTTGTTTAATGCTAGAATAGAGGATTCTCACTTGGGAGAATCTGGTCAAAAGAGGCTTCTTAGGGCCTAGTAGATGTGTCCTTTATGGGAAAGATGAGGAAACTATATATCATCTTTTTATGGAATGTAACTTTACAAAAGATATTTGGATTACAGTTCTAAAGGACTTAAAGCTAAAGAATCACTGGGTAGGAGGACAGATTGTTGATTGTTTAAAAAATTGGAACAAGAAGGAGGTTAATTGGAAATAAATTCCTTGTTACATCTGTAGGGAGGTATGGAAACATAGGAACTTGGTGATCTTTGAAGACCACCCTCCAAGTATGGTCAGAGTTTTCAGTAGGATTCTTCATGCCTTTGGTGACTTAAAGATCCCTTTATCTAGTAAGATATGTAGGGTTGTTAGACCCCCCTTACTTGACAATAATATGGAAGTGGGGTTTTTTGATGAGGCCTCTCAAGACATGGGGTCAGTTTGTGGTGCAAGAGTTGTTTTAAAGTGCTCAGTTTTGGGTACTTGTAGACTTAACATGAATTGTGGAAGAGGGACAAACACTAGGGGGGGAACTCCTAGCTTTATGGTGTATATTACATTTTTCTCTCTATAAAAAGATTACAAGGCTACAACTAATAGGTAACTCAAAAGTTATAATTGACTAGTTTAACAATGATAACATTCTACATGTGGTCTCTCTTCAACCTTGAATGCATAAAATTCGAATGCTGAGTGAAAGATTTCAAAAGGTAAAAAATTAACATATATAGAGAAAGATCAACTATCTAAAAAGGCTCTAGTACTGGAAGAAAATAGTATTTATGTAGCAAGAAAGGTTGATGGAGGCACAATTGCTTTTGAAAGACTACTTCTCAGTTAATTTTTATGAAAAGAACTTTCCATATGTCCTAATTCGAAGCTATAGTTTCAATGCTAATAGCTTTTCTTATGTAATTACAAGTTACGGTCCCTAATGGATAAAAAATATTATAGACTTAATATCGTATTAATGTCTTCGTTTTTAAGTCTAAGAATTAATATTTTTTTTTTTTTTTTTTAAAGAAAACAATGCTATATTAAAATATTGCAATAACAACGGGGAATGTTAAGATCAAATGATATATGGGAATGTTAAATGTATTCTCTAAAGTTATATTATTATAATTTCAAGGAAATAAGCATTAGTATGAGATTGAAAATAAACACTATGAGAGTTTATTCTCCTAAAAAGAATATACACTAATTATCTCGTAAAGATGATATATTTTTTCAAATTATATGAGATGTTTTACTAAGAAAATGAAAATGATTGAAATTTTACAGGATGGTATATTTTTTAAAATTAATGTATGAGATTGAAAATAAATATTATGAGAGTTTATTATCCTAAGAGAATATACATTAATCTTGTAAAGATGGTATATTTTTTAAATTAATGTAAATATATTTAAGGTTGTATGAGATGTTCTATTAAGAAAATGAAAGTGATTGAAATTTTATAAGATGGTATATTTTTTAAAATTAATATAAAAATATTTAAGTTGGTATAAAATGTTTTATTAAGAAAATGAAAGAGATTGAAATTTTATATGACGGATTCATAATCATTTTTGAAAAATGAGAAGTGAATGGGTCAACTCTTTTTTTAGGACATTGCTTCTCGAATAGAGGAAGAATTGTAATAAAAATAACTTGATCAAGATGAAATAAAGAGTTTCTTCATGAATTATCAGGGAAAAAGAACTTAGGAAGAGGAAATTGGATCGATCGCACCTTGATGTTCATTCATATTCTAGTACCTCTAACATGATAATGATGAAAAGCCTTGTTCATTAAAAGCTATGTGTCTTAGAAGCTAATAATACAACCCTTGGGATTCAAATTTCAAGAGTGTCAATGGATTCTAAATGTCGAAGGAAACTTCAAGTCTCCCTAGAGACTAAAACCCCAACATAGCAACCCATACTATGTTCCCATGGAGAAATGCCAACATGCTAAGGAATGAGTTGCCACTCAAAGTCAAAATTACAATGTAGAATAATGTCATGATCAGGAAAAGGAGTTGGAGTAGAAACCAAAGTAGGACCAATACTCGTTGTCCAATGTTGAGGAGAGAAGAGCATCCCTAGGCATTACTAAAGATGTGAAAAAATCTAAATTTATAGAGTTTACAACTTAGGAGGTAGGTAAGGTAGTGAAATCTTGGGTGATAGGTGTAAAACTTGTTCTTAGTTTTAAGGTATATAATACCATTAAGAAGGTATAAATCACAATGAGTCTTCTTAAATGGGATGCACTACTATGGTGGGTTCACAAAGAAACTATGATGCAGATCACCTCTGTTATCTAATTACTATGTGAAACCAAACTTATTTGTTAAGAGTGTTTCTTCACAAATGACTTGATTATTGACTCTTCTTATAAGGATGAGACTTAATTTTAATTATGATTGAGTAAATTTGAGAATGTTGAATTGGTTAAATTAAATTCATTTGATCCTTAGATAAATGATTTACAATGATAAATTCACTAGATGATTTTACATAAGACTTGGGTTTCTCTTACTAAAGATATTACTAATACATTTCCTATGTCTGGTAGGGAAATATAAAAGTGTGTTCGGGTGGAAAACCATTGACAAGAATTGAGACTCCAGATTGAATTAGGAAGTGGTAATTAAATGATGAAAATGTCTTGTATTATTGATGTGAATGATGAAAAACATTGACAATATGGATTAGTGAATGTAGGCATAGGGAACATGCTAGTCGATTCTACCCACACATGGTTAACGAGGTTGTATAGAGTTATAATAGGTACTATCAGGAGAGGTGGAGCAACGTCCCCTCTTCCACCTACTAGAATTACTACCGTGGTCGGAGTTGAAAAGTGTAGGACACTTTTACTCATTGGTTGCACATTTTCATGAGGGTAGGCCATGGATTCAATCACTCATGAGGACCAACTAAGGAACACACAATAAAGTGTAAACCTTATTCCTCAACATCCATTAGTATCTCAATAAGGGAAACACAAGGAGTTAACAATGTCTCCATAGTTGTGTCATGCCCCATATTATTATTAAATAAATAAATAAGAAGAATAATAAGAATAATAATAAATGAGTATGTATTTGGGTAATAAACAAATGGGCTAAAATAAATAAAGGTAATTTATGGAAAAACACTAAAATAAGATTAAAAAAGAATTACTTAATGACAAGTGGACCCTAGGGATCAAGTTCTTTCTCATGGATGGATTCTATATAAGGATGGTGAAGAAATAGGAAATGACATCTATATCTCTTTAGCTTGGGCTATAGATGAAAATACTAAGAAGGGTTGGTATAGTAGTGGATTAAGGACTCGAGGTTGACCTGTTGTTGAAGAATTAAAGTAGTAAGGTCTATAATTGGGTGGAGAGTCATCCTCCACATTTTTTTTGGTTGGTTAGATCGAAGATCAAGAAGTCATTACATTTATGAAGTCACCAAATTACAGGTATGTTGGTTTCCTCTATGCGGGTAACTTCCTCACCTCTCACCGCTCTTGTGAATTAAGTAAATTTTATTGAAGTTTCCCTATGTTAGAAATCAATGATTATTTTAATTGATATATACTTTGGGAATTTTTTTCATTTATCTTTGTTAGTAGATTAGGTCATTACATATGGTGTCAGAGAGAGGTTATATGTAATGGCCTGATCTACTAAAAAATATAAATGCAGAAATTGCCCAAAGTATATATCAGTTAAATTAACCATTGATTTTGAACATAGAGAAATTTTAATAAATTTTTCTTAACTCACAAGAGTAGTGAGAGGTGAAGAACTTACCCGCATAGAAGAAACCAATGTACATGTAATCTGGTGACTTAAAAAATGTATAAATACTTTGACATTTGATTTTACCAACCTCAACAAAAAATGGAAGATAACTCTCCACCCAATTGTACACCTTGCTACTTTAATTCTTCATCAGTAGGTCACCCTCAATTCCTCAATCAACGACTATGCCATCCCTTCTTAGCCATGTCTTCTATATCTCAATCTAAAGAGAGAGATTTTATTTCCTCTTTCTTCTCCGTCCTTATATAGAATCCATCCATGATAAAGAAATCGATCCCTAGGGTCGATTTGTCATTATGTAATTCTTTCTTTATCTTATTTTAGTGTTTTTCCATAAACTTCCTTTACTTATTTTACCCTCTTTATTTTACAACCAAAATATTTCTTTTTAAGTATTTATTATAATCCCTTTATGATAATTATTATACTCTTTTATTATTATTATTAATTAATTAATTAATAATAATATGGGGCATGACAAATTGCATCAATTTTCCATTTCTCAAGGTCAAATAAGAAAATGTATGCATGGCACCCTTAGAGTGTGTCAATTAAGTTATGAAGGACATAACATACCTGACACCTTTACTATTCTTATGAAAATTATAATGAAAACAAAAGTGAAAATTGATTTAAATACATAGTACAAGAGAACTACACTTGGGCATTACAATTAAGGGAAAACAAAAGTTATGGTTCATTCATTTAGAAAAGATTAAATTAAATTAATAGTCTAATTAAAATTTTTCATTAAATCTTAATAAATTCAAAGAAAAATAAAAACAATGAGAAAGAAAGATTAAATTATAAAGTTTTACATATTTTTTTATTTTAAATTAATTAATTAATAGAGAAAATTCAATTCATGAGAGATTCTTAAGTCATTGAGAAGAATTAGAAAGGAAAATACTAATTCAGATTGATTTTGTAATATAGAAAAAAAAAGTAGGCTAGAGCTAAGTGAATAGAATCTTAAATAACTAAGACATGAAAACACTCATTCAACAAAAATATGAATTTTGGAAAAAATTAAAAAAAAAAACACTTAGGAATAATTTCAGGAAGTCAAGGAAAGGTTAGTTAAGTTAGGAATATGCCATCTAGTTAAGTTTACTTGATTGTCATCAAGTTATTAAAAACTCATTTAAATAGAAAAATTATGACACATGGTAATAGCTTTAGTAAATAGATATTGTAAGATACTAAGATACATGGAGAATTCTGTTCACTCATTGTTACAACTAAAATAATTCTTATCCATTATAAGATCTTTGTATAATCAATGACTCTACTCTAAAATTTAGTGGGACGCTAGTATTTAGTTCGTTGTTAATGGAAAGGACACGTAATGCGGTTTTTATCAAAACCTTCTACAAGGAACATGCATAAAGAAAGAATGGATGTAATGCTTTGAATCGGATTGTTTCTAAGTCTCTTAGAATATTCTATAAGGGAAAGATCCATTGGGGTTGTTGTCATCTTTTATTGTTGTATTTTTCATTGGGAGGAAAAGAGCTTAGAAATGTGTTTTCCCCACATTGCATTAGAAATGAAAGACTTAGTTTGCATCAACAAGGGACTACTACAACTGCATTGGAGATTTTTTTTTTTTAATTTACTTTTGTTTTGTTGACTTATCTATAAAAATAATATATTTACTGATTGTTTATTTTCTTCTTATTATATGTTTGTTTTAATTAAGTAATTTTTTTATATTTAAAGACGAGTGTTGAGGCTAGAAAATGTGGGGAACTACCTAAAGGGAAACTCCCTCTCGATCATTGTTAGAACTCACACATGTATGGGAAATTGGTACAATAATCTACATTGCTAATCTATCAAGTGTATGAATATGAACAATGCAATAATGAGCTACAATCAATCATGTGAGAAACAACCAAGTCAATGGGAAAATAAGGATTCTCGGGTTGCTTTGTCTGAGGCACCCACCAATCAGGAATATGGGCCAAGGTACATTTTCCTCTAATGTAAGCTCATAGAATATAGGTGTTGAAGTCGATAGGTGGAAGATAGTTGAAGTCAAGGGATGAAGGGATCCTTGAAAACCATCATGATGTAGAAAGTACAAGATGGTTGATAGAGACTGACACTAAGAGATGCATGGAAGAAAAAGAGAGATGGTCTGAAAAATTCCATTGATCAGAGAATAAACGTAAGGTTGATCTAGAAGAAACTAAAATAATTCCACAAGGAATGGCTAATTACTAGGGAAAAAGTTGTTCAATAAAAATTCAGTAAATGAAGGGGACAACTGGAGGTCAAAACTTGACAACAATGGATGGGAAAAAGTAATGAAAATGTTAGGGACCTAACATCCCTAACCCGTCATGTAGATAGAATAATATATTTCCATGTAATAAAGGTCGACATTAGTTAATAAGGCATATTTAATAAATTGGAATAAGTCAATGTAAGAAGACCTAATAGAAGTGTCCACTTCTATAAAGACCTTCCTTTAGAATGATCTATAGAAGATAGAGTTAGTATAAATAACAATAGGAGTCATGAGAAGTTTTGTCTTGAAAATTATTGTAATAGAGCGTTGCTCTGCTGGAGGTTTCCCCCTCGAAGAGGCAAGTGAACATTGTTTCCTATCAACAAAGGTATTATTGTTGTGTTGTGGTTTCATCTATTGTATTGTTCCATTGTTATTCTCTGCAATATTTCTATTTTCATATATTATAATAGATCTAGTACCTTACAAGTGGTATTAGAGGACTTTCTTTGGCAGAAAATTGTGGGTTATTTTTTTCAGGGTAGAGACGTATTCTGCTGTCTTAAAACCATAGATATCTATCATTCATCGCATAAATTTTTGGTCAAGGAAGCATACACACATGAACTACAAGTGGTACTTAAGTGCACATTGTTGGCCACCCTTGTAACCCCTGTTGGTACCCCTTCAAGCGGTAGCGCATCATACAACACTTGTATATGGATCGATTTTGAAATCTTAAGGCCCTTCGTAGATAAATCGATTGACCGCCTGACTGCTATAGTGACACCAAAACAAAACACTCGGGAAGAAACTCTCTAGTACCTGGGTAGTTGGGTAGTATGGCTAAGGGCATGGTCTAGCCTCCTTAGTTGGTTCCCTGAGATATTGGGCCGAGTACTACTGTTGGACCACACATGTATATCAAAGAGCTATAGAACAAGTAAAACCCTTGTGTGTATAAACCCTAAATACCCTAACCCTTGGGACGAAAACAGAAACATAAGAGACAAGATCTATTTCCATGCAACTTTACCTCCTACATTCTAGTTGCGAAATTACTACACATTTTTTCCTGTTAAGAATTTGGGCCTTTCAACACTGCAATATTCTTCATATCAGAGTATAACTCCACAATATTAAATAAAAAAGGGTACGGTGCCTTCCCACACCCTTATTTAAGACGACCTATTCCATTGGACTCCTCTTTTCATCCCGATCACAGTGATACCTGCTAATTTTTAGCCTTTTTTTTCCTATGGTCCCAACCCCCTTTCTAGCACCCCTACTTGGGACCTATTCCATTGGAATCCTCTTTTCGTCCTTATCACAATGATACCTCTCATTTATTAGCCTTTTCTTTCCATGGACCCACCCTATCGTTTTACCCACCTTTCTTTCCAACCTCTTCCTGTGTCTTCCCCTCACCATGGCCAACACTCGCAACCAAGACCTTGAAAAATGAATAGCTACCCACATTGAGTCCAAATTGGACCACCTAGAATAGGAATTGAAGAAGGAAATCAATTCCTACCTTTCCATCCAGCTTGAATCCCACCTTGACACTCAAGTTGACTCATTTGCTGCCAAGGTCCTAGAAAAAATTCCCATTTATGGAATTCGTTCCTCATCTGATCAAACTTTTAACCTCGAAGGTATCGCTTCCTCTAATTCCCATCAGTTTCATTCCAACCCTTTTCATCATGATTTTCATCTTCCACGAGTGGAGGTGGACACATTTGATGGCTCAGATCCCACCGGTTGGGTCACTCAAATAGAACACTACTTCTCCTTGCATGGCATCACTAATGACTTGGCCAAACTTCATTATAGTGTACTCTATCTGGAACATGAACGTTGGAAATGGTGGAAATGGCATCACAAATCATGCCAATGATATGTGGCTTGGACCCAGTTTATCGCTGAACTTTATGACCACTTTCACACTAATAGACACTCCCTCTGTCGTCTGACCAAATTGAAATAATCAGGAATAATGGAATATATTATAGCTACATTTGAGAAATTATCTTTCAAAATAGAGGGTATGTCTGATACTTTTTTCCAATCATTATTTATCAGTGGCCTCAAGGATGACACCTAAGCTCAAGTCCTCATGAATCTCCCCAAGACTTGGTTGAAAGCTACTCAACAAGCCAAGGAATCCAAACAAGTTTTTTTTTTCCCAACACCACAAACCTTCATTTCCTTCGCACCCTCGCCCTTCCACTTCTACCCCTCATCCCACCCCTCTCAAGATCTAAAAATTAAATCGAGAAGAAATGGTTGAATGCCAACTCAAAGGTCTTTTCTATAATTGTGATGAAAAATGTTTTCCAGGGCACAAGTGTAAGGAACATAATTTGTTCATGTCCATCTCTACGGATGCTGTTGAAAATGAGATCGAGGTTTCTCGTGCATCCAAGATAATTGAGTCAACTCCTATAACTTCTCCATATCATCCACCAGAAGTTGAACCGATCATTTCCTTGAATGCACTCACTGGCTTCTCATCTCCGCAAACCCTCAAGATAATTGGCTAAATTAAAAACTAGAAGATCATCATCCTAATTGATAGTGGTAGCACTCATAATTCCATTCATCAACACATTGCTCAAGAAAACTATTTCTATATCCATTCAGTCAAAAATTTTAAAATCATGATTCTCAATGAAGGTTCCATGAAATGTGGGGGTCGTTGTGAAAATGTGTGCCTCCAAATTGGCCAGTACAACCTGGAATCTCATATGTTCGCTATCAACATGGGTGGTTGTGACATTGTGCTAGGTGCAGAATGGTTATACACTCTCGGTCCCACCCTCATGGATCTTAAGTAATTGACCATGCAGTTTCAACAGGACGACCAACAATATAAGTTCCAAGGAATCAAAATGGAATCCCTTGAGATCATCAATTCCCATCGAATAGAAAAGATCCTCAAAAAAGGACATTCCAAAATTAATTCCCAACTCAAAGCCATTCAAGTAGTTGAGACGCCACCTATGCATCCTGACCTCCAATATTTCCTTTCCAAACACCACACTATTTGTTGCACTCCCCATGGCCTTCCCCCTTCCCACGATGTTCATGATCATTCCATTCCTCTAGTTTGAGGAATTCTTCCTCCTAATGTCCGCATGTATCATCATCCCTTTGCCTAGAAGAATGGAATTGAGAAAATTGTTCAAGAATTGCTCAACGCGGGTGTCATCCGCCATAATACCAGTGCTTATTCCTCTCTTATGTTCATGGTACTCAAAAAAGAAGGCACATGGTGCATGTGTCCCGAATTGTGTGCTCTCAATGAACTCACCATCAAATAAAAGTTTCTTATTCCTGTCATCGATGATCTAATGGATGAATTAAGTGGTGCTCACTATTTTACTAAACTTGATCTTCGTTCTGGTTACCACCAGATACATATGAAAGATTCTGACATTCCCAAGAAGACATTCCAAACTCATGAGGGCCACTATGAGTTATTGGTAATTCCCTTTGTCCTGTGTAATGCCCACTCCACTTTCCATAGTCTTATGAATCATGTCTTCCATCCTTTTCTATGTCATTTTGCCTTAGTTTTCTTTGATGATATTCTCATCTATAATAAAACATGGATAAATCATATTTCCCATGTGGATCAATTTCTCCATCTCCTTTCTTGGAACCAACTTTTCCTCAAATAATCTAAAGGCTCCTTTGGAGCCTCAAAAGTGGAGTAATTGGGTCATATTGTTGGCAAGGACGATGTCGGGGTGGATCTTAATAAAATTGAAGCTATGCAAGATTGGCCTCACCCAAAAACTCTCAAGATTTTGCATGTTTTTCTGGGTTTAACGAGTTATTATCACAAATTTGTTAAGAACTATGGAAAAATTGTAGCCCCTCTCACTACTCTCCTTAAAAGGAATGCTTTCAATTGGAATCTTCTAGATGATAAATCATTCCATGCTTTGAAAGAGGATATGTGCACAACTCCTGTCCTAGCCCTTCCCAACTTCAAAAATACTTTTTCCCTGGAATGTGATGCATCCAAGAAAGGAATTGGTGTAGTTCTCATGCAAGAAGGATGATCGATGGCCTTCACTAGAAAACATCTTTTGGAGCACCATTTGGGCCAATCAATCTATGAAAAGTAAATGTTGGATATTATGCATGTTGTGGATCTATGGTGTCCTTATCTATTGGTCCAACATTTCCAAATTAAAACCTATCATCGGATCCTCAACCATTTTATATAACAATGCATTTCCTCCCCGAGGCAACAAAAATGGGTCACCAAGCTATTGGGATATGATTATGATATAATTTACAAAAAGGGAAAAGAAAATGTGGTTGTTGATGCTCTTTCACGAAAGTATGAATATAAAGGAACCCTTTTTTCTCTCCCCTTCATTGTACTATATCAGCTCCAAGTTGCTCACCAGGAATGGCTGCAAGACCCTAAAATTTCAGGCATTATCCAACAGTTGCAATCCCAATTCTCCAGTTTCTCCAGGGTACTCTTGGCACAATAAAAATATTCGCTAAAAAGGTTGTCTGTATCTCAAGAAACACTTGCAACTTAAATCTCAGGTGCTTTCATAGCTTCATGATTCCCCCACAACAGGGCATTCAAGTTTCACCAAAACCTATCAAAGGGTCAAACACTCTTTTTTCTGGGATGATATGAAACAGGACATCCAGACATTTGTGGTTGAATGTGATGGCTATCAATGGAATAAGGGAGAAATAGTAAAGACCTCGAGAAAACTCCATATGATCTCGATTTTGTTGACTGTTTGGTAGGATATTTATTTGGAATTCATTGTTGGCTTACCTAAGTCAGGCAATAAATCAATCGTCATGGTGGTACTTGATCGTATTTCCAAATATGCTCAATTTTTTTCTCTCCAACACCCATTCACAACCTACATAGTGGCTCAAATTTTCATGGATAATATCTTCAAGCTTCATGGAATGCCTCATTCTATTGTCTCTAATTGAGATCCCACTTTTACCATCAATTTTTGGCAAGAATTTGTTCATCCCCAAGGAACCCAATTGCATCTCATCACTACCTATCATCCCCAAACTTAAGCTGTCAATAAGTTTTTGGAAACATATTTGAGGTGTTTTTCCTCTGAACGATAGAATTAATGGACGCAGTGGTTACCCCTTGTTGAATGGTGGTACAACACATATTACCATACAACTACTGGCATGAATCCTTTTGGAGCACTCTATGGAAAAAATCCACCATTGGTTCTCTCCTACATGCCAGGTGTATCAAAGGTTCAAGAGGTTGAAAATAATATTGCAGTTTGTGATGCCATTCTCCACACCCTAAAAAACAATTTGGCCATGGCTCAGAATAGCGTGAAGAAACAAGCAGATTAAGGTGATTTTGAACGAAAATTTATTGAAGGGGACCAAGTGTTTCTTTGTCTTCAACCTTATAAGCAGACTTCATTCAAAATGGACCATTGTTAGAAGTTGTCTCCCAAATTTTATGGTCCTTATACAATTCTCAAGTGAGTGGGGAAGGTAGCTTACCAGATAGATTTTCCTATTCATTCTAAGCTCCATCTTGTTTTTCATGTCTCATGCTTAAAGAAGGTGATTAGTACTAAGTTCCAAACTCAAACCAGTCTGCCTAAGTTGGATGAAGAAGGTTCCATTTGATTTCATCCATAAGAAGTCTTATACCAACATGAGCGTCATCTCCATTAGTGCACCATCAAGGAAGTTTTAGTGCAGTGGAAAGGTACAACTTCCGAAGATTCCACTTGGGAGTAAACTACCATTTTGCTACAGTTTCCTCATCTCAAGCCTTGAGGACAAGGCTCTTTTTCAAAGGGGAGGGAATGTTAGGGACCTAACCTCCCTAACCCCTCATGTATATACAATAATATATTTCCATGTAATAAATGCCAACAATAGTTAATAAGTCCTATTTAATAAAGTAGAATATGTCAATGTAAGAATACCTAATAGAAGCTTCCACTTCTAGGAGGATCTTCCTCTAGAATTATCTTTATAAGATAGAATTAGTATAAATTAGAATAGGATTCATGAGAAGTTTTGTCTTGAGAATTGTTGTAATAGAGCATTGCTCTGTTGGAGGTTTCCCCCTCAAAGAGGAAAGTGAACATTGTTTCCTATCAAGAAAGGTATTATTTTGGTGTTGTGGTTTCATCTATTGTGTTGTTCCACTATTATTCTCTACAATATTTATGTTTTCAGCTATTATAATAAATATGGTAACTTACAAAAAACAAGGGTAAATTGTAGTAGGACTCAAAAGGAATGAAATAGACTCCATTAAATGCAAGGGAGACTCATCACAAATTATTCTAACAAGGAAAACAAAGGGATGCTAACATTACTAAAAATAGTATTAAAGGAACACAAGGTCCTCTTGGGATTTCCAAAAGGATCCCAAGAGGATGAGAAATATCATTGTGAAGGGGAAAGGGTCCTATGAAACAATCAATTCTCTATGTTGAGAGACACAATAACCAAAAGGTATCACAAGAGGGTAACCAAATGAGAAAATAAGGGGACAATGAGGAGATACATTCCCCAATAAAAAAACTAGATGAATTTAATGTTGAAGGTGAAAATTGCAAATGGATGTGAATAGGAGGTAGGGAGGTGAATGTAAATATCCTATGGTGGGGGTGAATGGTAGTATAAAAATGAAGAATGATCATAGTATGGATGAAATGTAGGTTTTTTTATATGTTATAATACAACAAATACCAAACAATAGTTCAAGAGTCTAGAGGTTAATAATGTCAACATGATGAGAACATATGAAAGGGGCTTAACTCTGAGATGGAAACTAACTAGACTCATCAATCCCAAGGAGGATTGAATGGCATGGGAACCAAAATGAAACAAGAGTAAATAAACTATTACACCCATGGAAGGAAGGATCTATCACCGAGTAGATGGTAAACAAAAAATATGGATGTGCTAGTCAATCTAACAGGACAAGGGTGGTCCTATATGCAGTTCCAAGGGGAATAAAAGGAAAATAAAACATTCTCGAGGGAGATATTCTATGATAAATGAAAATGAAGAGATTTTTTACCTAAATAGGACCACATTCCTGAGAGGTAAAAGGGATTTGATGGTGTATTCCTACACACAAGCCTACTAATACCCAATCATATAAGTGCTTGAGAAAATAAATCCAATGTATATAAATTTAAATTAAAAAGTGCACCTACTTTAATTATTCGAGGAAAAAATGCATCTAGATGAATTATCAAATAAGAAAAATTCATGCATATTCATTTGGAGTGCTCTAAGGGAGTTGTAGTACCCTTGGATTTCAAATCCCCATTCAACGAGGATGGGGTAGTAGGGAGTTAAGGATAGATGGGAACTATGCCCCCCTATTTTTTTAAATCTAGAATTATATGAGAATGCAATGAATCTAGAGAGACATAATCCATTAAGGACTATTATATATATGGATATATACATATGCACTATGGATACAGGATGTGAAATGAAAATGTAGATCAGCAATATATTTTATAATTACATAAGATGATGCAAATTACAAGGTAGGGATAGTTCAATGATGTCATGAACCTTGAAAGGGCCTATAGTAATTTCCTCCAGTTGGTTTCTCAATCTGTTGTAAATATAGTGTCCCTTTGGGCTCTTAAGAAGTTTAGCCTCCGTTCTTTAAAAAACTCCAACCCCTTCTACTTATTGGATGCTTCCTTTTATCCTCTATCGAATGTTGAGTGGTTTCCCTCTTTTACACACATGAATCCAAAAAAATTAAAGGAGGTTGAGGTGGCTGAAATAAATTAGTAATATTGGGCATCTCGTGGAAGGGTAAAATCACAAATTTGGGTAACAGTTTCGTGAGAATTGGGTCACAAAAATTGCTAATGGCATGTTTTCAGCCAAACTCTTGATTTTTTTGGATGAAAAAGTTTTTAGTCGAACTTTTTTTGGGGAGAAAGTTAAATCTAATGACATCATTGAAAAATATAACACAAATTTTAAATCTAAGAACAATTTTTCATTAAAACTAACTTTCGGCCGAACTAATAGTTTGACTGAAAACCTGTAACTATGGCATTTTTCAGAAAAGTATGTGTTCACTTCACCTTGCTCCAACTTGGGGAGGAGCAGAATCTTTAAAAAAAAAATGTAAAATATAGGCTTGGGATCCCTTTCCAATCATTTTCTACATTTTTTTGGATGAGACTAATTGGGTGGGTAGGCTATCGTTTCCATGCAATGTATTTTTTTCTATTTTCATAGAAATTTAAGAATTTATTTGCAAATTCAATATTGCTATCCTGATGGAGGTTGGACATTGGTATCCTAATAAAATGTCCTCTCCTCCAATCACCATGGAACACATCGAATATATTAACTTGTAGTCATCAATAATTAGTTCAACCTTATTACATTTTCCATCACAAGAGGTTGCTCTGTCTCCCAAAATTGCAGTTTGGAAGTTGGAAGTGGGGTAAACAAATAGGTCTAATTTATTTTCAAGCATTTTTTCTATATATGATATCCATGATGAAATCAGCATGATATCAGTGAGGAGAGTAGAGGAGGCATATCAATATGCACTGAAAGTAGAGGAGAAGTTGGCCAGAAAAAAAAAGAGCCAACGAGGCAGAGGTAGAAGCCCGAATAGAGGTAAAGGAGTTGCCCATGATAGGGAACAGAATCCCAAGGGTGAGGATGAGAAAACCCACGGTCACTCAGAAAGAGGACAAATCTCCATAGGGAGACAACTTGGTGGGAGAAATTATTTTTCCAGAGGAAAAGGAAGAAGAAGAGGAGGAGAAATAATATGTTATACCCGTGGAAAGCCAAGACACAAGTCTTGGGAATGTCCCAAGAAAAATAAAGGGGGAGGTGCATCTCACATTTCAGAAGCATGGAAAGGGAATGTTGAAGTAGAAAGTGTATAGGATGGAAAATCTCTAATGTTGAGAAAGGTTCTCTCGAAGCCAAAACCAGAAGTTGAAAAACTAGTGCAGAGGAACAGTTTGTTCAGGACAACTTCCAAAACAAAAGACAGAGTATGCAAGGTAATACTTGATAGTGTGAGCACTGGTAATATAGTATCCATAGATATGGTGGATAAATTGGAGGTGGAGACAAATACACATCCAAACCCATATAATGTCTCATGTTTGTAAAAAGGACACCAGGTAATGGTAACTAAACAATTCCTTTGAATTTAAAATAGGTGGATATGAGATGAGATTCTGTGTCATGTAATTCTCATGAATGTACGTCATGTTTTGTTGGGAATACCATAGTAGTTTGATAGGAATTTCATTCATGATGGGAAGAATAACACTTACACTTTGGAAAATAGTGGTAGAACACACATGTTGCAGCCAATAGAGGAGAAGAAAGTCAAGGAAGAAGCCATCACAAGCATATTTCTCATGAGTGGGAAGGAACTCTTGAGTGAATTCAAGAAGAAACAGGAGATGAAGTTCATTGTAGTGAGGAAACCTATAGTTGTCCTTACAAGTACTTCTATGAATGATTTACCTAAAGAAGTTTAGGATCTTTTGGAGAATTTTTCTGATATAGTATATGTAACACACCTGAACCCTAAGTGATATTTTAAGGGGTGGGGTATCATAATTTTGTTTTTCCTTAACTCTCTATAGGTTCCCCTTTCTTCATATTCCAGGTTCTTTCAAACCTGGTGTGCTCTTTCATGGCCCCTTTGAAGGATTTGAGCAACAGACGATGGCTCCCCAGGTTAGCGCCTTCCTTCATACGACCTCAAGCTGTGACCACATGCCTATCCAAAAGGCACTTCATGACTTCAAATGTCGGATATCTTCTTGTGAGCCAACTGTGACTCTCTCATCTCCTGAACTCCCAAACTTTGAACTAGATCCTAGTGCGTTCTAGCTCCTCCCTTAACCTTCATCAATGTGACCCCTAGCTATGACCTGGGGCCAATCTTCTGAGTGCTTTGGGACTTCGTAATTCACGAAGTTGGAGGACTGCTCATATCTCTTATTCCAACTCCTGATTTTACGAAGTTCCTCAGGACTAGATCTACAATCCATGCTCCTCTCGCAATCCAATGGTTCAAATCAACTCGCGATTTCTTACAACTCTGCCTTTGACTTTCCTAATTTGTGAGTCAGAAAAATGTTGATCTCCTGCCACATGTCTTGTCTCGATGGACGACTAGGAATGTTGCAGCTCTCGGCTCCTTGGGAATTCACCTTCTTACCTAACTTGGAAGATTCCAAACATTTCAAAGGACTCAACCTTTGATCCTTCTATGAGTCCTTGATTTTGGGTCTCGTCTGCATTTCTGAAAACACTATCTCTCCTAAGATTCTGTACTTGGAATAAGTCTAAATCTTGTCCATTCCTTGCACCATCCTCTCTTAGCTTCTCGAAATTTCTCAGTCTCCCAAGGAATTCTACCCTTCTACGT
This sequence comes from Picea glauca, assembly GCA_000966675.3. Taxonomy (NCBI): domain Eukaryota; kingdom Viridiplantae; phylum Streptophyta; class Pinopsida; order Pinales; family Pinaceae; genus Picea; species Picea glauca. The sequence goes on along the minus strand of JZKD02S0227011.1, from coordinate 91,641 downwards.
CTTCCAAAAGACTATCCTTCAACACTCCATCCAAGTGTTGGCCTGGTCTGCTCCTTGCTGGTGTGCTCCTTGCACAGGTCTTCCTCTAGAGTGTTCGACAACTTAGTGAGTATCTGAATTGATTTGATGACTGGGATGGCCTTTCCTCCCATTAAATGGTTCACACCCATCCCCTCTGTCATATTCTTAAGTCATCTATAGTTCTTGTTACTTCGGTAGTTTGAGTAACTTGACTATCGTGAAATTCGACCTCCTAGAGCTTCGAGCTCTCGAGATTCTGAAACCTTCAAAAGATAACTCCACTTTAACTCACAATCCACGAACTCAAATATCATGGATCGGATGGTTGAGGGACATCCCATAGGGCCCATAGATATACAGTCTAGGTCAACCTCATGACTTCGACTTTTGGACGTTTAGTCTCACCAACACGCGATTTTCCCATCGCTCGATCTCTGAACTCACAGATCCGATGGTCAAGGTTGGTCCCATAGATACTTGGATCTACGACCCAGATCACATTGCAACTTTGGGTTTTGGAGGATCCGTCCCATTCACGATGATTACCAACATTCGTCAAACTTGCGAAGACTGAAGGAGTTGAGGCATTAATTCTTGGGATCCTTCTTCCAATCTAACGGTCACTATAGACCTTGGATCCTCCCGAAAGGGTCTCATACATTTATTTTCCAAACAAAATTAGGATATTCCCTTTCGATACTTGAATCTCGTTATCCTTCCTGAGCTTTGTCAGTTATAAAGGACTTAAGAGCTTTGCACTCTTTCTCCTGGACTTAACACTTAGAAGGGTCTTATGCACACCCCTTGCGCTCCTTCATCAAGTCTAGAACTTAATAGGTTCTTGACCTCTGCCCGCCTCATAGAGACTCTATGCATATCAACACTACCTCTCGTGAGCTTAACAGACTCTATCCTCCCAGAGACTCTGGGAAACTAGGAGTGTCGACGTGCACCCGTGAAAACCATTGCCAAGGTTGACGAACTCACAGTCCACTTAAGCCACTACAGGGATCGAGAATTTACATATACAAATAAGACAACTCCATACTTAATTAAATACACAATTTAAACAAGAATAAAGAGATACAGTATAATCATTAAGCAAACATGCACATCCCTATTCATTCACATGATATCCAACTTTATTACATAGTTATAGATTATTTACATAGGGTATGAGAATACTTATCTATTATAGGTTGCAGCTAGCTAACTGATTGTGGGTGTGTGCCTTTCCTCCCAACCATAGGCTCAGAGGCATTCATTCTTAACACTCTAGCCACCCCCGTGCCAAGCCATGATATCACTAGGGAACTATGTCATCTCTCAGAGACCTTCTCTCTGTCACCGTATCCCTGCGAGGTTTATCAGATGCTTCCTCAACATCAAACTCGCGTTTGGGTCCTTCGGGTCGTGCTCTCTACACTTCCTTTGGGTTTTCGCATCCCCTTCCAAGATTTTTCTCCCGTCTGGTGTCTCTCCTTATGATGCTCTCTTTTCCTTACCATTTTCGTGTGTATTTTTCATACCTCCCTTCTTTTGGAAGGTTTTTGACTTATCCTTTTCCTTCTATCAGAAGGAAGCTCGGGTCTGTAGGTTTCTGTGGTACTTCAGGCTGACATCCCATGTTTCCATTCATGAGGGTGGTTGATTATTCAACCACCAATCCTTTCCTTCATTAACTGATTTCTTTCCTCTAGATATATCATGGCTCATACTTCAAGGCTTCAGCCCCCCAACAGTCAGTTACGGGCAATTTAAAAATAATACATTTACATCATCCACATGCCTTAGCATGGTAATCCTATTTTATGATTAATTACAAGCTGGGGGAAACATGGTGTTATAATTCCCTCCCCCTTAAAGGAACACCATCCTTAGTGTTCTTTCTCAGAAACACTTGTCATGCCTTTCTCATTCAGCCACTTCAAAAGTCTTGACCTTCTTTCTCGGTCATGTCCATTTTTAGACCCTTAATATTCATCACCTAATTTCAATAATTCTTGGACAAAAAGTACATTAATCACAATTTTATGTGAAAATATCTTACTATTGTTCAAAATTCAAGAGAAAAATTTCATAATCTAGAACAATACTTATCTATGCAGTTCGTGGGTTTGCATCCACATGATTATCTTTTTATCCAAGCTCACTTTTTTTCCCGGACATACCCATTGTGTGCATGATCCCAATCAATAGTTTACAAGAACTATCAGAGTGTCCTCTCCCTTGCGGTCACTCACCCTCTAGGCCTAGGCTCAAGCATACCCTTCTCTGCTATACAGTTCCTCAGGTGATCCATCTTTCCTTGCTAAGGATTTCTCGCACACGAATAATTTCAGAGAATTTATCAAGCCTTCCAGTTGAGGCATCCCTCAAACTTTCTCTATGGAGGTGTCCCTCCGGCTTGTGTTACCTCAACAAAAAATATTCCAGGAGATCATGACTTACCACGAGGTTCTCATGTCTCAACAATGGCCTCTTTCATGCTCTTCAACTTGACAGCCTTCTTCTATCCTTTCTAGACATATCTTTTCTTCTCACTTGTATCACAGGTATACATAATTCATGATACATCATTATAAATTCTAAATTTCAGAATTTTATTGCAAATCTATCACCCACAAATTTTCCAATCTCTTCGTTTATTTTCAGATCTGTTCCACATGGAACTAGATTCACATGCATGGGACTTTCTTCCCCATAGTAGTTTATCTCAACAGGAAATCAGTCTTCCTTATGGGCTTACAAAATTTCCATATCCAAGGCTCTTTCTTCCTGCAAGTCAACTTTCCTCAGCCAAACAAATTGTTAGTTTTCATGCACACTATATTTTCTTTGCATACTAGTAGTGGCTCATAAACAATTTCATAATTGTGTATACTAACAATCCAATTCACTTTCTAAAAAAGGAAATACCATTCTTTGCAGTTTGGATCAGTGGGCAAATGGTCTTCCTGATGGGCTTACAACACTACCATATCCAAGACCCTTTTCCTCCTATAGTTCATTCTTTACACAGCCAAACAAAATTTTAGTCTCTCATGCATCCATGTATATATATATCTATATTCAAAACCATGCATACTAACAATTCATCATATCCATATAAACATGAAAAGGGAATCCCATTCCTTGTCTATGCCTCATTTCAACATACCAAACCTTTCAAAATGTAATTCAACATTTCAAAGGATTTAACAAATGTGCCAATATTCATGGCCACATTCATACCCAATGCACTCTTGCATTGATTTCAAGTTTGTCACACTTTATAACAGGTTCTTGGCCATGGTGTGTTGGAATTTAACCAACCTATTCACCACATGGATTATTCATTTTCATTTACTCTTACAGAAGGACCATGATTCTTGTTATATGTCGATCACGATCCAAAATTAGTACACATGAAACTTGAAAGTCTCACATGGATGCACCGAAGCATTTTGCCTTCGTTAGTAACTAGGGTGCCAATACTTATGGCCACCCAAGAAATTTTATTTTCCTTAATACCTCTATAACATAAGTAGAGTACTGGAAGGGCATGCTTCCTTAATGGGAAATCCATCATCTTCCCTCTTATGTAAACATGCATTCCCTCAATGCATTCCATGCAACGTGCTAACTATGAGCACCTTCATTCCCATAAAACTAGTCCCCGCAACCATTGTCTAATCGTAGAGTGCTAAACTCTATCTCCCTTGACTGGCCCGAAGGAACTTCATTTTCTCCTCATACGACCAATAGTTGTGACTTTAGATTTATTCCTTTCAGGCGCTATCCTTTCAGCTCCCGTTTCTAGGCACCATGATCCTGGCTTAACCCCTTGTCTGCAATTCGACGGTGAAGATCCGTCTTCCCACAGATCCAACAGTTGCAAGGGATTGCAGAACCTCAACTATCTCGTGGCTTAATTCTCCTTCCGATCTCCGCAATGAATATAGGTCATCCGATCTACGATCGGACCCCAAACTCAAAACAAAACTATATTGATTTTAATTTACGGGTATAGGTCCTGACATTAACCCGCGTGCGTATATCTTCCCCACAATGAATACGGGTCGTCGATCTTATCGAACGATTGGAATTTAATCCATTAAATCCAATGGATCTTGAAATCGATCTGACCAATGAGATCGATTTCCTACCGATGAACAACTCGTGTTCACTTCCATTGTCAGGTTCTTGATTAACTTGATTTGATTAGGGTTTTCTCTCGCTATCCTCATGATCTCGATCTATAGTTGATCGAACGGATTTCTATGATCTCTTAGTAAAGGTTTTTGACCTTTTGAGTCAACAGAGATCATTTGGTTTAGATGCGCCTGCATCATAAAATCAATCCTCACTGCCAAAGGTTCACACCTCCAACATTCGGGTTCTCCTTCCTGAGTCATACCCTACTTGGGTATCCATGGCATACAACTGCCCTTTCAAAAAAAATTTCATAAAATGAGAGAATTAAAATGTTTCATAAGGGATTCTCACCCAATCTTTTCATACCTATTCTTGGCTGCTAGCACCCTCTTTCTGATTTTTACCTCACCAATAGTGCTTTAGGGGGATTCTTATAGTCCTCTCAACAATCGTTTGACCGCAACCTTCCCATGGTCATCCTCTTCTTGAGGTTGCCCATCATTGGTAACTATCTTCCTCAATAGTTCCAATTCCTTTTTACACACAACATGCATCATTGGTTGGAATATCAATTAAAATGCATGTATCATCCATTCAAATACATAAAACATCTTCAAAATTCCTAGCATATCTTTATGCTCTTCATCACATTATCCTCAAAGGTTTTCATGAATGCAATACATACAGTTCTCAACTATTTCTGCAGTAATACAATCTTCATCACTATGTGTCAAAACATTTACCTTTATTAGTAAATTAACCTTCTTATTCCAAGGAAAACATAACAAATAGCAAGAAAGGAGTTAGGGGTTCTCCCCTTTTTCCCACTCCTTCCACACAGCCTAGGGATTTAAACCTAACTGAGTTATTTTTAAGGACTTACTTCCTTTTCTTAATGTGTCTTCAACCAATCCTATTCAATAAAAAATACTCATTTATCCATTCTCTTTTCCCAATTGTACTTGTTCTCACAGCTGCTCATCTAAGACCTACAACTCTGCAAGCAATTCAAAGTTATTAGGGTGGACAAGTGTTCCTCCTTTTTCTTCTTCTTTGCTTTTGTAATTTATTCCAAGTTGAGATATCCCTACTCTTTTCCTTGAGCAGCCCTGGTTAGGCCTCACTCTATCTTTTTTGGATATAGAAACATGCTTTAATAGAAATCTTTTTTGTTCATAGTGGGTCATGAACTTGTGCAAACTGCACATTATCATTCGGTTCTAAGAGTGGTTAACATTTAGTTGTTAGTCTTCTTGTTACACATTTTATTTTAAAATGTAATCTAGGATTCTTATATAGACAGGCTTTGCAGCCCATTTCCCAACCTTCTGAAATTATTAGGGTTGTGACATTGTTCTTCTGATAGAGTCCTTACACAGTTTTCCACAATTATTAAGGTTGTGACTCTGTTCTTCTGATAGATTCCTTACACAGTTTCCTTCATAGGGAACTTCTTCCATGTGAAAATTCCTCATTTCATATCCATCACTATCTGTGATGGCCTCAACCTTGAATTAGCTTCAACTTGTTAATAATAATTATTCAAGGGACATAGACATGCATTTATGACATGCATCCAGATTATGTATCCACACATATTCTAGTTTTTGTGAACTTACATCCATGATGTACTTAGATATATTCATAATCATAAGTTTGTATGTAGCTTTCATAGGTATGTATCGCAACCCACATACATGTTTACTTTTAATATTAGTCAACTCAGGATTGTTCACAATCCTTCTCATGTGATCCTCAAAGGCATAATGATTTGCCTCTTATCATGACAACAGAGCATCTTTTCTCATTTACTCTTTCATTTATTTATATTAGTATTTCCTGAGGAAGTGGATTACATTCCCCTAAAGCTATCATTCGAAACAGAACTTTCATGACTCTTCATAATGGATTCAACCATGCATCCATGGTATTCATTCAATCTTGGCAAGCACAATCATTAAATACCTATACTCTTACATCATACATGTGCATCACTTGTACATTAAATATCATTCATAACTAACTGGTATTTATATCAGGATTCATATCCTCTTCCCAAGGATATTCCAAGCATCCTTATGATCATGTATACACATTCGTGTATATGTAGGTGCATCTCTTGCACCTTTTCACCTCATGCATTCACTTGATAGTTTAATTTCATCATTAGTGTCCTTTAGTTTGAGATTCCAGTCACATACAAGACTAATCTCATAGTCATATCTCATATTGATGTTTCCTTCTCTCATGGAAATAACCAACTAGGGTCACTTTCCTCTTTATGCGACAAGATCTAGCGAGAAAACCTTGTTGCCTCAGCGTCCATAGGGTTTTACCCATCTCAATTTTCCTCTTTGTGCGACTCGTGCATGAGCCCAAGTAGGCCAAGTGTTGTAACCATTATTTGATACCAATTTGTAACACACCCGACCCCTAAGTGACATTTTAAGGGGTGGGGTACCATCATTTCACTTTTCCTTAACTCTCTCTAGGTTCCCCTTTCTTCATACTATAGGTTCTTCCAAACCCATGGGCTCTTTTGTGGCCCCTTTGAAGGATTTTAGCAAGAAGCATTGGCTCCCCAGGCTAGCTCCTTCCTTCATATGAACTCAGGCTATGACCACACACCTATCCAAAAGGTGCTTCACAAATTCACATGTCAGGTATCTGCTTGTGAACCAACCCTGACTCTCCCGACTCCCAAACTCCCAAAATCTGAACTATATCCTAGCATGTGCTAGATCCTCCATTAACCTTCATCAATGTGACCCCAAGCTATGACTCGGGGCCAATCTTCCGAGCGCTTCAGGACTTCCCATTTCACTAAGTTGGAGGACTTCTCATCTCTCTTCTTCTGACTCTCGATTTTTTTAAGTTCCTCGGGACCATATCTACGGTACACGCTCCTCTCGTGATCCAATGGTTCATATCAACTTGTGAGTTCAGACTTCACGAGCTTTTACAACTCTACCTTTGACTTTCCTGATTTGCAAGTTAACGAAATGTTGATCTCTCACCATGTGTCCTGTCTCAATGGATGGATAGGATTGTTGCAACTCTCGACTCATTGGGTATTTTTCTTCTTCCCTGAATTGGAAGATTCCAAACATTTCAAAGGCCTTGACCTTTGATCCTTCTACGAGTCCTTGATTTTGGGTCTGGTCTGTGTTTCTGAAAACGCTATCTCTCCTGAGCTTTTGGACTTGGAATAAGTCTGACTCTTGTGCACTCCTTGCACCATTCCCTCTGATATTATCTGACTATCTCAGTCTCCCAAGGAATTCTACCCTTATACGTCTTCCAAAAGACTATCTTTCAACACTCTGTACAAGTGTTGGCCTAGTGTGCTCCTTGCACAAGTCTTCCTCCAGAGTGCTCAACAACTTAGTGAGTATTTGAATCGATTTGATGACCAGGATGGCCTTTCCTCCAGTTAAACGGCTCACATGCATCCCCTCTGTCAGATTCTTAAGTCATCTACAATTCTTGTTACTCTAGTAGTTTAGGTAACTTGACTATCATGAAATTTGACCTCCTGGAGCTTCGAGCTCCCGAGATTCCGAAAGCTTCAAAAGACAACTCCACTTTAACTCAAAATCCACGAACTCAAATCTCATGGATCGGAAATCCAAGGGGATTCATGTAGGACCCATAGATCTATGGTCTAGTTTGACTTCACAACTTCGGCTTTTGGAGGTTTAGTCGCACCAACGCACGATTATCCCATTGTGAAAACTCTGAACTCACAGATCCGACGGTCAAGGTGGGCCCCGATAGATCCTTGGATCTATGGCCCAGATCACACTGCAACTCTGGGTTTTGAAGGATCTGTCCCCTTCACGATGATTACCAACATTCGTCGAACTTGCAAAGACTGAAGGATTCGAGGTGTTTACTCCTACCCTCCTTCTTCCAATGTAATGGTCACTACAGACCTTGGATCCTCCCGAGAGGTTCTCATTCATTCATCTTCCAAACAAAAGGATATTCCCTTTCGAAACTTGAATATCGTTATCCTTCCTGAGATTCATCGGTTATGAAGGACTTAAGAGCTATGTGCTCTTTCTCCTAAACTTAACACTTATAAGGGTCTTCTACGCACCCCTTGCACTCATTTATCAAGTCTATAAATTAAGAGGTTCCTGACCTCTGTCGGCCTCATAGAGACTCCATGCATATCAGCACTACCTCTCTTGAGCTTAACAGACTCCATCCTCCCAAAGACTCTGGGAAACTAGGAGTGTCGACGTGCACCCGTGAAAACCGTGGCCAAGGTCGACGAACTCACAGACCACTTATTTTAACTTAAGCCACCATAGGGTTTGGGCATTTACATATACAAATCAGACAACTCCATACTTACTTAAATACACAATTTAGACAAGAATAAAGAGATACAGTATAATCATTAAGCAAACATGCACATCCCTAAGTCATTCATAGGATATCCAACTTTATTACATAGTTACATCTCATTTACACAGGGTATGAGAATACTTATCTATTACAGGTTGCAACCATCTAAATGACTCTAGGTGTGTGCCCTTCCTCCCAACCATAGGCTCAGAGGCATTCATTCTTATCACTCTAGCCACTACCATGCCAAGCCATGATATCACTAGGGAACTATTCCATATCTCAGAGACCTTCTCTCTGTCACCATATCCCTACGAGGTTATCATATGTTTCCTCAATATCAAGCTCGTGTTTGGGTCCTTCAGGTCGCGTTCTCTACACTTCCTTTGGGTTCCCGCATCCCCTTCTGAGCTTTCACTCCCATTTGGTGTCTCTCCTCTTGTTTCTCTCTTTTCCTTACCGTGTCCATGTGTATGTTTCTTACCTCCCTTATTTTAGAAGGTTTTTGACTTATCATGTTCCTTCTGTTAGAAGGAAGCTCGGGTATGCAGGTTTCTATGGTACTTCAGGCTGACAACCCATGTTTCCATTCATGAGGGTGGTTGATTATTCAACCACCATTCCTTTCCTTCCTTAACTTAATTATTTACTCTAGAGATACCATGGATTGTATGTCAAGGCTTCACCCCCCCAACAATCAGTTATGGGAAATTTAACAATAATACATTTACATCGTCCATGTGACTTAACATGAAAATCCTATTTTATGATTAATTACAAGTTGGTGAAAATAGGGTGTTACAATTCCCTCCCCATTATAGGAACACCGTCCTCAGTGTTCTTTCTCAGAAACACCTGTCATGCCTTTCTCATTCATCCACTTCAGAAGTCTTGACCTTCTTTCTCGGTCAGGGCCTTTTTTCAGACCCTAAATCTTCATCACCTACTTTCAATAATTCTTAGAAAACAATCACATTAATCACATTTTTATGTGAAAACATCTTACTATTGTTCAAAATTCAAGAGGAAAAATTCATAATCTAGCATAATACTTATCTTTGTAGTTCGTGGGTTTGCATCCACATGACTGTCTTGTTATCTAGGCTCACTGTTTTTCCTAGACATACCCATTGTGTACATTATCACAATCAATAGTTTACAAGAACTATTAGAGTCTCCTCTCCCTTGTGGTCACTCACCCTCCAGGCCTAGGCTCAAGCATCCCCTTCTTTGCTATACAGTTCCTCGGGTGATACATCTTGCCTTTCCAAGGCTTTCTCACACATGAATAATTTCATAGAATTTATATAGACTTATAGTTGAGGCATCCCTCATACTTTCTCTATCGAGGCTTCCCTCCAGCTTATGTTACCTCAACACAACATATTCTAGGCAATCATGACTTACCATGATATTCTCATGTCTCAATAGTGGCATCTTTCACGATCTTCAGCTTGACATTCTTCTTCTATCCTTTTTGGACATATCTTTTCTTCTCACCCGTGTCACAGGTATACAAAATTCATGAGACATCATTCTAAATTCTAAATTTCAGAATTTTATTGCAAATCTGTCACCCACAGATTTTCTAATCTCTTCGTTTATTTTAAGATCTGTTCCACATGGAACTAGATTCACAAGCATGGGACTTTCTTCCCCATAGCAGTTTATCTCAAAAGGAAATCGATCTTCTTTATGGTCTTACAACATTTCCATATCTAATACTCTTTCTTCCTACAAGTCAACTTTCCTCAGCCAAACAAATTGTTAGTTTTCATGCACACTATATTTTCATCACATACTTGCAATGGCTCATAAACAATTTCAGAATTGTGCATACTAACAATCCAATTCACTTTCTCAAAAATTAAATACCATTCCTTGCAGTTTGGCTCAGCGGGCAATTGGTCTTCCTTATGGGCTTACAACACTTCCATATCCAAGATCCTTTTCCTCTTGCAATTCATTATTTACACTGCCAAACAAACTGTTAGTCTCTCATGCATCCATGTATATATATATATATATCTATATTCAAAACCATGCATACTAATAGTTCATCACATCCATATAAACATGGAAAGGGAATCCCATTCCTTGTTTATGCCTCATTTCAACATACCAAACCTTTCAAAATGTAATTCAACATTTCAAAGGATTTAACAAATGTGCCAATATTCATGGCCACATTCATACCCAATGCACTCTTGCATTGATTTCAAGTTTGTCACACTTTATAACAGGTTCTTGGCGATGGTGTGTTGGAGTTTAACCAACCTCTTCACCACATGGCTTATTCATTTTCATTTACTCTTACAGCAAGACCATGCTTCCTTTTATATGTCGATCATGATCCCAAATAAGTACACATGAAACTTAAAAGTCTCACATGGATGTACCCAAGAATTTTGTCTTCATTAGTAACCAGGGTGCCAACACTCATGGCCACCCAAGAAATTATCTTTTCCTCAATACCTCTATAACTTAAGTAGAGTACTAGAAGGTCCTCCTTCCTTAATGGGAAATCCATCGTCTTCCCTCTTATGTAAACATGCAATCCCTCAATGCATTCCATGCAACATGCTAACTATGAGCACCTTGATTCCCATAAAACCAGTCCTTGCGATCATTGTCTAATCGTAGAGTGCTAAACTCTATCTCCCTTGACTGGCCTAGAATAACTCCATTTTCTATTCATACGACCGAGAGTTGTGACCTTGGATTTATTCTTTTCAGGCACTATCCTTTCAGCTCTTGTTTCCAGGTGCTATGATATCGGCTTAACCCCTTGTCTGAAATTCGACGATGAAGATCCGTCATCCCATAGATCCAACGATTGCAAGGGATTTTGGAACCTCAACTAGCCCATGGTTTAATTCTCCTTCCGATCTCCGTAATGAATAATGGTTCTTTGATCTACAATTGGACCCCAAAATCAAAACAAAACTATATTGAGTTTAATTTATGGGTACAGGTCCTAACATTAACCCATGTGTGTATATCTTCCCCGCAATGAATATGGGTCGTCGATCTTAACACCCGTTAGAAAATGCCAGTTGGTTAAGTGAAGTTGATGTCCATAAGCATGGAAGGTCAGTGCAGGAGCTCATGGATAGGAGTCCATGAATTTTCTTCCCAGAGGAGTATGATGTAAGAGCATCGTCAGCAAAGCTACATGGGATGACATCACAATGCCTAGCATGCCTTTTGATAAAATTTTAATTTTTTTTTTAAAGATGGCGTATCTCAGAGAAATTTTGAGTAAATAATGAATCTGAGAATTTTTAATGGTTGGAGGTTGAATGATTGCGTCAAACCAGAAGAGATCATATCTTCCTTTAGTTATTTGATTTTGACGTGGATCTGAAGATTCACCTTAAATTGTGTGTCACAAATGTTTATTGTGATAGGACTAAGTAGCTATAAGATTTTATTTCGATCAGGTAGGTAGTTGGAGGGAACCCTATAGGACCTATTGTCTATGTAGATGCATCAGATACCTGAATAAGACTGCTATAGATTAGTAGGAGATAGTTTTTACTAAATGGAAGTTGTTTTTTATAACTGTAGCCATTTACACTTGAATGAATATAATAGAGGGATATTGACCCAATGCATGGTGTTCTACTGTTTATAGTTTCCATGTTATTTTCTATTTTCATGAATGAATGAGTTGTGTTGTTGAGCATATGATACTATGAAGTATTGGGATAAGTTTCAAATCATTTCTCTTCATTGAGTTCATGCAAGGTGTGCATATAGTCCGCAAGGAGTGCATTGACGGAGTCTGTTTCGACTCAGAAGCTCAGAAGAGATAGCATTAAACTTCCATTTGCAAGGAGTGCAAAGGGACTACTCCAAGGTGTGCATAGTCTCTCTCAAGACGATAAGTCTTGTGTAAGGATCTATTGCAAAGAGTGCATAGATTCGAAATTTGACTAAGTGTCGAAGTAGCCCTCTGAGGAGTCAAAGGGTTCGAGAAATAAATCTCAAGAGAGATAGCGGGGGGGAATATTTAAATGTAGTGAATATTTGAGGATTTCATGAGTCATCGACTAAGATATGTCTAGGAGCAAACGAGATCATTGTAGATCGTTGGATCACGGAAAAGCACACGATTTTTAAGTCTCTGCATGCACACAGGAGTGAGGATTTGCCGAAGTCCCGAAGAGGTTAGGGACCATCCATCATCCAGGGGGATAGGTGGCGTAATATCCACAACTCTAGAGCAGGAGAACTTAGAAATTTTCACCTACAAGGAGAAAGCGAAATCATCGAAGAGCCGAAGGCCAAAATAGATCCAGACAGTTGGTTTCCAGGAGATACGTGTTGATAGATCTCAGACTTCAAGGAAAGTCACTTCGAAAGGTTCTGGTCGTAGAGTGTGACAAACGCCTGAAGTCTCGAAGGTCGAAGGAGATCACAACCATCCATTTGATGGAAACACGTGGAGGGTAGATATTACCTCCGTTAGTTCAATTCTCCTAAAGTGTAAGGTGTTAGAGCAGGTAGAACGACTAAAGACTGAACCCCCGGAGTCACTGCAAATTTTTTACTTGAGCGGGGGTTATGGACCATCGATCCCATTGTGGATTCGACAGTCCATGATTTTAGAACTCTAGGGATTTGTGGAGAAGTGTTTCTGGATTTTTTCCGATGTCGAAAGTCTGAAGTGCTTTAGGAGGTTTAGCGCGGGTCATAGCCAGGGTCACACACAAAGAAGGAGCTAGTGTCCTTTAGTGTGATATTTGGAAAAGGGTGCTAATAAATAAGGACCCTGGATAACCGTCGATATGAGAACAGAAAATCGACGGTGGGGAACCATTACAAGAAGCATATGAAAAATTAGCGAACGTTCTATTTCACAGCCCGTTATTCACTGACATCGTTGATCTCGTCGGGACAGGGGATCAACGACCACGATTAAATCAATATTGGGTGAGAAATTTTCTGATTGTGGGGACATAACTCTCCGATAAAGAGAGAGTACGTTGGCAGTCCGCAATTACTATGAACCATTGATCGATGGGAAAATCGGTAACGAACAGATCATGACCGTGAAAACCCTAAGGGTGATAACATGGCCTGTTTTTTATTGAGTTTGAGATGAGAAAGGTCCCGAGGAGTTGATCCAGCTCGAGAATATTTAACAATCCTTGATCGGGAGGTCGAGCAGCCTCGAGGGAGAGTAAGGGGGTTTGCATCATATGATCATAATTATTGTAGTGTTCTTAATATAAACAAATACTTTGAGTGTTTTGGGATGGGTTATACCTATTATTGAAGCTATAGATAATGTTGGTGTGGTCTTCAAATTGTTACATTCTTCATTTCCAGTTTCCTCGTTAGTCAAAGATGTGTCCCCAACTTCCTCTTAATTTTCATGAATACTAATATAATTTTTATTATTTTTGCATAGGAAGAATCATTTGTCCTTACACTTATGTCCTAGATTCTAATTGGGTGCGCTCCATTTGAAATTCCATTTGTTTCCCTTCATTTTATCCAATGATAATTCTCTTAGATAAGGGGAGATGTATCTCAAACTTGATCTATCAGGTTTGGAGTCAAGGAGTCACTAACCAGATGAGAGTTTTTGTTCAATAATTTTGGCCTTTTTTGAGCTTCCTCAATATCCTTGGATTCTAGTAGTTTGAGTTGATGTTGTATTTATGGTTTCAACCCTGTTATGAAAATATTTAATATACATTTATGCGATATGTTTATGACATGGGTAGCTAATACATATAGTTCATTAAAATACTCTTCTATAGTTCCTTTTTGTTGCAACTAGGTGAGTTTGATAAAAAAAAATCATATTCTTCTATATCTTGGAAACCTTTAAAAATAATTGAATGTTCTCCAATATCTAGCTATCCCCTATGATTTGGATTTCCAATATAAGAACCAATCACATGTTAATATATCTACGTGCATTGAAGAAACTCTATTTTTCTATTATTCATCAAGAACTTGATGAGAATTGAAATAACTTTCAATTTTATTAATTTGTCTCATGCCCTCTCGATCATCTTCACCATCGAACTTAGGTAATAGTAGCTTAACATTGTGTGCATAACTATTGAATGAACTTGAGTTATATGATTGGTGTTGATATGGTTTTGACGTGTGAGAATTTGGAGAGGGGATTCCCTTTCTACCACTTTTTAATGGATTGAGCTCAACCCTAAGTAGCTTAATCTCTGAATTATGTGCATTCAAAAGAGCTTCAAATTTTGCTCCAATTTTTTTGTTGAATCATATATTTTTTAATTTGGAGTCTTTCTTGCACCTAAAGCCCTCCTTGAATTATCGGTTTTCCTCATCATGAGTTAAATTATTTAATTTCACAATTATTTTTTTGGTTCTATTAAAACCAATTTACCCAAGTAATTCATTTTTTTTTACTAGCCCATGGTATTTATTTCCAACTCCATTAAAAATTTACCAAAATCAGTAATTTTTCGTTTTGTTGTGTCTAGTAAAAAATGTTGGATAGTTGGTTTTCATTGATGTTGTTGGATAGTTCGTTCTCATTTATGTCAAAAATCAATGGTTTTCATTGATGTCAACCAATCTGATGGGTGTATTTGGAGAAATCTCCAAAGTGGTCCCCTTATGGCATAGCTCTAAGCATGGCCCTCACAAGAAGATGCTTTGAATAAGTCTACAAGAAAACCATATATGTGTTCATGAAGCCAAAAGTTGTTTTAGGTTTAAGGACATGAAGTACAATGTAAATGCAGGTAACACACTCATATATGGATAGTCTTCGTCATGTTATTTCAAACGGTAGGTGGAACGTCACATAGTTCCTCATGGTTGAGATGTTATGAGATCATGAAGTTGGAAGCCCCAAATATGGGTTAAGAATACCCTAATGGGTTGAAAGTCATTAATGTCAGGGTAAAGTGGTTGTAACAAGCAATTTCAAGAATCCCTAAAGTTAAGGAAATTTGTTACCTAGAAAAAGTATATATACATCTAAAGAAGTCACTCATAAGTAGATTCACACTCAGATTCTATTGAATATCGTGTATGTGAGTAAGTGATTATTATATGAGGTAACCAAGGAGATCTAAGGATAATTTCAGAGGGAAGATGAAGTGAATAAGGGATAAATTCCAAGAGAGGATGAAGTCGTGTGATGATGTGTTCCAAGGTATGTTATTTAAATCACATATTACGATTTTCAATATAACGTTTTTTTCTAGAAGGAAATAGATAGAGAATATTGGAGGTTTTTGGGAAGACATATCAAAATACATGTGGTAAAATGTTTAGCTTCTGGTTCATTATAGTTTTGTAGATACAATCTATGGAAGATAAGATTTATGGCTAGTTCTGAAATTAGTCTCAAAAGGTTGTTCTGGGTAAAACACTCATAACATATTTATAGAGGATCCAAATTTTGTGAGACCAATTGTAGTGGAAATATAACAGTCTGTAGTATCTGGTGTGCATGTATTAGAATCATATATCAAATAATGAGCATGGGAAATGATGTAAACATTTTCTCTCCAGAATAGGCTAAAATTCAGGAAGGTTTTCCATTTTCCCTATAAATTCTTTTTTGAGAAGTGTCAAACCCTAAAATTTTGAGGAGATATAAGAAAGATCTCATAGTATTTGTGGTTAAAATTTCATACCTTTATTCAATATAGGTACAAAGTTATGATTGTTGAAATTTAGGGTTTGTGACTAATCCAAAACTAGTCCCGTGAGACTAAGGTAAAGTCTAATGAAGATGTTATTCTCTTTTTGCTGAAGTTGAGGAAGATCTATAGGTCTGTAATCTTGTGTATCAGGTCAATTGCAGGATCATAGGTATGCTTATGTGTTAGTTTTGATGTTTATTCTTATGCTATTATGGTACATTCTTGAGGCATGTCATGGTAGTGATTGTACATGGTACACCTTGGTAATGGTATGATACATTGTTAGAGGCATATATTGGATACCACAACTATGGTTTGAGGTATGGTATATAACTGATATGGCACATGTTTGATGGTATATTGTGGTACATGGTTTATGGATGTTGGAAAATTCTTGAGGCACATGGTTGAGGTACATCTTGGTTACTAATTGATGATGTTGGCCCTTGACCAAGTTTTGGGAGATTCTTGGTCAAGTTTGACCATATTGGACTTCAACAGCTTGTCAAAGATGGAGCGTACGATGAAGCAGAGATCACAGTATCTTGGCCCCTTTTTGGGTCCTTTTAGGGTCTTGGGATTATGTAATGGGTATGGGATGTCATACCATGGGTTTACTCATGATTAGTCCTATTTTGTATTTATATATAGATGTCTAGGCAATATAAGGATAGAAGTAGAATACATTTGTGTGATGGAAGGCCGATAAGATAAGTATTAAGTGCAAGTAGGGTTTGTAAATGCTTTGTGCATACTGTAAGAGACTTGTAGAGCTAGGTGCAAGTGATTGTAGTAAGACTTTGGAGGGATTTGTGATGTAACGCAAGGAAGAAGGATCTAGCGAGCTGTGCAGATCTTCTGTCCTATGCGGAGTAGGGTTCTAAGGCTATGTGCATGTAACCTATTGAAGAAGCTGATAAAGAAGAAGAGTTGGTGGATGTATCCCTAGGGTGGGGGTGAACCACATAAATACTGTGTTATTTTGCTATGTGCGATGTTCTGATGTATTTATGTGTTATTTTCTAAGTGATAGATAAATCTAGATAGATATATTTGGTTGTGCTTTGTGCTTTGTGCTTATGATGAATATGGATGTTAGATCTGATATAGATGGATGTGATTAGTGATTGAATCTACTAGATATGATCCATTTAGTATGCTAAGTGCTTAAATACTATAGATCTAGGTGAATGCTACGATGCT
Source organism: Picea glauca (assembly GCA_000966675.3). Classification (NCBI taxonomy): domain Eukaryota; kingdom Viridiplantae; phylum Streptophyta; class Pinopsida; order Pinales; family Pinaceae; genus Picea; species Picea glauca. Next base: position 74,266 of record JZKD02S0227011.1, on the reverse strand, counting down.
CTATTTTATCTTCGGAGTAGACATTGGATAAATAATGATGAACTAACAATGCTACGTGATATATTAAGTATTATAATCACATATCGATGTCCTAGATAAGGTTGCAGACACCTAAGTCCTGCAACCACTCCTACCTCTACCTCAGGTGAGACTTCATCTGCTTCACAGGTGTTGTCGAAAGGGTCAGTAGTTAGGTTTTTGTTGGTGTGTTATTGTAGCGTTGAACTCTGGGTTTTCCCCTGTGCCAACAAATGGTTCTGTTGTCGGGATATGAAACTATGATTGCTAGGAACTGAGGAAGAAGAAGCTTTGTGAAAAAAGTCTGACCTAAAATTGTGGAAGACCTGTGCATAGATCTGTTTCTCTAGTGTGCAGTACTCTACTTAGATTGACAATATTTGTGCTGAATAAAAAATAAGTCAGATCTGAAGAAAAGAGGCCATATCTGAAGAAAAAGAAGTCATATCTGAAGAAAAAGAAGTCAGATCTAAAGAAAAATAAGTCTGATCTGAAGAAAAGAGGTAAGATCTAAAAGCTTCGTGCTCTGATAAAGGTAAGAATAGTGAAAAAGTTCTAGATCTGAAATCTTTGTGCTCTGTAGAAATAAGATTAGTGGAAATTTTGTTTCAAAAGTATGGATCTAGGTATATTTGATCGATTATGTCCTAGCTTGAAAACTAGGGTATTAATAGATCAATGAAGATTTGATATGAATAGATCTGATATGAATAGTGGAAAATATGTTATACCTATGAATGGAAGGAATGTTTGGACTAATCAATGTATGCAGGATCCTAGAAAGAATTTCTTGTAGGTCAACCACTATGATGCTAGTGCGTAGTACAAGAAAGGTTGGGGACCATTTAAAAGAAAGAGAGGATTAACCCTCTATTACAATTGCAGAAGACCCAAACATCTTGCTAAGGAATGCCCTGGTAGAAGACCTAGTTGTCTTTTTTGTAAAGCTATGCACCATGAAGTATTGGATTTCCCTAGAATGATTGCTAAGGTTGAAAGAATGAATATGAACCAAGAAAACCCTAAGGAAAATCCATAAACTAAGATTATGTCAGAATCCCAGCAAGAACCAGAGAAAGTATTTCTATAGATAAGATAAACCCTGAATGATCACCGGCATGTCAACTTATCAGAGATCTTCAAAGAAAGATAATGCCTTGAAGAAAGAATAGGAGACTTTGACATTGACTGTGTTCTAGATGGGGAAACACAGGTGAATATCATGACATAAAAAACTTGGGAAGCTATAGGAAGACCTGCTATGATTCCTTCATTAGGAGGAATAGGACTATTCAAAGGAAAATTGATAAACCTATGTGGAAAGATCACCCAGATACCTATGAATGCCAATGGAACTTAGACAGAGGAAGATTTTGATATTGTTAAATTCAATGAGAACGACACCCAATTTACCATGCTACTAGGAAAACCTTGGATTGAAAAATATTAGGCAATAAGAAGAAGAAGAATTTTTAGAACAACAAAAGCAAGAGTTAAAATAATTCATGACTAGAAGGATCGCATACTTGATTGCAAAACAAAAGAACAGACCAAAGATACTTAACACAATAAACCCGAATGTCGAAGTTGCAAGAACACGAGAAGGACCACTGAATATTGAAGTACCTATTCCATATGAAGAAGAAGGGTTACGCCTGAATCTTAGGAAGGAATCTCAACAACGCGAGGTAACTATGTGAAAGGAAGCTAAAGATCAGAACGAGAAAAGGCATACCAAGATGAAACTCACTGGGAAGAAGGCTAGAAAGCTAAGTAAAAATCGAGCTAAGATCGACAAGTTGCAGAAGATTATAGAGGGAACCTCGCAGAAGGAAAAATTGAAAAATTGGAGCTTCGTTGGGATATCATAATAGAGACACATGGCTCTTTGCCATGACTAAGCAATATAGCCATTGAGGACATTATAACCATTAGACCAACACTCTGAATGGGTAGAAAGACATTTATGTCTAGACATCTCACCATCCGACCGTTGGGACAATGCCATAACAGACAGAATTGAGTTAATGAAGGCTTCATACCCATTGCAAGTGACTCGTTGCTAAGTTACCTATTTATCCCACCGTGCCACACACCAAGAACACTTTTTCCAATTGAGAATTTGATCTCGTAGACTAAGTTGATTTTATACAGTGATCATCGTGCTTTTTCTATCTATCTCGTTACTATGTCTGAGTTACCCCCTAAACCCGAGCTTGTTAACCCCAAGCGTGTATGTCGGATGAGTTGAGCACTGCAGAGAAAGTTGTTGAGGAAGTTTTGATTGACCTCATGACTGACAGAGTCATGTTGATGTCCACAGGAATACAAGAATCATCCACGAGAGGACTGTCAGCCTCTCTGTCCACTACTCGCGGAGATGGACCAATCCGGCCATCTGATGAAAAGTGAACCAAGAATATGGATGATATAGAAAATTCTAAATTGATCCCGACCATCTTACCCATCTATATACTACCTCTGAGTGGCGCAATAAATAGGGACAGCGTGCCCAGATATTTCAACTAGACTTTGGTTACTGCATACCTCACGAAGGGGATATGCATAGTCTGAGCAAACCAAGATAATATCCTAGCATTGAAGTTTAGAGACTTCAACCTCGGATATCACAAAGCCTATAACATGCTCACCCTGCATAAGTACCTCACCAGAACCAAGGGGAAAAATTAGAAGATAATCCCCCAGTCATGGACTATGAACATCACGCATTCCACGATGTTCAACGTCATGAAGATTCCTCACTTCAGACGACACTAGGAGGTAAATGCATGTGTCAAGCTATTTTTTTCCTGTTACCATGGAGGTTACTTGTGGTTAAACCATCGTATAACAATTGATCTGACATTGATCCATCGGATCATAGGATTAAGCATGCAAAAGGACCTGATCCACAAGACTTTTACACTGGAAAAGCCATGGATCATTCTCTAGCACAACGGATCAAGGACACATATGGAGATGTCGAGAAGGGAACATAGAGTGGTGCAATGTGCCTTTCCTGTCAATTGATCATAGGAAATTTAGTACGAAAGAACCGACCCACCCAAGTCACTGGTTTCGTAGTCGACCTCACAGCGAAGTGCACAGAAGGACTTAAGATGAACTGGACGAAGTACCTAGTGAACCAATTAGAACTAGACTGCATAGAAGCCTAGGATCAAGGGTACAAATTTCATTTCAGTTGGCTATTGATCATGATTGCTTTTATTTCCTAGGAGATGTTGGAAGGTGTGACCTTCCCAGACATCAAGCCTTTTGAACCATTGGCCGTGAAGTTCAGTACACTATGGTACTCAAGCGATATAATTAAACAGTGGAAGTCCAATTCTATTTTTCATACCTATTACAACCAATTGAAGACAACCATCCAGTCTAAGCCTCACATCACTCCAAACACTCTACATCGGTTCAGGCCCTTGATGAAGTTCAACACAGACTGACATTTTATTTACATCACAGCACGTGCTAGTGAACACAAGAAACAACTCCAATCCTACTACTAGTTGACAGAGGAGGACTTGGAGGAAATTACTAAGGACTAGTCAGCGAACCTCCTCATTCCAGCAGAACTTGCAGAGATATATGACATTGACAGCCAAGAAACTGCTCAGGATACACTTGGACCTAGCAGAACAAAGAATACTGAAGAGGTTCAGAATTTAGAAAGTGCATCCGTGAAGACTTCTTCCATCTCACCAGAGCAGGGAGGTGATGGTGAAGAGTTAAATGACAAAGAGGTCGAACAACAACAGGGTGACGAGGTTGATCCCCTGAAGAAGAGTAAAGTTTCACCTCTGAAACCTTCCTCCCGGAAGAAATCGAAGGCCACCTTGAACAAGATGCAGACCGTCCTCACCCCCGATGACTTCGACTTCCTCGTAGCAGCCATGAATGATGCTTCGCTGGAAATATCAGAGAAACAAGAAGCAAAGTAAGAGGATATGTTTGACCACATCAAGACTAAACTCTGAGGGGTACAGCATGCCCTATAGTCCAGCTACGCAGTCTCCACTATGCCAGGAGAACCAGAAGTAGGAGACGAACTAGCTCAACTCCACTTCTTAGCCGATTCAATCGAAGCTCGCCTTCGACGAGCGCAAGAAGAAACAGATAAATCCACCCAATGTTTGGCACAAGTATAGGGAGTCATTATAGAGAGACGCAATGCTACAGAACGAGAAAATCTTGCTCTCCAAGTGAAGTTTGATAAAGAAAAATCACAGCTACAGCAGGAAAAGGAACAGTTGCTCACGGAGCAACTTGAAGTAAAGGAAATGGTCAACAGAGCAATTCACTCTGTGACAGTTGTAGAATTAAAGGAAGAAGAGAAATTTCCATAGAAAGTAGCACAACTTGAAGAAGTGATCCATTAGATACAACAATGCATCACATATTTGGAACTACGTGCAATACATGAGACCCAAAAATATGTAAGAGACTAAAGAGAAGAAACTACCCAGAGCACAGTTGAAAGGATAAAGGCTCTTACCCTAGAATGTAAGCATCTCACTGATTGTAGTGCCCTGACATATGAACAACTCGCTGAGAGTCCATAATTAAAAGCACTGGAGTCACAACTCCAAGAGGCCAAGTATCAAGATGAAAAGATACAGGCCCAGTTGAAGCCCCTGTCAACTGTGGAAATAATGAAGAGACCCCAAGAACAATGGACTACCCAACAGTAAATACACACTATCCAGAGTAGAGTTATGGATATAACTCAGAGGCTCCAACCTATACAAGATCAGGCCTATCAGTTGTTTACAGAGGTGGAAGGCCGAGTAGATTTAGATCAGGTTTCCACTACAACTAAACAACGTTTAGAGGGACCTATCAATGATGCAGTTATTCTAGCATTCGCTGAATAGGAGGTCATAGCACAGTAGTAGGTCGAAGTAGCTCGAGCCAAGCTCGAGGCGTTCCAAGTAGAACTAGTCAGACCATAGTGACTTGGGATGAGTCATAGGTGAGTGTTGGGGGCCTGTTGGCCCTTGACCAAGTTTTGGCAGATTCTTGGTTAATTTTGACCATTTTGGACTTCGACAACCGATCGAAGATGGAGCGCAAGACAAAACAGATATCGTGGGATATTGGCCCCTTTTTGAGTCCTTTTAGGGTTTTGGGATTATGTAATGGGTATGGGATGTCGTCCCATGGGTTTACCCATGATTATGCCTATTTTGTATGTATATATAGATGTATAGGAAATATAAGGATAGAAGGAGAATACATCTATGTGATGGAAGGATGATAAGCTAAGTGCTAACTGCAGGTAGGGTTTGTAAATGCTTTGTGCATACTGTAAGAGACTTGCAAATCTAGGTGAAAGTGATTGTAGCAAGACTATGGAGGCCTTTGTGTTGTAATGCAAGGAAGAAGGATCTAGCGAGCTGCGCATATCTTCTATCCTATGTAGAGTAGGGTTATGACGCTCTATGCATGTAACCTATTGAAGAAGATAATAAATAAGAAGAGTTGGTGGATGTAGCTCCAAGGTGGGGCTGAACCATGCAAATATTGTGTTGTTCTTCTATGTGCGATGTTCTGATGTATTTATGTGTTATTTGCTAAGTGCTGGACAAAGATAGATAGATAGATAGATCTGGTTGTGCTTTGTGCTTATGATGAATCTCGATGTTAGATATGATATAGATGGATGTTATTAGTGCTTGAATCTGCTACATATGATCCATTTAGTATGCTAAGTTCTTAAATACTATAGATCTGGGTGAATGTTGCGATGCTCTGTTTTATCTGCGGAGTAGACATTGGGTAAATAATGATGAACTAACAGTGATAAGTGATCTATTAAGTATTATAATCATAGATCAGTGTCCTAGCTAAGGTTGCAAACACTTGAGTCCTGCAACCATCCCTACCTCTACCTCGGGTGAGACTTCATCTGCTTCGTAGGTGTTGCCGAAAGGGCTGATAGTTAGGGTTTTTTTGGTGCATTGTTGTAGCGTTGAACCCTGGGTCTACCCCTGTGCCAATAGATGATGTGTTGGTCTTGCCTTTGGTAACTTGTTGAGGCATTGGAATATGTTTAAGGCATATCTTTGGTGCATGGTGTGAGGCATATTCTTGGTACATGTATGAGGTACATGGTTGATGTACTTGGTATCGTATATGGTTGATGCATGGTATGGTATAGGTTGATGTACATGGTTAATGTACATGTATGGTACATGTTATGGTTGATGGTTTAAGTACATGGTTGATGTACATGGTTTGGTGATGGTTTTTGTATCCATGTGAGTTGACATGGATATAATTGGTCGATGATGGTATATCAGTGACAAAGATAGTGACAGAGAAAGTGATAGTTCAGATGATTGGTTGATCATCAGTGATAGGTTGAAGTGATAGTAACAATGACAAGTTGGTTGATATAACAATGGTAGTCACAGGTTGGTGTGACAGCGAGAGTGAGAGTGACAGGTTGGTTTATGTGAGATTGATAGTGACAAGTTGGTTTATGTGACAATGATAGTGACAGGTCGGTTGAGGTATTGGTGACATTGGTAGTCACAATATTAGTGCCAGTGACAGTGAGTCTACACTTATATTTCAGGGTGGTAGGATGGGGAAAGGAAATGGGGTTGTAGCCTCATTTCAGTTGGTGACGGAGAACTTAGGGAGTTGGTTCTTCCTTCAGGTTGGTGCATGTATCCTCCTTCCAATTAGTGTCAGAGAAATCAGGGAGTTGGTACTTCCTTCAAGTTGGTTCTTGTAAATTAGGGGGTTGGTGCCTCCTTCCAATTGTTGCTGGAGAATTTTGAATTTGGTGCTTCCTATGAATGTATTCTTGATATATATACGAAATAATTATGTGGTTTGCTCCCAGTTTGGTTTCCATGTAAATTATGGTGTAATGTGTATCTGATGTGATATTAGTTAATGGTACTGCTTTTGGTTATATGATCATGATATTTTGATTGAAATCATAAATTATATACTACTATTGATAAAGTTGAATATTATATATTATGATTGAAAGTGGTAAAAAGTGCTCATACTGATTCACTCCCCAGCCCCCCCTCCCCCATGCTCAGTATTCCAAAAATTGGTATTAGAGAAGGTCCTTCAAGAAAACAGTTTAACCACTAGAAGGTATATCATGGAGAGAATCAATTCATATAAGAATGGAATACCACATTTTGATGGATAGAACTATTCCTTTTGGAGAAAAATAATGAAAAATTATGTACAAGCACAAGGATTTGATGTTTGGGAATCAGTAGTAGATGGATTCAAAGAGCCTACCACTCCACCAACAGATAACGATGGAAATAAAATTAGCCAAAACAATTCAAGGGATAAAAAAGTTATCTTGAATGGTATAGTTGATTCAATATAATTCAAGGTTATGCATTGTGATTATGCAAAGGAGACTTGGGACAAACTTCATAATGTTTATGAAGGAGATGGCAAAGTCAAGGCATCCAAGCTTCATAGTTACAGAGGTCAATTTGAATAGTTGAAAATAAAGGGAGATGAAGACATTACAACTTACTTTTTACGAGTTGATGAAACAATGAATGTAATTAAAGGATTGGGAGAAGAAGTTGACGAATCTATGATTTTTCAAAATGTAATAAGATCTCTTCCAATGATATTTGATCATAATATTTCAGAACTAGAAGAAAGAGAAGATATGGGTACGATAGGCATGGATGAGCTACATGGAATATTTATATATTATGAAATGAAAACAAAACATGAAAATAAATCCAAGAAAGAAGCATCTTTTAAAGCATCCAAGAAGACAAAGAAGAAGAAAAAGTTTGAGTCAAAGCCAAATTGCAGTTGTAGTGATGATTCAGATGAGGATGAAGAAATAAACAACTTTGTAAGGAAGTTGAAGTGAGGAACCAGTAAGTACAAAGGTATGCTTCCCTTAAAATTGATCCAGATGGATGTTGGTGGCCTCCCACCTATTCTAACTGGCTCATTTTGGCAGTTTTCTAGTTTGGCAGTTTTTTCCTAGTTTTTGGGTCCCCGACTTCCAGGGCCATTTTGAGGCCCTAAACATCCTTTTTAGAGATCGATATGGTTAGAGAAAAATTAAAGCTAGAGTTTGACAGAAAAATGTGTATTCCTCGGATAGACCTTTCCAACGGGCTATCGTGTCCCTAAAACAGAGATCGTATGCAAAAGTTACGACTCTGGGAAGTTGATGTAGTAACTTACCCCAACGAGGCCCACATGACTTTTGGCACTTCATCTCATAGGCTTAGGTTTTTGGATGTCTAGGGTTTTGGAATTTATGTTTATTTTAAAAATTCTTGGAGAGCCTCATTAGAACCATATTCTAGCAAATGAGCACAACCCTCACATCTCTTCTTAGAGATAAGCCACCACCATTCTATCAAGCTTGCTTCAGTGTGCATTTTACATTTTCAACATATTTCGTTATTGAATAGAAGCAAGTTTTATTATATCTCTGTTATTGTTTCTTGTGTTTCTTTTTTAAGAATAATAATAATTTGTATTCATTTCATTCTTCTCATAAAATCCAGATCAGTGGTATGAGAGCAGTCTTCTCCTTGTCGTTCTTAATGCATGTCCCCGACGAGGTCAAGCTACAAAGAATTGGGTCTTGAGCTTGTTTCTCTTTAGGAAAAAATATATCACATGCATAAGAGACCTATCATGGTGGGAGAAAAGAAAGAAGTCATGACAGAAGATCCTTTCAAAATGTTGCTTGAGGAAGCCCTCACACAACAAAGGAACGAGATGATGGATAGTTTTGCGCAAATACTTCGGCGACTACCAACAAGCGACGCATCTTCCTTGAGTGGAGATGTCGCCCCATTTAAGGTACAAATCAACTTTGATATTCCTATATTTGAAGGTCAGATAGATGGAGATGTTGTAGACAAATGGTTGAATCTAATAGAAGGTTATTTTTTTGTCCATAACTTTTCAAACATAGAAAATATTACTTTTGCGATCCTCAAAGTCATTCCCCATGTCAAATATTGGTGGGATAATTTATGTGAGAAAAAGGAAACAAAGGAACCCCCATTATTTACAATCACGGTCACCTAAGAGTCCTTCAGGTATGTTATTAAGGAACAATAGTACCCTATCGAAAGTTATGACAACCTGTATACAAAATGGACCACACTGCGGAAGGAAAGAGACCAAGCAGTGCCAGAGTTCACAAATATATTCCATACCTTGCGCACGAAGTTGGGTATCAAATATTATGAAAATCATCTGGTTATAAAGTATCACATTGGTATTCATAGATACATCCATGCTGAAATGGAGTTTCTGGACTTCTCATCCTTGGGTGCGACCTATAATAATGTCGTCAAAATCAAGCATAAGATTAAACAAAAGACGTGACAATTTGGGCATGGGAACCCCTCAAAAAAAAATAAAGGAAAGGGCAGCCCCAACCCACAGAACATAGTACAGAGAAAAGATGGCAAGCCTCAGGATAACGAGTCTAAGTCGCAAGCAAAGAAGGACACCAGAAAGATGAAGAAATATACCAGGAAATGGTGCAACTTCCACAAAATCCCCTGGCATAACACTGTTGATTTTGGCTGAAAGCAATCGTTGGTGGATGAGGTAAAAGCCTCTGAATCAGATGCGGGTTTTGATTCTGAGTCAGAACCAAAAAGGGGGAGATAGATCATTGACGTGAAACCCAATGCCACCGTTTCTACCACCAAGATCCATCCCAATGAACTAGACAATATGAAGGAAGGAGAGGGTCTCTTTCATTCATAGATGTGGGTGAAAGGCACCCCACTGCACTTCATCGTTGATAGAGGTATCCAGAAAAACCTCATTTCAGCAAATATATTCAAGCGACTAGCCCTACCGACAACACTACACCCGCAACACTACACCATTGGATGGCTCCACCAAGGAAGTGATCTATGTGTCAGCCAATAGTGTTGCATGTCATACAACATCAAGCCCTTCAAATATGAGGTATTGTGTGAAGTTGCTCCTCTCGAAGTTTGTGATCTTATTTTGGGCCAACCTTATTTATGGAAACATCATGTTGTATATGAGTCTAAGCCTCACAGGGTTATTATTACTTTGAACAGGAAATTGTACAGGATACCTAAGGCAGTCCACCCTAGTGTTATTTCCTTAATATTTGCCAAGCAATGCAGGAAGGTCATCTCTCAGACCTGAATTTTTTTATTCTTCATGATTCGCTCTCAGAGTGAGCGAAACATTGTAGCCACATCTAGGGTCTTCGCGGTCGACCTCTCCACATAGCATAAGCAAGTGGATAAGTTGGTGGAAGAATACAAATATATCTTCTCCTCACCTATCGAGCTATCGCTACACTATCAGGTCAAACATCCCATCGATATGAACCCTGACGCACCGCTACCCAATGGGCCAATCTACCACCTCTCTCTATTAGAATATGAGGAGATCAAGTGAGAGATCTAAGAAATTCTCCACAAGGGGAAAATCCATCCCATATAATCGCCTTATGGGATCCCAATCGTGATGGTGCAGAATAAAGATGAGACCTAGAGACTCTTCATTGATTATCGAGCCCTAAATAAAATCAAAGTCAGGAACCGATACCTAATTCCATGAATTGATTATCTCCTTGATCAAATCAAGGGGGGAAAATACTTGATTAATATTGATCTGAAGTCTAGCTACCACCAGGTCCCAATAGAACAAAAAGACGTACAGAAGACCGCCTTCAAGTCAAAAGAATGTCTTTTTGAATGGTTGGTCATGCCCTTTGGTTTGAAAAATTATCCAAAAACTTTCATGAGGATGATGGATGATATTCTACGACCTTTCACCAATGATTTTGTAGTGGTGTATCTGGAAGACATTCCCATATACAACAAGACTTGGGTGGAACACTTGTAGCATATTCAACAGGTTATGAACACCCTATGGAAACACAAGCTATATGCCAACTTGGAAAAATGATCCTTCAGCATGGACAAGGTCCATTACTTAGGCTACATCGTTGATCATCATCATGTCCATGTGGATCGAGCCAAGATATAGGTCATATGTGACTGGCTATCTCCAACCATACTCACTGAGCTTCAGAGCTTCTTATGCCTTACCAATTTCTATTGTAGGTTTGTGTTGGGATTATCCCATATTGCATGAGCCATCAACCAAGTAACCAGGGGTGGTGGTAAGGAAAAAATTGTGCAGGACCTATCCCAACAACAAGTGTTTGATGATTTGAAGTAGTCGTTTTGCTCAACCCCAGTAATTTCATTACCAAACCTACAAAAACCCTTTGATATCAAGACAGATGCTTCAGACTATGTTGTGGGCACAGTCCTCACTCAGCGCGGCCACCCCGAGTCCTATCATAGTGAGACACTATTATATGTCCTTCATAAGTACCCTACTTATGACAAATAAATGTACTCCATTGTGCAAGCTTGTCGCCAATGGAGGAATTGAATCCTTGGGAAGGATACAGACATCCACACTAATCATAAGCCACTGTAGTTCATGTAGACACAGGGAAAATTGCAGAATGACCGCCATTAAAAGTGTTCCACATACTTGCGGTAGTTCCACCTCAACATCAAGTATAAAACATGAAGTACCAACCGAGTTGTTGATTTCCTCAGTCGACCTCCAGTTTTGGCACTCACCATGGTGCTAGAATCTTATGGCCATGAGACCTCTAGATGGCCCCACCTTTATGAGACAAAACCTGACTTTGCCACCACGTACCAAATGTTGGGTGCAAACTCAGTTATTGTTAATTACAGGTTGTTGTGCCATCTGGTCTATCTCTTTATTCCATCAAGTGAGTGAGTGAAGCTGATTTGGGAAGCCCACTATAGTAAGGTGGAAGGACACTTCGAAATAAAAAATACAGTGGAAGTGCTGCAAAAACATTTCTACTGGTTGAAACTTTGACAGGATGTCAACAAGTATATTAGGTCTTGCACTACTTGCACTATTTCCAAATCGACCACTAAGAACCAGGGCATGTACACCCCTCTACCTACTCATGAAAGGCCATGGGAATCCATATCAATGGACTACATGTCGGGCCTTCCATCCACCAAGAGGGTAAATGACTGTGTTTTTGTGGTTGTTGATCCATTTTCCAAGATGGTGATTTTGGTCGCTTGCAAGAAGAGCATCACAGTAGAGGCTACTGCCAAGATCTTCTTTGAAGTCTACATACATTTTGGAATCCCACTAACCATTTTTTTAGATAGGGAAAGTTGGTTCCTCCGCACATTGTGGTCAAGCCTCTAGTCAATTTTGGACTCCAAGCTCACCAAATCCACTTCCTTCCACCCCCAGACAGATGGCCAAACTGAGGTCGTAAATCAGATGATTGTGCATATCCTACACATGTACAATTACAAGAACCCCTGCACATGGGATGAGAGTCTTCCCTATGTTCAACATAGCTACAACTGATCCCTACATATCTCAACCGACCATAACCCATTTTAGGTGGGGTTGGGATTCCAAATTGGGTCCCATGGATGTTGCACTACCCCTTGCGGCCACCCCAACCAACTCATCACTTTCTCCAACTGAAGATGACAAAGACGCCTAGTTCATTGAGTGGATCCAAAACATCCGCCAACAGGTTCAAGATATTTTACAGAATTCCAATGCCAAGTACAAGCAACACCATGATCAACACCAGGTGCCACATAAGTTTCAGGGGGTAGACAAAGTTTGGTTGCACTTGTAGAAAGAATGCCTTATAGGGACCCATAGAAATCTTTTCCCACTCCATTATGGAAATTACACCATCACCAAGGCTATGGGTGACAATTCTTTTGAGCTCAATATTCCCGCTTTCCTTGGCCTGCACCTAGGGTTCAACATGGATCTGCTTCAACCATATTTCCCACCATTATTGGACACCTTAGAGATGACATAACAATTGAAACCAACAAATTTCAACCCCGACTTCATGAAACATGCATGCAGTGATTATATTGTGGACACACAGGTCAAGGGCACTCGCCAACAAAGAATCCATCTTTATCGAGTTGTCAAAGCAGGGCAACTCCTACACCAAGGAAAGTGGCTCACACAGGGCCAAATTCAACAAAAATTTCCTCATCTGATGGGGGAAATCAACGTAATGGAGACCATTGATTCCTAATGGGGAAGTATTGATCCATATGTATGTCAGTGGCCTCCCACCTATTCCAATTTTCTCATTTTGGCAGTTTTCCAATTTGGCAGTTTTTTCCTAGTTTTTGGGTCCCCGACTTCTGGGGTCGTTTTGAGGCCCTAGACAATGTTTTTACGGTTGGCCATAGTCATACTATAGACTAAGTCAAATATCGATAACAACGTGTGTATTCCTCGGATATACCTTTCAAACGGGATATCATGCGCCTAAAATGGAGATCGTATGCAAAAGTTACGACGCCAGGAATTCAATGTATTAACTTACCCCAACGGGGCCCACATGCCTTTTGGCGCTTCATCTGCTAACATTAGGTTTTTGGATGTTTAGAGTTTTTTAATTCTTGTTTATTGTAAAAAGGATTGGAGAGCCTCATTGGAACCATCTTCTTGCGAATGAGCACAACCGTCACATCTCTTCTTAGAGATAAGACGCCACCATTCTAGCAAGCTTGTTTCAGTCTGCATTTTACAGTTTCAATATATTTCCTTATTGAATTGAAGTCGATTTTACTGTATATATTTTATTGTTTCTTGGGTTTTTGTGTCAAGAATAATAATAATTTGTATTCATCTCATTCTTCTCATAAAATCTGAATAAAAAATGTTCTAATTGTGGTAAAATTGGTCATTTTTTCAAATAAGTGTCCTTATTCTAAGAAGTCAAATAGATAAAAGGAAAGTCTTCAAGAAAAATATCTACTCAAGAGAATACATTTCTTGATCTGATGAAGATGATGAAAGTGATAGTGACCCTGAAAAAGTACTCTTTGTGGCTACGAAAACTGAGAAAAGAACTCCTGGAAGCAACGAAGAATAAGGTTAAGTGGATATTGAGGAATAATTAATCAGTTCTTTAACTGAAATGAATAAATAAAGGAAGAGAAACAATTCATTCAAATAAGAAAGCATATCCTTGAAAACCTAACTTGAAGAAGGAAAGAGAACAAAAGATGTAAAGTAGATCCATATGATAAAGAAAGAAAAAGAGTGTGAAAATCTTGAAAAGAAAGTCGTGACATTGAAACTTGAAGTGAACAAGCTCCGCAAAAACTTCAAAATATCTAAAGTGTTATATAAAATTCTCAACAATCAAAGGATATATAGTGACAAATATGGACTAGGATATACGAATGTTCATTTTGAGGAAGGTTCAAGCTCCATGAAAAAATAAACAGAACTAAAGAGTTATGAAGAAGTTCTGAAAGGAAGGAATCATGGTCAACGACAATAAGAAAGGTATGAATACATAAGACCTTCTACATCCAGGCATCAAAGAATATTCAATCATCATGAAGGAAACAACCAAAGAGAAGATCATGATCAGGCAAGGTATGAATTTAGAAGGACTACACCACAAAGAATATCATTCACTCCCAAGTATCAAAATTTATTTTTGGGTCATTGTTTTACATGTACTAACTTTGGACATAAAGTTGTAGATTGCTGAGTATATGGAAGAAATGTTCAAACTATAAGTGGTTATGTGTCTCTCTCGAATATTGAATGTTACAAATGCCACAATTATGGTCATGTAGCTTGAAATTGCATAAGCGTCATAGAGTCTCCCATGAAGGAAAACACTAATGTCAGATATAGGAAGATTTGGAGAAGAAATGGAAAACAAGAAGATTAGGTGAATGAATACCAGGTACCAGAGATTGTACTCACAAGATTCACAGTAGCTCAATATCATAATTAATTCATAGGCCAAGAGGAAGATGCCATAATCCAGGAAGAGGATGGAGTCAGAATTCAAGAAGAAAATGAAAAGAATGCCAAAATTATACGGTTAACCAAGAATCATCAGATCTATGGGTTTAGACTTCGCTAGTTTGGAGGTAATGTGAGTTCTAGCTACAAAACATTCTGAAGCCCAGAGCCCCATAGATTATTCTAGCCACAAATCTGAGTAAGGTATGGAAACCGTTAATCTCTGAGTTAATCAGAATTCAGTACTTCGGAAAAACGAAGTCGTTGTTGCAAAAAGGTGAGAAACTCCCGGAGTTCTAAACTCTGGAGTGGGTGAAAACCATTGATATAACAAGGAGTGTAATTTGTTAGATATTCAAGCCCTTCAGAGGTTCGACAATATGGGTGAAATATTCTAAGGTTATGATAGTGGAGAAAATCCCCAAATCCCATAGTTCCAGAGTGGTTCTCCACCGTAGATTCTCCTGTGAGGATAATCTTCGCTAGCAATTTGATTAAGTTCTTAAAATTTGATGAGCAAAGTGGGAGGGTTAGGTTTAACCTACAAATTCCATTCGACTTCTCCTTACAATTGAATTCGGCTGGTAATCACTCTGGGTGAAACAGAGTGTTGAAGCTGAAAAACCTTTGGATCATCAAAGTCACGTAGCTCCAAATAGCACCCTTTGACCAGTGCTAGGTTCTATTTCATGGTCACATGCATAACTTGACAAGAAAAAATGGCTAATGCCCAGGATTACAAGTAAGTAAAACTCCCAAAAATCTTCATACATGCATCCCAAGATCTTGAAAATTTGGATTTACATAACAAAAAATATAGAGGCTCCATGCTACTAATATCTTCGGATTAACCAATATACAAGAGAGAAAACAATAAATTCGGATTTAAGAAAAAATCATTGGGGATCCAGCTTTCAACATAAATGAAATATCATAAAATTAAACATAAATTCATGGTACAAATTCAGATCCAGTATGCCTTTCGATAGAGAACCCATCATTAGAATTGATTGGATTATAAATTAATTTCAACATAGAAACTCATGAAATAATTTTAGAACTAACTCCATGGTTTACCAACCAACAAATCATTGTTGAATTTCTGAAATAATCTAAACTAAAAACTTTGATCGTTCAATCTTCAATAGATAAAATACAATTTTAGAACATATAACATTCACAATATAAGTTCAAATTTCACAATGAGGGTCAAGCCTCCCCAAATTAGAGAGCGGAAAACGTCTGGAATTACAAAACAATTTAAAACATAAACACTGTAATTATTATCCACTTGAAAGCAATTATAATTTAAAAATATAAAATCTGATCTAATATTCGTTGACATCAATTGTAACAAATGGCATTAAGGATTTCCAATGATTCCACAGTGACCCTATCAATCCAACATACTACTACACTAGTAATATAATTAAATCCAAAAAATAATAATACTAGGGCCAATGAATGTTGTGTATTGAATACATTCTTCAAACTCTTGCACTCCTTCCTTTCCTTCACTTTCTAATCATAGAGACTTCTCCAGTACCTCCCATCCAATTCTAGGGGTACTCTTCTTCCCCCTTAGCCCCCCGAGTCGCAAAGGGGCCACACACAAGAAACCAACAATAATAGCTCCAAGACTTGCCTCACAAGGAAGAGCTTCCACTATTTTTACAAGCTTGGTATCCCAATTCTTACAAGTAAAACACACTCCAATACAAATTTGGCAGCATAACAATGCCCAAAAAGTTAGATCATTTTTCCTTCTCCAAAATTTGTTTTTATATACTTTTCTTCATTGACACATGTCCCCATGCACAGATAATTAAATTTTTAGTTAATTTTAATTTGGATTACTCACTCACACACTTGTCACAATATCTCCAAGTTACACCAATAGTTACCATTTTTATTTTATTTAAAAGGTCAAAATCCCTCACAATCCTCACTGTGTTCTTATGTTTACTCATAGGTGTCCCTTTGTTCCCCAGATTCTCATTTAAGGAGTGTCCCCTAACTAGATCTTAGTTAGAGTTTAATTAGGAGTCTTCTTCTAGTTAGACTAGTGCAGTTTGACTCTAGATTCTATTCTATGTACAACCAACCTATCAAGTTGTTATTTATTTCTATTTAAATTTTATTTTTTATTAAATTCATGCACACATGTACATTTTATTCAATCTTTATATTTTTCCCACTTTTCCTAGAATTAGATTTATCCAAAATTTAATATTTTAATTAGTCCCAAAATTAAACTTAGACTTAGGCTAAATATTAGACTTAGGATTAGAATCATGTTATGATTTTCAACTAATAATCTATCATTTAATTAATTTGTTAATCCAACAAAGTCTAATATTTCAATGTTTTCTAGGCCATCTAGATTTTTTGACTTAAGTTTAATTATACGACATACCCTAAAAGATGCACCTCCGTACTCCAAGGGTGCCACTCGCCTTAGAATTGTTTTGGAATTTGCCCGACCCTTGGAGTCAACAATCCACTCGGTCGACCTTGTGAGAGACCAAGTGCTTCTAAGGAATAAGGACTCTACCTCATTGCTTGCTCCTTAGAAATATTCATGAGTGACTGTCTCAATATTCCCTCATGGCATAATGGACCTCTCGAACTAGGTAATAGTTAACCTATAGTTCAAACCATGGTGCGAGTGATAGTAGTTTGTGACCTCCCTCAAATGTTTGGTTTTTGTGCATGGCCCCTCTACTCCTTATGTGAGTCGGATTAGCAGGCATCATCAAGCCTGCATCCACTGAAAAAACAACTATCAATAATTCCATATACATAAATCATACTATAATCAATCATACAACATATGTCCATGAAATGAAATACTCAATCGTTACAATCCACTCCTTGACTCAAGTCGGAGTCCAAGGGAATCCACTAATGCCATCAACATCCTTAACCTGTCATGTGTCCTACACACTTAAGACGAAACGTCAAAATCATCTGTCAATATATATATATATATATATATATATATATATATATATATATATATATA
>JZKD02S0227011.1:29413-56293 GCA_000966675.3 Picea glauca | reverse complement strand
TATATATATATATATAATAAATAAGCCATAACACCTCAACATCATCATATATAACCCATAATATAAATGAAATCACAATGTACCATACCCGGATTACTTGCAAGCAAGTGTCCTCAAAGAATAAGTCAATAATAGTGTGCTTAGTAGAGAAAGATGTTACATACACCCCCTCTTGTTTCAAAATTCATCCCAAAGTTTGTACAGTATATACAAAATAAAGTAATAAATGTCTATGACATAGATCTATATGTCTAATCTATCAAACAAGTAAGGAAATTGTTGACGCATCTCATATGCATCCTCCAAGGTAGTCGAGTGTGGACTATAATTGTCTCGCTGGAACTTGATCTGATCGACTGTTTGACGTCGTAGATGTCGAATGTGATGGTCCAAAATGCGGATTGGCTCTGCCATGAGAGAACCCTCATCCGACACCTGCAAGGAACTCATGTCAATAATATGTGAAGGGTCACTAATATAATGTCTCAAAATAGATACATGAAATACATCATGCATACGCCTCAAAGAATCATACAAGGCTAGTTGATAAGCCACGGGTCCTTTGTTTTCCACTACTTCGAAGGGTCCCACAAATCTAGGAGAGATTTTAGAACCCTTTCCAAACTTGATCAAACTCTTGTGAAGTTTTACCCGCAAGAAGACTCTGTCTCCAACTTCATAATTGTGGTCAACGCGATGCACATAGGCATAACTCTTATGTCAATCATGCACTTCCTTAATCCTCTATCTTATCGATTGCATATGTTCTTCCATTTATTGAATCACTTCTGGTCCTACCAGAACCCTGTCCTCGATTCGATCCCAACTCAACGATGTTTGACACAGTCTTCCATAAATAAACTCAAATGGTGCCATCTTAATCGTACTTTGATAGTTGTTGTTGTATGAAAACTCTTCTAGTGGAAATAATTATTACCAATGTTTATGTTGGTCTATTACATACATACGTAACATATCCTCCAAAATCTGTTTTTTTCTTTTTGTTTTCTCGTATGTCTCTGGGTGATAAGTTGTGGTAAAGTTTAGCTGTGTTCCCAAAGCCTCTTGGAAACTGGTCCAAAATCATTATGTAAACATCGCTCCTCGATCGGAGATGACTCTTCTTGGCACACCATGTAATATCACAATATCGCTGACAAATACTCTAGCTGTGTCTGGTGCTTGATACGTTGTATGTACTAAAATAAAGTGTGCACTCTTTATCAGAGTGTCAACTACCACAAAAATAGAATCGTTCCTCATTGCCTTCAGTGGAAATCCAATGATAAAGTCCATTGAAATGACCTCCTATTTCAACTTTGGAATAACATGTGGCTATAACAATCCTACTGGATGTCTATGTTCATCCTTCACTTGTTGACATTCTAGACATCTTGCCACGTAACTAACTATGTATGCTTTCATTACCTTCCAAAAGAATAAAGGCTTAAGGTCTGTCTTCATCTTCATGACTCCTGGATGAGCCATGTATACTGCTCAATGCACTTCACTCAAGATCAAACTTCTTAGTTCATCGTTAGGCGAAATGTAAATTCTTCTATTAAATCTTAACAATCCATCATTGTCTAGTGAATAAACTTCATACTTCGGTACCATCACGGTATCTGTTAGATCTCTGTAAACTTCATTCGACCGAGAAAACAAATGACATAGGAAACCTACAAACCAACTTTGAGGCTCGAAAATAACCTTTTGGACCTAGAGAGGGCTATCTTTGTAGACTTCATATCTAAATAAGATACAAATTTAAACTATGGGCTAGATTTACACCTTTAAACAACATTTATGGTTCTATTGGCGAAAGAAAGCAAGACTTTAGGCTATGGAGTCAATTTAAGAAAATGATAGAAACAAATGAATCAATGGATAAACTCGAGAGGATAAAGCCTAAATGAGCAACAGTCTTCAGTTAAAAATCATTATGTGTGGCAGGACAAAAACAGATGAAGCAACTCGGAGCACCACTGGGGATGAATTCCGAGTTAACTTAGAAGAAACATAGTTTTTCTAAATGGCGCGAATCTAGAGCACTGCGTGGTGAATTATAGATTTGAAATCACGTTCTGATTTAGATAGAAATTACAGATGTGAATATAAATAAAACAGGAAAGAACATACGCAAATAAAGAATACAATACATCAGACTTCCACCGTTAGAATATTTTCATGAAAGATTCAGGACTTTTGCATTAAGTTTCGATCGGATAAAAAAAACTACAATTGATAGTCATTGTCTATACTATTTTTCCAACCAACCTGGCTTACATTGAAAAGATGGAATATATAGACTAGGGTGTGATGCTTGGGATACCCTACACTCTAAATAATATCCATAGAAACTAGGTCTCAACTACCCTCTATCAGATGGCTCTTCGAATGACCTTTTGCTAAAAATAGAATTGACTGCAATTGACCGCATCATAGCAGCTTGTCTTTTCCGTGACATTTTGGTCATCAATAGATCTCGTCGTTAGAAAATGATGTGTCGATGCTTTCCTTTGACAGGGAATCTGGACAATCAAGTGTTCTATCAGAATCCTGCCACACATTGTAATGGCCTCAATCTTTGCCACGCGATCGTTTGTTGGTACGTGCATGTGGAGGGTGAATATAGACCATTGCAGGTGCCTCCAAAATGATGATCCCAAATAGGGAACTATGCCTCTCTTCAGACTGTCACACATCTAACGTACAACTGTCCTTCACAGTGGATGAGATTCCATTGCTTCACATCATATGTTTTCCACGTGGGTATCTGTCAGAGTCCAATTCCGTGCCATGTCCAAGGAGACAAAAAATGGAGTCTTTCGATCATGCATCTGGTCTCGTTTGCAGTTTGGATACTCGAAGCTTTATCTTGAGAGACTAGTTTCTCCTTTTCAGGTTCATCACTTGCCTTTGCATAACCACATTCCCTTTCAGTTTCTTTTGTGCGTGGTGGATTTTGTGTGAGAAAAAGGGGGTTATCTCAATCGACCTGTGCTTGCGAGAAGAATTACAGGTGATGCATAAACTTGAATGATGAATAAAATGAGTGTAGAGTGCTCGGAATTTATAATCGAGAGGGCGAGAGATGGAAACATGTTAGGGGACACTAAATTCATGGTGACTGGAGGTTTCATAACGATCCTGAAGATTTTTGCAATACATCCGTGAGACAGGTACACTTTGGAGTGTGCAAAGTACAATTGATAAGAGTTGCAGGGAATATGTGATACAAGCGCCATGATTTTTCATTCTTTCTAACTTCATAATGAGCTGATGATGGTCATTTCGTCTGGTAAAGAAGCTTCTATTTAACAACTTGCCTCGAATTTAGGCACGTAAGACCTTCTCTTCTGACTCCAAGGGCCAACCGACCACTTGCTTACTTTGACCCATTTGCTTTTCGGTACATGACCTCACATGCTTTGACACACAGGCTCTTAGTCGACTAAGACCGACTCTAACTGAAAAAATGAGGCTGCTAACAATATCTTGTCCAATATTATTCTTAACTTCTTTATACTAGTAAGGTTAGAATATTTTCTCGAAGATTCATCTTAAGAGGTAATACCGAAAATATGCATGGTCTCCAACTCAATGCTTTTGCCACTCAATTTACATCTCCTTTAATGTAAGTAATTTCAAAGTCGTATTCGCTAAGTAATTCTGACCAATGCCTTTTTCGCACGTTCATGTCAGTTTGTGTAAAAATATGCTTCAATCCATAGTGTTCTGTCTTTAATTCAAATTTTCATCCAATTAGATAATGTCTCCAAACTATCAAGGAATATACAATTGCTAATAATTCTAGGTCTTGCGTTACATAGCTCTCTTCATGCTTTCTCAATCTACTTGAAATGTAAGCGATCACTCGATCATCTTGTATCAAAACTCCTCCTAAACCCTCCTTGGATGCATTTGTGCATGCCAAGAATTCTTTTTCCATGTCGAGGAATTTTAGTATCGACACTGTCATCCACAACTCCTTAATATTTTGAAATGGTTCCGCACATTTATCAGTCCATACAAACTTATTTTTGTTCTTCTGCAATTCAGTGGTTGTATTTTCTATCTTCGAAAACCCTTCGACGAATTGTAGGTAATATCCTATTAGACCCATAAAAATTCATACTTCTTGTATGTTTGTCGGTGATGGCCATTCCATAGTAGCCTCTACTTTCACTAGATCCACAACGATACATTCACCAGATATGATATGTCCCAAATAATGAATCTTTGATTGGCAAAAAGAGAAATTTGATAGCTTCACGTACAATTTGTTTTCTCTTAACAACTATAGGACCAATCTCAAGTGTTCATCATGCTCTTCCTTCATCCGATAATAAATTAGTATGTCATCAATAAAAACTTGAAAAAACTTTTCCAAGTATTCATGGAACACTCCATTCATCAAAATCATGAATACCCTTGGGGCGTTCGTCAATCCAAACAGTAAAACTGTAACTCATAGTGTCCAAACCTCGTCTTCAAAGTGATTTTAGGGATATCTTCCTCTTTAATTCGTAATTGGTGATATCCTAATCTCAAGTGAATCTTCCAAAACACCATCACTCCTTTCATCTAATCAAATAAATTGTCAATCCTTGGCAATGGATATTGGTTCTTGATCATAGCTTTTTTCAATTGACAATATTCAATGCAAAGCCTCCAAGATCCATCCTTCTTTCTAAAAAATATCACTGGCACACCCCACGGTGATACGCATGGACGTATCAGTCCCAAATCCAACAAATCCTTCAATTTCATTTTAAACTGCTGCAATTCAGGCGTTGACATCCAGTAAGTGATTCACACTATCGGTTCAGTTCCAGGTTTCAAGTCACTTGTAAAATCCAACTCTCTTTTGGGCGGTAAACCTGGTAACTCTTCTAGAAATACCTCTTCAAACTCTTTTACTATAGGACGGTTTTCTAGTCCTTCTACCTCGCCCTTTTCATTCAGTGCTACGATTGCATATAACTTGCATCCCTTTCACATACTCTTTTGCAATTGTAGGGAAGAAATAAACCTCAAGGACACTCCCTTTTTCCTTCCTACAATCACTCCACTTTGTCCCAAATCATCTTTCAAACTTAACCGTTTCGTCTTACATTTAAGTATCGCATCATTTGACTCCAACCAATCCATACTAATCAATATGTCATAAGATCCTAATATCGTGACATAAAGATCTACCTTTGTTACAAAGTCTCCCAATTTAATGCTACAGTCTGTAACCTTTCCTCCAACCTTTTGTTTTTCACCTGATGTCATTTATACATACTTAAAATCGTCCTTCTCGACTAACTTTACCTTAATTCTCTTCATCGCTGCACTAGAAATAAAGCTCTTTGTAGCACCTAGATCTATCAATATACTATAATTATGGTATGCAATTGTACCTGACGTATCTAGCACAGTAGACTGGTGCTCAGCCTAGTTTTTGTTCACCGCTGCATGTATCATGTGGGCCTTGACCAAATCTCCAATGGTAGTGGGTTCAGATGATCAATCCACTCTGACCTTCTCAATCAGACAATATTGTTGGTAATGTGGGTCACCACATGTCCAATATCCATTTTTCGGTCCAGTGTTCCTGGTCCATGAAGTAGAAGTTGTTGGTCTAATGGCCTATGATCCTAGTTTGTTCTGTTAAACATGCCTAAACTACTACTGCTGCAAATGACATTGTTGTTGTTGTTGTGGCCCTCTGTAAGCAGTCTTCTGTTGAGGAGTCTGTCATCATGGTGTCATGAACATAGGTCCTTGTTGACGTCAAGAGACTAGAGAGTCTCCAACATCAACATTTTCAACCTCTCACAGGGCTAGGTGAGAAGAGACAAGAATGTCACCCTAGGCTTTAAGCCCTAGACAAGAAAGTGCATTGAACTCTAGGACAATTTTCCCCTATTCTACAGTCCAAGCATGAATTCCTTTGCCTTCTAATTTTACTTTTTAAGGATATTCAATTTTTATGTTATTTTATAATTTATTACTTCTATGTGGAGTTTATACATTTGGAGTAACAAAATTAAAATTAATAAAGGAAATGAAAAAAAATAAAAAAAAATAAGAAGGCAATGCTTTCATTTTTATTTTAGCAAAAAAAAGTAACTAAAGCAAAGTTAACTAAAAGCTAGACAAAGTTAATAAACCATGTTAGTTTTAAAGTAATTTAATTAAAAGAAAAGTTTATTACATAACATTAGTTTGAATAATATAGAAATAACATTTTGGATGATATAACATTTTTATATTTTCATCTAGAAGTTAGGATGTAATTAAAAAAATAATAAAATCAAAACAGTAAAATAAAAAACAATTTATGCACACTAACCAACTAATAAATAAAACATTATAAGCATGATTCTTTACAAAATAAACATGTTTTGTTTCCCTTTTTATAATTTTATCTAATGTTTTTATATTTTGAATTCAAAGTGGTAAATTAATAAAGATGAGGAAAACTAAGGACTTTAAAGAAAAATCAAAGAGATAGTTCTAAGTGAGAAAGAAATGATTTTTTCATTAAAAAGGTTTCCCATACAAATTCATAAATCTTCAAAATCTACAAGTCTCTGCATAGACTAGGGCCAGGTACATGGTATTTATCCCTTCTAGACACAATGTACAATAGAAAGACCAAGCATGAAAAGTGATGCATGAGCATTGTACAAAGCCAAAGCACGTGCCTAGCCAAAGGAACAGTCGGACGTGCAAATGAAAAAAGGGGCACGTTTTTAGGAAAACGTTTTGAATTTTGAAAACCGAAGCACTAATGTAATAGTTAGGAGAAGCGTACTTACATTTATGTCTTGGAGATATGAACAGATCTGGAGAAATTACTCTCATCTGTCAGATGTAATAGGCATTTAAGTCTGTTAATGTAAAGTAGGTAGATATGAATGTTAGATTAGACAGTTTAGAAGTGTAGGAGGGAAAACATATATAGACACCCCCACCCTTGTATCATTGTAATATTATTATCATTCAAAATTCATAAGTTGTAGAGCTGTAGCAGAGAGTTGTAGAGAAGAACCCATGTACAGGAGCACTTGAGTTAATATATGAAACTTTGACTCAATTTTCACGGTGTTACGATGCTTATTGTTTACATTTGTTAGATGGTATGTTTACAGTTGTTTTGTTTCTCTGTTATGCATTTATCTCAATGTTGTGTCATATGTATGATTTCATGTTGAATGTATGAAGTCAGAAAGAGAAGTAGAATGAGTTTCAATTGTTTCTCTTCCTGAGAATTCCTGCAAGGAGTGCAGTGAACGTCTGCAAGGTGTGTGTTGACAAGGGTCTGAT
This sequence comes from Picea glauca, assembly GCA_000966675.3. Taxonomy (NCBI): domain Eukaryota; kingdom Viridiplantae; phylum Streptophyta; class Pinopsida; order Pinales; family Pinaceae; genus Picea; species Picea glauca. Next base: position 48,973 of record JZKD02S0227011.1, on the reverse strand, counting down.
TTTTATCTCAGAAAGCTCAGGAGAGATATCATTGTTCTCATACCAGTAGAAGTGCAGGTGAAGCATAGAGTTGTGCAAGGTGTGCGCAGGCTGGTTGAGGCCCTAGAATTTATCAACTAAGGTGAAGGTTGAAGGACTACTGTTGCAAAAAGTGCACAGGGTCGAAGACTCAGATAACGAGAGGTTAATTGAAAGTTTGTTGCAAGGAGTGCGAGTAGGATTCCTTTTGGAGGCTTGAATTTGCAAGCAAGAGCTTAGGAGGGATACCACCTTTGAAGTGTTCAATGGGAGGCGGAGATCGAAAACATCTCGCAGAGGTCAATTTTAGGTGGAAGAACGCCAAGTCATTTTGGCCAGATATCCTTGAGAAGAGTGAACGAATGGTGAAATTTCTTCGTGGAGAAGTGCCGAAATGCTGAGAGCCCTAGGATCGCACCAAGTTGCGAGGGATTTAAGCACTTAGAAGCACCCCAGGAAGGGAGCCATATGGACAGTGAGAGGCCTTCGTGAAGGAAGTGTCGAAGTTGCAAGAGTCATTGGATCTTGCAGAGTGGCAAGGTGATTAGAGGCTGGTGAAACCCATCACCCAGGATTTGAGGGTCAATATGAGTCGTTGATCTCGTTTCAACCCATGTCATTGGATCATTTTGCGAATTCAGGGTTCGTGATTTTGGAGGGCAGACTAAATTATTGGTTTCGCTAAGTCCCGAGTTGCGAGGAGCAGGGAAGGAGATCCAAACCATTGGATCCAAGCCACGGGAGAATCGTTGGATCGGAACCTTCACGGGGTATCGCGTATCAGGGGTTCAGGGATTGAAAGAATTTATTTTCGACTGCGAAGTCGCAAAGTACCAAGCACTGAGGGCTCGTACGAACACGTAGCACATTCATTAGGTGGGGGTTGCATGGTTGACAGGTGGCATAACAACAAATGCCCAGAGAAAGGTGGAAGCGGGTGACAGGTGGTGGACACACGTCACCTTGGAAGGATCCAACCCATCGCTGACCTTTCACATTTTAGGGATTCGCAAAGGAGGAGCATGCGGTCTCAACACTCCAACTCGTGAATTCATGAGTTGTGAGTAGTTCCAGCACTTAGCCCTAGCCAGTGGTTATGTGTGGAAGGTGCTAACAAGGAGGATCCATACCCATATCACATCTCGAGTATCGGCGTTTGGGGAAAGAGGAGTCGAGGGTCTTCGACTCACGAACTTGTGAGTTGTGAAAGGTGCTTGTGCTAAAGCCCAGTTGTGGTTGCATGGAGACATAAGGCTCGTGCCTGGTGTTAATTCACACAGGGTGGGTTTTTACGAAGGATCTGTGGATCAGATTCATTGAAGGTTCCAACAGGGAACCAAAGGAGCCACTTCGGCTCGAGGAGAATTTAGAACGATCCTGTATGGATATCGGACCGAGGATCAGGGGTTTGCATCAAAAGTGGTATCAGAGCACAGAACAAATTCTTTTCTTTCTATAGCAAAGAGAAAAGAGGAAAAAATTTCAGCCATGCTGTCGAGAAGAAGAGATAGGCAAATGCCTAATCCAGCAGTGGAAAGAGAAATGCGTGAGTTGCATGTTAGGCTTGATGCTATGGAGACAACACAAAGGTGCACAGTCGATGCTAGGGATATCAGCGAAGCTAAAAGTGAAAATGAAGCTGAAAATGAAGGAGAAGAAGTTGTAGTTGAAGATGCTGCAGAAGAACGCCTATTCAGGGCTGTTGCGAGGATAGGTGCTAGAGAAAAAATGGACATTCCAGTCTACGAAGGCAACTTGGATGTTGAAGAACTTCTAGACTGGATTAGAGCTCTAGACAAATACTTCGACTATGAGGATGTCAAGGAAGACAAGAAAGTCAAACATGTCATTACTAGACTTAAAGGGTATGCAACACTATGGTGGGATGAATTGTAGGCTAACAGATGCTGCAAGGACAAGCAGAAAATCAAAAGCTGGGATAGAATGGTTGCAAAAATGAAAGACAAATTTATACCCAGGGATTATCAAATCACTTTGTTTCGGAGGATGCAGAATTTGAGACAGAAGATGATGTCAGTGAAAGAATACACTGAAGAATTCTATAGGATAAACATTAGAGCAGGTCATCGGGAAAGCGATGATGAAAAATTTGCCAGGTACATGAATGGTCTAGGATATGAAATTCAAGATGAGATGAGCATGATGACCATTCGAAATGTGGAAGATGCTTATCAGATAGCTCTGAAAGCTGAAGAGAAGATGAGCTGGAAGCAAGGTCAAAGAGGTCAAGGTAGAAGTCAAGCTAGAGGCAAAGCAATTGCCTAAGACATAACTCATAAGCCTAAAGAAGAGGGGAAGAAACATCAACCTGAGAGAGGAGGAATCTCACAAGGAAGGCAGTATGCTGATAGAAATACATTTCCTTGAGCCAGAGGAAGAGGAAGAGGTAGAGGAGGTGAAGTGAAATGCTTTGTTTGTGGAAAAATTGGACATAAATCCTATGAGTGTCCAGATAGGAAGAAAGATGGTGGTGAAACTCACCTTGCCAAAGCTCAAGGATGGAATGTTGAGGTAGAAGACACTGAGGGTGGAAGATCCTTAATGACGAGGAAAGTTCTCTTGAAGCCAGAGAAGGAGGCAGAGAACCCAGCCCAAAGAAACAGTCTGTTTCAGACTACTTCCAAAACTAAGGATAGGGTATGCAAGGTCATAGTGGACAGCGGTAGCACAGACAATCTCGTATCTATAGAGATGGTAGAAAAGATGGAGCTGGAGACTATTGTACATCCAAGCCCATATAGAGTTTCGTGGCTACAAAAAGGACATTAGGTAAATGCCACTAAACAATGTTTAGATGAATTTAAAATATGAGGATATAAAGATGAAATATTATGTGATGTCAATCCCATGGATGTTTGTCATATATTGCTAGGTAGACCATGGAAATATGACAAAAACATGGTTCATGATGGGAGAAAGAACACGTACACCCTAGAGAAAAATGGTAAGACTCACATGTTGTTGTCAATTAAGGATAAAGAGGTGAAAACAGAAATGAGCAACACTGTACTTCTCATGAGTGGGAAGGAACTTCTTAATGAGGTTAAGAAGAAGGAAGACACACAATTTATTGTGGTCAGGAAGCCCAAAATTGTTTTGACCAGTACAAGAATAGATGATTTACCAGAAGAAATTCAGGAGTTGCTGGTAGAATTTGTTGATATAGTAGTGGACGAACTACCTTGTTCGTTGCCACCTATCAAGAGTATAAGTCATCATATCGATATTATACCTGGAGGCAGTTTTCCAAAAAAAGCAACATATCGGCTGACTCAGCAGGAAAATGCATAAGTTAAGAGATAGGTCCAGGACTTAATGGACAAAGGATTGATTCGAGAGATCTTGAGTCCATATGCTATTCTCACAGTGCTCAGTCCAAAGAAAGATGGAGGCTAAAGAATGTGTACAGACTCAAGGGAAATCAATAAGATTACCATCAGATACAAGTTTTAATTACCAAGGATGGACGACTTGATGTATTGCTTGAGTGGAGCAAGATTTTTTTCAAAGATTGATTTGAAAAGAAGATATCATCAAATTAGAATGAGAGAAGGTGATGAATGGAAGACAACATTCAAGACGAATGAAGGGATATATGAATGTCTTGTCATGCCATTTGTCTTAACGAATGCACCCAGTACTTTCATGAGGTTGATGAACGAAGTCCTGAAGGATTTCATTGGGAAATTCATCATTGTATATCTTGATGATATATTAATTTTCAGCAAAACTAAAGCAGCGCACTTAAAGCATTTAGTTACAGTAATGAGGAGATTACAGCGAGAGAAATTGCTGATCAATATGAAGAAATCGTCATTTATGAGGACAAAACTCATTTATTTGGGTTTTGTTATCTCTACAAATGAGTTGAAGATGGATCTGAAAAAGATAGAGGCGATTAAGAATTGGCCATCGCCGAAGAGTGTATTTCAAGTACGAAGCTTCCATGGTTTCACTAGCTTCTATAGGAAATTTATCCGAAACTTCAGTGGAATTAGTGCACCAATGATGGATACGGTGAAGAAAAGACATAAATATTTTCACTAGATAGAGGAAGCAGAGAAGAGTTTCAATCTGTTAAAGAAGAAGATCATTGAGCAACCAATTCTGGTTTTGCCAGAATTTAACAAGACATTCCAGGTCAGGTGTGATGTGATTGGATTTGCAATTGGAGCGGTCTTAAGCCAAGACAACAGGCTGGTCACATATTTCAGTGAAAAATTGAATGAAGCGAAGATTAAGTACTCCACGTATGACAAAGAATTTTATGCAGTCATACAAGCGCTGAAGAAATGGAGACACTATTTGGTTCCCAAGGAGTTTGTTTTGTACGGCGATAATCACGCTTTACAATTCGTGACTCTACAGGAGAAGTTGAACCAAAAACATGCTAAATGAGTTGAATACATGCAGAATTTTACTTTTGTGATTAAGCATATTTCTGGAACTGCTAACAAAGTTGATGATGCTTTGAGCAGGAAATGTTTGCTTATGCAGGAATTCAGAGTCAAGACTTTGGGTTTTGATAACCTCAAAGAAATGTATAGAGATGATCCAAATTTCAAGGAGGCATATGAGGCATCTGAGAATCCAATTCTCAGAGATAGAAGCCAATGGACTGAATACATGATCCAGGATGGGTTATTATTCAAAGGCAATCAACTATGTATTCCGAGATGCTCCATGAGGGAGAATTTACTGAAGGAAAAACACAGCGGAGGATTGGATGGACACTTCGGTCATGACAAGACGTTCTCAAAGTTGAATATCTCATATTATTGGCCAGGGATGAGAAAAGATGTGAAGAAATTTGTGGATAGGTGCAGAATTTGTCAGCACACGAAGGGAAAAAGGCATAACACAAGATTATACCAACCGTTACCCATTCCTGAAAGGCCATGGGATGCAGTGAGCATGGATTTTATATTGGGGCTGCCAAGGACACAAAGAGGATGTGATTCGATCTTTGTGGTAGTCAGCAGATTTCCAAAGATGACACATTTCATACCATGCCATAAAACCTGTGACGCAACTCATATTGAGAACCTGTTTTTCAAGGAAATTGTCAGACTTCATGGTTTGCCAAAGAGTATCATTTATGATCGAGATACCAAGTTCGTGGGACATTTCTGGAGGACATTATGGAATAAGCTAGGGACAAACTTGTCTTTTAGCTCAACATATCATCCTCAGATGGATGGACAGACAGAGGTCGTAAATAGGAATTTGGGAGATTTATTGAGGAGCTTAGTGACTGAACACCACAGTCAATGGGATCACATTCTGCCATAGGTGGAATTCACTTACAATGATTCACACAATAGAAGCACAGGGCAGATTCTATTCCAGATTGTATATGGAATGCAACAAAGGGGAGTTTCTGAATTGAAAGATGTAGAACAAGCTGAATTCAGAAGTGCTAGTGCAGAGGATTTTGCAGAAGGAATGAAGGAGCTTCACAACCAAATTAAGGAGCAATTGTAGAATTCAAGTCAAGAATACAAGCGGAGAACAGATCAACACAGGTGAGAACTTCAATTTGAAGTTGGTGATCTGATTCTTGCACATCTGAGGAAGGAGAGGTTCCCAAGGGGAACGTATAACAAACTGAAGATGAAAAAGATTGGACCGTGCAGGGTCATAAGGAAATTTGGGGCAAACGCATATGAGATTGAATTAACCGATGGGGTCAGAATCTCACCGATATTCAATGTCATGGATTTGTACCCTTACAGAGCTGAAGAAGCAAGAGTAGAGGATGAACAAGAAGAAATTCAATGGACAAAACAAAAGCCTGTAGCTGGAAAGCCACAGATGGAAAGCACAATTGACAAGAGGATTAGCAGAAAGACCAGGAGAAACGAGTATTTTGAATACTTGGTCAAGTGGAATGGACATCCAGTTGAAGATGCCAGTTGGGAGGATGAAGCAAAAATACAAAGGCATGGACAGACCATGCAAGAGCTCATGAACAGGAGTTCATGAAAATTTTCAAGCGAAGGAGTATGATGCAGGAGCATCCTACAAAGCCAAAGCACACGCTTAGCCAAAGGAATAGCTGGACGTGAAGATGAAAAAAGGGGCATGTTTTTATGAAAACATTTTGAATTTTGAAAACTGAACCATTAATGTAATAGCTAGGAGAAGTGTACTTACATTTATGTCTTGTAGATATGAACAGATCTGGAGAAATTACTCTCATCTGTCGGATGTAATAGGCATTTAAGTCTGTTAATGTAAAGTAGGTAGATATGAATGTTAGATTAGATAGTTTAGAAGTGTAGGAGGGAAAATGGATATAGACACCCTTACCCTTGTATCACTGTAACATTATTATCATTCAAAATTCATAAGTTGTAGAGCTGTAGCAGAGAGTTGTAGAGAAGAACCCATGTACAGGAGCACTTGAGTTAATATATGAAACTTTGACTCAATTTTCATGGTGTTACGATGTTTACTGTTTACATTTGTTAGATGGTATGTTTACAGTTGTTTTGTTTCTTTGTTATGCATTTATCTCAATTTTGTTTCGTATGTATGATTTCATGTTGAATGTATGAAGTCAGAAAGAGAAGTAGAATGAGTTTCAATTGTTTCTCTTCCTGAGAATTCCTACAAGGAGTGCAGTGAACGTCCGCAAGGTGTGCGTTGACAAGGGTCCGAGTTTTATCTCCGAAAGCTCAGGAGAGATATCATTGTTCTCATACCAGTAGAAGTGTAGGTGAATCTTAGAGCCATGCAAGGCGTGTGCAGGCTGGTTTAGGCCTTAGAATTTATCAACTAAGGTGAAGGCTAAAGGACTACTATTGCAAAAAGTGCACAGGGTCGAAGACTCAAATAATGAGAGATTAATTGAATGTTTTCCGCAAGGAGTTTGAGCAGGATTCCTTTTGGAGGCTTGAATTTGCAAGCGAGAGATCAGGAGGGATACCACCTTTGAGGTGTTCAAAGGGAGGTGGAGATCGAAAATGTCTCGTAGAGGTCAAGTTTAGGTGGAAGAATGCCAAGTCATTTTGGCCAAAGATCCTTGAGAAGAGTGAACAAACGGTGAAATTTCTTCATGGAGAAGTGCCGAAATGATGAGAACCTGAGGATTGCACCAAGTTGTGAGGGATTTAAGCACTTAGAAGCACCCCAGGAAGGGAGCCATATGGACGGTGAGAGGCCTTCATGAAGGAAGTGTCGAAGTCACGAGAGTCGTTGGATCTTGCAAAGTGGCAAGGTTGTTAGAGGTCGGCGAAAGCCATCACCCAGGATTCAAGGTTCAATATGAGCCATTGATCTCATTTCAACCCACGTCGTTGGATCATTTCAAGAATTTAGGTTTCATGAGTTTGGAGGGAAAACCAATTTCTTGGTTTCGCGAAGTCTCGAGTTGCGAGGAGCAGGGAAGGGGATCCAGACCGTTGGATCCAAGCCATGGGAGAACCGTTGGATCAAAACCTTCACGGGGTATCGCGTATTGGGGGTTCGAGGGTTGAAAGAATTTATTTTCGACTACAAAGTCACGATGTAATGTACCTCAAAATTTACATACAAAAAAAAATAAATTGTTTGGGAACATTGAAATGGTTTCATTTCCTTGAGCCCGTTCAATCACTTGTCTATCCTAACGTACATTCATCTTACTTATTTTGTTCCTCTATCCCATTAACATAGGGTCGCTATTTCTTTTGGTAAAGTGTTACATACGACAACATGTCTATAATTAATCGTCTCATGGTAACTCAATACTATCCGCTATCTTATTCCTAAGCCACTCATGTAGTAATAACCACTTAGAGTCTTGCTATCCTATAATGCAAGGCTAGAGGTGCCAAGCCTATAGAAGACCAACCCCCTAAGTGTAAGTAGCATTATACAATCTACAAGCAGAAAATTAAACTTATTTGGAAAACAAAGGTAAAGTGGATTTACTTCGGCCACTAAAAATCACACCTTGAATTTATAGCGCGCAGAGGGTTAAACTATGAGAGGTTAGGGATTATGTTCGTTGGAACACAGCTCGTTGGGTAACGACAAGTACCAACCGTTTTGGTGTTTAACGTAGGGTAGTTGGATTCGACATGAAATGGTGTCATGAGACCTTGCCTCACCATCAATGCCCCTAGCTACCGATATAGGTGGGAGGCGACTAATCCTTAAAGACCTGTCTGCACATTTAATACACTTGGGGAAATGTCCATTCGACACAGATATAGGATGGCATGCTTCCAAGTAAATGTTGACACCTTTCCCATAATCACATGGATCATGTACAAGCTCCTTCTCTCCTTTTTCTCCATTTGGAGGTTATCCCACGCCTTTCACTCTCATTCGGCTTTCTGGTTTGGGTGGGAGAGGATTCACCGTCTCTAGTCATTTCATTCACTCCCTGGTTAAGGTTTCTTTTGGTAAAGGATGGAGAAGGGCCACATACCAAGACCTTTTTTGGCTCAAGCCTCATGGTCGGGGTACACAGTTCAGTCTCTGTGCTAAGTGCATGGAGGTTATTGGTGATTCTTTCTGATAGCCATTCTGTGTGGTAAGTTTTACCTTCGGCTCTCTTTTATTTATGTTTTTAAAACAACCATTCTTCTTGTCTGTGGTTCTGTACACACCTCTTTTCTTTGATAGTGTCGTCATCTTTTCCAGGGCATTGTCAGTGGTTCTGTGCACAACTCTGTTCTTTGATAATGTCTTTGTCTTTTTTAAGGGTACTGTGTTAGGAAAGAAAAAGAGTCGGGTTCTGTTTTTGTAAGGGTTTTAACTCCTATTCTACTTTATCCCTGTTAATGCACAATACGACCTGTCGGGATCGAGCCATTACTCGTAAATGAAGTTGAGAACTTATTTGGTTAAACCCCTTGTTATTATTCCTTACTCTCCTCTGTTGGATAGTCTGGTATACCCTTGTCGTTTTTGTGTCTTGGTTCAATTGAGATCATGTTATTATCTTCTGGTCTCCCCGTTGGATAGTCCATTAAATTCTTGTTATTGTTTCCTGGCCTTCAGTGGCAAGCTTTAGTGTTAGCTGGTAGCACCAAATTATAAGTGAAGTTCTTCCAATTTTCCGAATGCGTTTTTCTCTCTTCTGTTAAGTTGAATGCACAAATGTTTATGTTTACCATGCATAGTTTTTACACCTTTTAATCTTTTGGTTATTCCGATATTATCCCTTCAAATTATACACTAGTATCTATTTCTAATGATGGGTTCTTGGATGTGCGAGGGTACCCATCAGGGAGGCACATACACCCTTTCCCCTCTCGTTCCGGTGATGTAGCGCGATGACAAGAGGCATTCATCCTCTGCTTTAGTTAAGTATTCAATAGGTTCCTTTCTGGTCATTTCCTATTCTGTAATTTAAATTCTTATCTTGTTGGTTATGTTTTAATACTTTTCGTTACTTCTGTGTAGGTGTAGGCATGCCGAAGCATGGGGATGCCCTCCTTGCCTCAACAAAAGGTATTCGGGTTTCTACATAGTTGCTAAGTTTTGTCATAATTCAGACCCCATTGAGAGGTTAATTCCAAGTACTGGGGTACGCTCTGAATTGTATAAAATGATTTCTGGGGTACCGAACTATTGCACAGTGTGAGCCTGGTTGGATTTTGGTAACTAGACCATCGATTGTTAAAAACAATACAGTACTCATTATATCATGTGTTTTAGTTCTATTGGGGTTTGGAACTCTGGAGTATTTCCTCTGTATAATATAAATTTGGTTTATGTTCTAGCTATCATATTTATTTGTTCCAAAATCGAATCTCATTATTGGATGTACAACCCTTTTCGAACCAAATCGGCCATGCATAATGATTACGCCTAGGGGTTTGGTTCCTTCCCAAAATTAATATGGTCGATGATTCTAGTTCCTTTTATGTTTCAATTGAAGAATTTACTAGTTCATTTCCACGCACCACAAGTCATTTATCTTCTGTTCTCTTTTAGTTAGAAGTGTTGAATAACTTTAATCGATCTGCTTATTAGTGGAAAGTAGCTTCATTACAGTTCATGTACTATTTTCCTTCTATTTCTTCTTATCGTATAGATCTATACATCAAAAAGGTTCGATGGTCCTCCTTACTCGTTATGATTCGTGTTTTATTACCTTCTGTTTCCATTATCATTATTTTAAAATCTCTACAGGACTGCTTGGTTTTCGTAACAAGAGAATCTTTTAGCCCTTGTTCTTGATTTATATTGATTAAAACCTCTATGGGTCTGCTCACACGAACAAGAAATAGTATTGTCATTATGTCATAATCTGTGGTTAAATATTTGCTCACAGGGTCATCTCTTACTATCGTATCTGTCTCAATTTACGTGTGTGTGTGTGTGTGTGTATATATATATATATATATATGACCTACCTATAATGGGGTCCGATGAGTCTTCCCTTTCTTGGAATTATAATTTTTCCTCTAAGGTTACCTATCCCCTTAACGCTATCGGACTTTGGTATGGACGGTTTACTTAGTGGCATTCCTCCTATGTTACAGCACATCCATTACACTATATAACTAAATACATATATAAGTTTAAAGAATATACTGTTTTATATGTCGGTCGATTAGTACTTCACTGTTATTTGTTGGATTTATGAATGTATGCTCTAGTCGCAAAGGCTCATTGTTTATTAGCAGCATCCACAGAAAAAACTAAAACAAGACAATCTGTTATGGAATTGCAACTATTACAGAACTCGTTTTGTTGTTAATACATTCCAGAAATCTTTATAATATACCCAGTATTCAATCTAAATAAAAAGGTTCATTTCCAGCCAATTATTTGGAAGTAAATAGTTATTTCTTTCCCACAGTATTTGACCAGAAACAAAATTGTGTAAAGAAGTAAAATGAATTTCAATACATGATCATTTGACTAGAGTAAGGTAGAATTACATATATGAGCCAGATTTTATAGGAAGATGAAGGGAGCAGCCACTTTCCTCCCAACCATAGAATAGGGCAGCCAGTCTACTTGCCCGGTTCACCCCCTAGCCTGACCATGAATCCATGAGGGTGAATTGAAATCTCCTCTCCAGCAATGTCCTTCGAATATCAACAGTATTCCCTTGCATCACACTAACACAGTAGTGTTCATAATAGAAAGAACAAAATTTCTTAGTCTTTTTCCCTAGCATACTTGGCAGTGTCCTGCCTCCTCACATATGCTCTTTTATTAGTTTTGCCTAGGACTTTTCCCTCTCTTGGGGAATTTTCGCAACCTTCTAAATCCATGATTTTCAAGGGCTTCTATTGACCAAATCACTGATTTTCCACTTGTAACAATCAGCCCAAAGTTAATTTCAATGTGTTCCTCACTCATGGAGTCATGGTTAGCTAATTTCAACATGGTTGCTCCATTTGTCCTCCTGCAATCAATATAAAATATTCTTTTCTTTCCTCTGTCATACAAGTGTCATAGTTAAGTAGCTAGTTGGGACAAATCATAACTCTACCCAACAGTCAAATCATTTATTACAATCATAAAATTCGAAATTCAAAATTGCCATAATTGGCAAAAATTTTCCAATTTCGGAATTTACTAAAAACGGAAATAATTTTCCATCACTTTTAGATTCTAAATTATTTTGTCCAATTTCTTTATTTTGGGGATGTCACGTCCTTTCCCCCTTAAATAAAACATTGTCCTCAGTGTTTGTTCCTTTTCTGGAACAGGATTGGATGAGATTTCCTCAAGTCTCCCTCCAATTCCCAAGTGGCCTCCTCAGGACTAAAGTGCTTCCATTGCACCTTTACTTGAGTGACGGCTCTGTTCCGAAGTGTTATTTCTCTACGGTCCAGAATGCGTAGGGGTTCCACCTGGAACTCACCTTCAGGTTCCACCTGCACCAAGTTCCAATCAATCATATGAGTAGGGTCATGAATATACTTTTTTAGCAATGAAACATGAAATACATTATGAATTCTTAGATTAGCTGGAAGTGCAAGTTGGTATGCTACGGGTCCAATTCGAGCTAGTATCTCGAAGGGCCCACAAAAACTGAGTGCCATCTTGGCACAGTTTCCTAATTTTAACGAGCTTTTTTGGGCTTTGACTTTCAAATAAACATGGTCTCCTGCTTGAAATTCCAAGTGTCATCTTTTTTGGTCTACGTAACTCTTATGTTTGTCCTGTGGTTCCTTCAAGTTCTGTTGTACCTTTCTAACCATGTTCTCCATTTCTTGGATCATTTCGGGTCCGACCATAAGTCTGTTGGCTGGGTTATCCCAGTTGATTGGCGTCATACATTTTCTGCCATACAGTATTTTGAAAGGGCTTAACTTAGACGAGGTTTGGTACCCATTGTTATAAGCAAATTCTACCAAGTGCAGATAGTGTTCCCACTTGTTCGGTTTTTTTCTCACATACATACAGAGCATATCCTATATGATCTAGTTTCTCCTTTCAGTATATCCATCCATTTGTGGATGATAACTTGTACTAAAATTCAAGTTAGTATTGAGCCCTGCAAACAATTCCTTCCAAAAGGTGGATGTGAATTTTACGTCTCTATCGGAAATCACCATTTTAGGAATACCATGCAGTCTAAAGATTTCTTTCATGAATATTTCAGCAATGTTTATAGCTTTAAAAGTAGACTTTACAGGATTAAAATGTGCGGACTTACTGAGTTTATCTATAACAACCATGATAGAGTCATTTTGTTTCTAAGTTTTTGGCAAACTTGTTATGAAGTCGAGTGATATAGTCTCCCATTTCCATTATGGTACTGGCAATGGCTATAATAGGCTGGTTGGATGCTGGTGTTCAGCCTTAACCTGCTGACAATCTTGGCACCTTGCCAAATATTATGCTATTTCTCCCTTCATACTAGGCCAATAAAATATTTTTCTAAGTGTTGTTATCGTTTTCTGGTAACCTGGGTGGCCCGAATACAGTTTCTTATGCACTTCGTCCAAGATTGTTAATTTTAACCCTGTTGAATCTGGTATGTAAAGTCTATTTTTAAATCGTAACAGTCCCTTCTGGTCGATACTTAGATTTGATTTATCTGAGTTTGCAGTGTTGTTCGGTAATTCTGTCATTATTTTAGTATAGATTTTGTCATCAATACCTACTGCCTTTATTCTTCCTTCTAGATCACTTTCTGCCCTGCTAGTATTTATTTCAAATAACCCATGGATTCTTCTACTTAAGGCATTTGCTACCTTGTTTTCCTTGCCCTTGATATGTCTGATCTCAAAGTCAACTTCGCTCAAGAAAGCTAACCACCTTGCCTGCCTTCCATTAAGATCTATCTGGTTAAACAAATATTTCACCCCGTTGTTGTCTGTTAATAATAGGAATCTTCTACCCATTATGTAATGTCGCCACATCTTTAGAGCATGTATTACTACTGCCAACTCCAAGTCATGGGTGACGTAATTCCACTCGTGTTCTTTTAATTTCCGAGACTCATAACAGAGAACATGTCCTTCCTACGATAGGACACCACCTAGTCCTTCTTTACTTGCATCAACGCATACAGTGAAGTCTTTATCTGGGTCTTCTACTCTCAATATGGGTGTTGTTGTCAATAATTCCTTAAGTTTGTTGAAGTTGTCTTGACACTTCTCTGACCAATTAAACCTGGTTCCTTTCTTTTGTAATGAGCTGATAGGGTAGGCTATCTTGGAAAACCCCTCTATAAACCGACGGTAATATCCAGTGATTCCCATGAACGATCATATATTCTCTACATATTTAGGTATCAGCCATTCTCTAATGGCCTTTGTCTTTTCCAGATCCATGGCAATGCCCTCTGCTGAAATTATATGTCCAAGGTATTGTATCTCTTTCTGGTAGAAGTCACACTTGTCGAAATTAGCATACAGTTTGTGCTTCCTTAACGTTTGCAGCACTATTCTTAAGTGCTCCTCATGTTACTCCTCCGTCTTTGAATAGACTAGGATGTCGTCGATGAATACTACAATGAACTTGTCTAGGTACTTACTAAAAATAATGTTCATTAAGAACATAAAAGTGGTTGGGGCATTAGTGAGTCCGAATGGTATGATTACAAACTCATAATGTCTATATCTTGTTCGAAATGTTGTTTTGTTTATGTCTTCATTTTTTATCCGAACTTGATGATAACCAGATCGTAAGTCAAGCTTTGAAAAGATCTTGTCTCCCCCCACTTGATCAAATAGGTCAATTATCCTTGGTAAGGGGTATTTATTCTTAATCATCATTTTGTTTAGTTGTCTATAGTCAATACATAATCTTAGAGTACCGTCCTTCTTTTTCACAAAGAGAACTGGTGCTCCCCAAGGTGAGACACTCGGTCTGATGTACTCTTTGTCCAACAACTCTTGTAATTGTATTTTTAATTCTGTCAGTTCAGGTAGACTCATCCGGTAAGGCGCCTTTGAGATAGGAGTGGAACCAGGTAACAAATCTATGGAGAAGTCTATTTCCCTTCTAGGGGCTAATTCTGGTATCTCATCCACAAACATGTCTTTGAAATCACGTAGGACAACAAAGTCTTCCAAATTTGGCTTATCCCCCTTTAATGCTAGATTCGTGACTTGGATGGCATACACTTGGCATCCCTTCCTCATACATTTCTTGAGTTGCGTCACTAAAATTTGTCTGACTGATACTGGTTTCGATATACCTTGGGTTGTCCTGGTAGTGTCGGAATCATCCTTATAACTAAGCATCTTTGTATAGCAATTTAATATTGCTTTGTGTCATTCCAACCAGTCCATCCTAATAATCATATCGTAAGATCCTAATGGTAGGATGTTCAGATCGGTCTTTATACATTGACCATATAAGCTGAATTCAAAATCAGGAACAAACTCCGCTACCTTTCTTTTAGTAGCAGTCACTAATTGTACAAGCCATGATTTCACATGCTTCAGTTTCTTAAGTTGGTTTAACTCAACCACACTAGGTGTAATATAACTTAATGTAGCTCCAGGGTCAATTAAAACATAAATTCAAGTATTATTGATTTTACCTTCAATTTCTACCACCGAGGACTGGTGGTCAGCTTGTCGACCATCTATGGTTGCATTTATCCGATGTAGGCTTCTGCTCACATCTCCCACTGTAGAGGCTTCCTGCAGATTATGAACAATAGTTCTATTTGTTGAACTCAAACATGGACAGTTCCTCCTTAGATGAGGCTCTCCACATTCCCAACACTTTAATGGTTCGCGGGGGTTGTCTCCAAACTTATTCATTCCCAAGTTTACTGGTTTACCACTTCCTTTCATAATCGGATGGTTTGAGTGAAGGTCCTTCCTCGGAAAACTTTTTGTTGTATTCCGATGAGGAGCTGGTTGGTACCCATTCTTCCACTGGTTCATTCGCTCTTGTTTCTTATCTTTCCAAGCTTTGGGAAACTCCACCGGCTGTTTGTACTGATCGTAGCACATTCGAGCTTTCTTGAACACTTCGCTCAAGGATTGGGGGTTGTCAAATTCAATTCTGTCCTTGTAAGACTGTGGTAGGCAGATTAGAAAACGTTGAATTTTTACTTTATCCTCTCGGATGTATGGTACGAACCTTAACAGTTCTAAAAACTTATCTATAAGGTCCTCCATTGTCATATGTCCAAGTCGTAACTTGTAGAATTATTTTGTCTTTCTTTCATAGTAACTTTTCGAAAGGTATTGTTTTTTGAAATACTTCTTAAAGTCAGACCATTCCAACTATTTTTCCTTTAGGCCCTTGGCCAATTTCAAGTCCTGCCACCAAATGTTGGCCTTCCCTTTTAGATTGTAAATGGCCATTCTGATCTTCATGTTGCTGGAATAATTGTAGATATGGAAGTATTTTTTGATGTCCAACAGCCATAATTCAACTTCCTCTCCTGTCTTGGTTTCTCCATCAAAAGTAGCTTGTTTAATCTTTTTAAATTATCCTTCAAGGTGGTCTACTTGTTTTCTTTTTCTGTCAGATTTAGTTTTTTCCCTAGCTGAAGGTGTCCCTTCTGAAGAACTATCTCCTTTTTCTGTTTCTGCCCCGGATTTCTTGGAAGCCCTTTTGCTGACTTCTTCCTCGTGGTTATCATCCTTTGGGATTTTCTTGGTCACTATACTGCGTAGCAGGACTTCATTTATCTCTTGTTGTTCCTGTTGTGCTTTTTTTAGTTTTTCATTGTCTTCCTTGAAAATCTGTAATTCAACAATAAGGTTCCTCATTGTTTCTAACACTTCCATGGGTGAACTTCCGTCACTGTTTTGTCTTGTATCTCCAGGAGGTCCCTGCTGCGAGTTTTCTCCCATCTTGATCGTTGCATCGTCCTAAGCTGCCATAATTAACAAAACAGAAATAACTTTCTGTTTGTAACCATCAGATTTTTGTTAGTTTTATATAAATAGAAAGATATCTATACTAAACAGCTATTGTGGCCCTGTTCAGGTCCAGTGTTGTCACCTTTTTGCTCTAATACCATATGTAATGTACCTCAAAATTTACATACAAAAAAAAAACAAAAATTGTTTGGGAACATTGAAATGGTTTTGTATCCTTGAGGTCGTTCAATCACTTTTCTATTGTAAGGTACATTCGTATTACTGCTTTCGTTCCTCTATCCTATTAACATAGGGTTGCTATTTATTTTGGTAAAGTGTTACATACGACAACATATCTATAATTAATCGTCTCATGGTAACTCAATACTATCTTCTATCTTATTCCTAAGCCACTCATGTAGTAATAACCACTTAGAGTCTTGCTATCCTATAATGCATGGTTAGAGGTGCCAGGCCTATAGAAGACCAACCCCTTAAGTGTAAGTAGCATTATACAATCTACAAGGAGAAAATTAAACTTATTTGGAAAACAAAGGTAAAGTGGATTTACTTCGGCCACTAAAAATTACACCTTGAATTTATAGCACACAAAGGGTTAAACTATGAGAGGTTAGGGATTATGTTCGTTGGCACACAACTCGTTGGGTAACGACAAGGCCCAACCGTTTTGGTGTTTGACGTAGGGTAGTTGGATTCGACATGAAACGGTGTAATGAGACCTTGCCTCGCCATCAATGCCCCTTGCTACCGATACAGGTGGGAGGCGACTAAACCTTAAAGACCCGTCTACACATTTAATACACCTGGGGAAATGTCCATTCGATACAGAGCTAGGCTAGCATGCTTCCAAGGAAACGTTGACACCTTTCCCATAATCACATGGCCCATGTACGAGCTCCTTCTCTCCTTTTTCTCCATTCGGAGGTTATCCCGCACCTTTCACTCTCATTCGGCTTTCTGGTTTGGGTGAGAGAGGATTCACCATCTCCGTTCATTTCGTTCGCTCCCTGGTTAAGGTTTCTTTTGGTGAAGGATGGAGAAAGGCCATAGACCAAGACCTTTGTTGGCTCAAGCCTCATGGTCGGGGTACACAGTTCAGTCTCTGTGCTAAGTGTGTGGAGGTTCTTGGTGATGCTTTTTGATAGCCGTTCTATGTGGTAAGTTTTACCTTCGGCTCTCTTTTATTTACGTTTTTAAAACAACCATTCTGCTTGTCTGTGGTTCTGTACACACCTCTATTCTTTGATAGTGTCTTCGTCTTTTCCAGGGTATTGTCTATGGTTATGTGCACAACTCTGTTCTTTGATAATGTCTTCGTCTTTTTCGAGGGTACTGTGTTAGGAAAGAAAAACAGTCGAGTTGTGTTTTTGTAAGGGTTTTGACTCCTATTCTAGTTTATCCATGTTACTGCACAATACGACCTATCGGGACCGAGCCATTACTTGTAAATGAAGTTGAGAACTTATTTGGTTAAACCCCTTGTTATTATTCCATGCTCTCCTCTGTTGGATAGCCTAGTATACCCTTGTCGTTTTTGTGTCTTGGTTCGATTGAGCTCGTGTTATTATCTTCTGGTCTCCCCGTTGGATAATCCATTAAATTCTTGTTATTGTTTCCTGGCCTTCGGTGGCTGGCTTTGTTGTTAGCTAGTAGCACCGAATTAGAAGTGAAGTTCTTCCCATTTGTCGAATGCATTTTTCTCTCTTCTGTTAAGTTGAATGCACGAATGTTTATGTTTACCATGCATAGTTTTTACGCGTTTTAATCTTTCGGTTATTCCTGTATTATCCCTTCGGATTATATACTGGTATCTATTTCTAATGATGGGTCCCTGGATGTGCGAGGGTACCCATCAAGGAGGCACATACACCCTTTCCACCCTTTCCCCTCTCGGTCCGACGATGTAGCGCGACGACATGAGGCATTCATCCTCTGCTTCAGTTAAGTATTCAACAGGTCCCTTTCTGCTCATTTCCTATTCTGTAATTTAAATCCTTATTCTGTTGCTTATGTTTAATACTTTTCGTTACTTCTGTGCAGGTGTAGGCATGCCAAAGCATGGGGACGCCCTCCTCACCTCAACAGAAGGTATTAGGGTTTCTACATAGTTTCTAAGCTTTGTCGTAATTCAGACCCCATTGAGAGGTTAATTCCAAGTACTAGGGTATGCTCCGAATTGTATAAAATGATTTATGGGGTACCAAACTATTGCACAGTGTGCACCTGGTTGGATTTTGGTAACTATACCGCCGATTGTTAAAAACAATAAAGTACTCATTATATCCTGTGTATTAGTTCTGTTGGGGTTTGGAACTCTAGAGTATTTCCTCTGTATAATATAAATTTGGTTTTTGTTCTGGCTATAATATTTATTTGTTCCAAAATCGAATCTCATTATTGGATGTACAACCCTTTCCGAACCAAATCGGTCATGCATAATGATTACGCCTAGGGGTTTGGTTCCTTACCAGAATTAATATGGTCGATGATTCTAGTTCTTTTTTATTTATGTTTCAATTGAAGAATTTACTAGTTCAGTTCCATGCACCACAAGTCATTTATCTTCTGTTCTCTTTTAGTTAGAAGTGTTGAATAACTTTAATCGATCTACTTATTAGTGGAAAGTAGCTTCATTACAATTCGTGTACTATTTTCCTTTTGTTTCTGCTTATCGTATAGATATATACATCAGAAAGGTTTGATGGTCCTCCTTACTCATTATGATTCGTGTTTTATTACCTTCTGTTTCCATTATCATTATTTTAAAATCTCTACAGGACTGTTTGGTTTTCGTAACAAGAGAATCTTTTAGCCCCTGTTCTTGATTTATATTGATTAAAACCTATATGGGTCTGCTCACACGAACAAGAAATAGTATTTTCATTATGTCATAATCTGTGGTTAAATATTTGCTCACAGGGTCATCTCTTACTGTCGTATCTGTCTCAATTTACGCGTGTATATATATATATATATATATATATATATATATATGACCTACCTATAGTGGGGTCCGATGAGTCTTCCCTTTCTTGGAATTATATTTTTTCCTCTAAGGTTATCTCTCCCCTTAACGCTATCGGACTCTGGTATGGACAGTTTATTTAGTGGCATTCCTCCTCTATTCTAACACGTCCATTACAATATATAACTAAATACATATATAAGTTTAAAGACTATACCGGTTTATATATCGGTCGATTAGTACTTCACTGTTATTTGTTGGATTTATGAATGTATGCTTTAGTTGCAAAGGCTC
>JZKD02S0227011.1:11524-29403 GCA_000966675.3 Picea glauca | reverse complement strand
CTAAGTTTAATTTGGGGACTAATTAAAATATTAAATTTAGGATAAATCTAATTCTAGAAAAAGTGGGAAAAATATAAAGATTGAATAAAATCCACATGTGTGCATGAATTTAATATATATATATTTTTAAATAGAAATAAATAATAACTTAAGAGGTTGGTTGTACATATAATAGAATCTAGAGTCAAACTACACTAGTCTAACTAGAAGAAGACTCTTAATTAAACTATAACTAAGATCTAGTTAGGGGACAATCCTTAAATGAGGATCTGGGGAACAAAGGGACACCTAGGAGTGAACATAAGAACATATTGAATATTGTCAGAGATTTTGACCTTTTAAATAAAATAAAAATGGTAATTACTAGTGTAACTTGGGGAGATTGTGATAAGTGTGTGAGTGAGTAATCCAAATTAAAATTAACTAAAAAGTTAATTATTTGTGCATGAGGACATGTGCCAATGAAGAAAAGTCTATAAAAACAAATTATGGAGAAGGAAAAAGGATCTGACTATTTAGGCATTGTTATGTTGCCAAATTTTATTGGATTGTGTTTTACTTGTGAGAGTTGAGATACCAAGCTTGTAAAAAGAGTGGAAGCTTTTCCTTGCGAGGCAAGTCTTGGAGCGATTATTGTTGGTTTCTTGTGTGTATCCCCTTTGTGGCTCGAGGGGATAAGGGGGGATAAGAGTATCTCTAGAATTGGCTGGGAGGTACTGGTGAAGTCTCTGTGATTATAAAGTGAAGGAAAGGAAGGAGTGAAATACTTTGAAGAACATCTTCAATACACAACATTCATTGGGCCTGGTATTTTTATTTTCTGGATTTAATTATATTACTAGTGTAGTAGTATGTTGGACTGATAGGGTCACTCTAGAATCATTGGAACACCCAAATTCCATTTTTTACAATTGATGTCAATGAATATAAGATCATAGTTATATTTTAAAATTACAATTGTTGTCGAGCAGATAATAATTACAATGTTTATGTTTTAAATTTTGTTGTAATTTCATACGTTTTCCGCTATCTAATTTGGGGAGGCTTGACCCTCATTATGAGATTTGAACTTATATTGTGAATGTTATATGTTCTAAAATTGTGTTTTATCTATTGAAGATTGAACGATCAGATTTTTTAGTTGAGATTATTTCAGAAATTGAACAGTGATATGTTCATTGGTAAACCATGGAGTTAGTTCCAAAATTATTTCATGAGTTTATCTCTTGAAATTCATTTGTAATATAATCAATTCTAATGATGGGTTGTCTATAGAAAGGCATAATGGATCCAAATTTGTACCATGAATTTCTGTTTAAGTTTACAATATTTCACTTCTGTTGAAAGGTGGATCCTCGATGAATTTTTGTTAAATCCATATTTATTGTTATCTCTGTTGAATCTTGGTTGATTTGAAGATATTAGTAGTGTGGAGACTATGTAAGTTTTGTTATGTAAATCCAAATTTTTGGGATCATGGGATGCCCGTATGAAGGTTTTAGAGAGTTTTAATTACTTTTAATCCTGGGCGTTATCCCTTTTTCCTTGTCAAGTTATGCATATGACCATGGACTAGAACCTAGCACTTGCCAAAAGGAACTATTCAGAGCTCCAGGACTCCGGTGCTCCAGAGGTTTTTCAACTTCAACACTCTATTTCACCCATAGTGATTACCGACCGAATTTGGTCGTAAGCCAAATTCAACCGATAGTTGTAGGTTAAACCTAACCCTACCACTTTCCTCGTCATTTTTTAAGAACTTGATCGAACGACTAGCAGAGATTATCTTCAGGTGAGAATCTACAGTGGAGAGCCACTCCAAAACTACGGGCTTCAGGGATTTTCTCCACTATCATAACCTTATACTGTTTCACCTGGATCGTGAAAAATTTGAAGGGCTCAGAGATATGATGGCTTACACTCCTCGTTAGATCAACAATTGTCGTCCACTCTGGAGTTCAAAACTTTGGGAGTTTCTGACCTTTTTGCAACAACGACTCCATTTTGTCGAATTACCGAATTCCAATTAACTCAAAGATTAATGATTCCCACACCTTACTCAAATCTATGGCTAGAAGAAGCTCTGGGGATCCGGGCTTCATAATTTTTTAGAGGTACAACTCATTTTACCTTTGAACTAGCGAAGGACGAACCCACATATCTGAAGGTCCTTGGTTAACTGTCGAAAACGGTCAAGATTAATTTTGGGTTGCGGAAGTTTGGGAATTTTCTCACCAAAACAACTTTCACCCACCACCTCCCCAATTGTCGAATTCTGAATATTAGGAATCTATAGATACGTGTACCCAGTGTTGACGGTAAGGATTTAATTCGGACTTCGGAACTTCGAGAGTTCCCTTTTAACTTCATGACTTTAATTATGTCGGAGTACCAAACCTCTGAAGAATGAAGGCTCGTAGATCTAACAGTCTGTGATCGATCGCCATATCTAAGACTGTCCTTCACTTAGGGACTTCAGAGATTCAGGTTTTATCATCTCTTAGAAGGTTAGGACTCAAACTTGTTGAATCGCCAAATTTATTAAGGATCCAACGACTAGTTTACGCTCATCGATCTACAGTGTAGTTTTACTCCACAACTTCAAGCTTCGAGGTTCTTTATTTACAAACTACTCATATATGCCGAAGTGACGAAGCCCAAATGTGTCATGTTTTAATGAGTGCACTACTCTTGTCTGATCAAACGATTGTGGGGATTTCGATTCCTCACGATCAGATCTCGTCTGCTAATTCTTTCAAAAATAATTTCACACTATTGTTTTTCCACTTCAATCCTGCACACTTTTTTCTCCTGAACTCTGGACTCCAATTGTCTTCCTGTCTTCTTTTGTGTAAGATCGCACTGTCCCTTCCAAGCTTTGTTCTTCTGAATTGTAAATCCTTTGTCCACCTTATGTGGCCTCTACGCACATCGGGAGTTGTTGCTTATGAACCTTGGGCCTTCAAGGGGCTCGTCTAAGTACTTATGGAGTTTTCTATGGGCTTGTTGCATTGTGACACCCAGAAGAGAAACTTTAGGTTCCTTATAGAACTTAAACTCGTTCTCATAATGAACTTTCACTCGATTGCATATTTCCCTCCTCATGATGTATTTTTAATTTAGAATGAACAAAGTAAGCTTACAATTCCTCTAAGTGTTTGAGAGCTTTTTCCCTCTCTTCCCTTCTCTTTCAATATATATATATATATATATATATATATATATATATTCTAACTCATAGTATCTACCTACTTAGTTATACAATAGAGGATTGTTACAATACAAAATGATGATTGATGCTTGCAAATTCATTCAAGGAAGTGATGTTGTTAAATGGTGTATGATAATTATATGACAGATTTATGAAGCAACGACATATTATCTAGTTGATGTTTAACTAATGTTATTGTAACTTTCAGGGAAGTAAAATTGGTCTAATAATTGAGGACTCAATGATTAATTTTGTGTTATGATTTAGTACCTTACTGTTATGAAATTTTTAGTCTAGATTTGAGTTTGGATATAGGAATTAGATAATTCCTTGTTCCTCAAAACAGTCGCCAGTCTTGAGACCTTAAATGGTCAAAATCAATCAAATGAATCCTAGACTTGAGTGTTGATTATGTGTCTTGGAGGTCCTAACCTTATAGGATAGGTTGGGTGGGTATACATTATGTGTGATGTTATGTGATTGGCAGATTCTAAATACATTGAAGTTGTATCTAAGTCTAGTTGTGTGATGAAATGAATGGAATAGACTACGCAACACTGAAGTATGTTAATATCGTGTTTCCACTTGTTCCATTGATGCGCAAAAAAAAAAT
Source organism: Picea glauca (assembly GCA_000966675.3). Classification (NCBI taxonomy): domain Eukaryota; kingdom Viridiplantae; phylum Streptophyta; class Pinopsida; order Pinales; family Pinaceae; genus Picea; species Picea glauca. The sequence goes on along the minus strand of JZKD02S0227011.1, from coordinate 25,579 downwards.
ATATCTTACTGCTTCTCAATTACTTATATGACGTAACAGAGGGACTATTACATATGGTGTCAAAGTGGGTTCAACTCTACGACATTGGACTGTTACGCCATCCACTGTGTCAAACCAAATGATTGATTTAGATTGCTAATCAAAATATAAAATTATTCTTTTAGGTAATCATGGTTATAAGATGAAGGGGAGGTAGATGACATGATGTTGGAGGAAGAGGTGTGATACCTCCAATAGTACCCATGCTATAAGGGTCTGATCCCCAAGGAGATGAGTAGAATATTGATCCAGAACAGGTTGTTGTGGGAGATGTGGTAGGTTTGATGAGATCCTTCCAGAGGATGTTCGAGGCATTGATTAACCTCCTGGATCGATATGAGGGAAGAGAGTGTGTATCCAATGAGGGTTCTCAACGTGCTCCGTATGCTAGTGGTAGTATGCATAGAGAACTCGAGAAGGTGAAGTTTCATGAGTTCATGGGTGCTATGGATGCCTTAGCCGCCAAGGCATGGTTGGAGAATATTGTGATGTTCTTGTCACTTCTTGATTACACCTCCAACATGAATGTCCGTATAGTAGTCTTTTAGCTAAAGGGGAGTGCTCTTCTATGGTGGAATACGCTTCTACCTCAACTAAACATGGTCGTCGAAGACATGTCATGGGAATTGTACGAGGAATGGTCCCGTGAGAGGTACTTGTCCAAAGAATTCATTGAGCATCAGCTTAATGAGCTCAATGCCTTACGACAGGGTAGTCATACGGTACCAGAGTATGAGGCCAGATACATGGAGTTAATTAGGTATTCTCCACATCTGAACAAATAGAAGTTAAAGGTCAACAATTTTGTGTTTGGTCTTAATTTCAAAATTCATGCAAAGGTATGGATCCTAATGCCTCAATATTTACAAGATGCAGTTCAGATGGCCCTCGTAGTGGAGGAAGAGTTGAACAATGGGGGTCAGGTCAGGACTCCTTCTAGATAGGCTGTACAGGCGACATTGGGAGCGCAACAGTATCAGACACTAGCCAGATAGGCTTCAGGACATCGATATACGCCTAGAGGACTATTGATGATGGTTTTTGTCAACAATACTTAGCCGACAACGCATTGCCAGGATCCCCCTTTCATTGCGCAATTGTTGGCGCAAGGCCTTGTGCACCCCTGCTAAGTTGCTGCTACACATTTAAAGAAGATGTCGTTAAAGAATATTTTTAGCTATGATGAAGATGGTTAGTGATTAATTTTGAAGTTGCACATGATATGGTATTGATAAAGTTGTTGAAGTTTGGGAACAATCACAACAATGACTCTCTTGGTTACTTCTCATATATTATTTTCCTTCCTTATATAGTTGGCCCTCTCTGGTTTTCGTACACATCAATACGCCACATTCTAACCTTTCAAATAATTTCCTTTTACCATTCCTTAAAATTTGATCTATGCCAAAAACAAGGTTATAATTATCATATCATTGTTTTCCATTTTCTTTTCACTTCATAAAAGGGGCAAAAGGGGGAAAAGTAAACCAATTATCTAAATTCTTTATTCTATAACAATGTCTTCTGAAGTTTGCATGACCATATGCCCTATCGCTTTCAAATATTTAATTATAATTTAAGGTTAAAACCAACTTGCCTTTTGGTTATGAATTTAATATTGTTCCATGCCCAAAGCAGAAATATACTATATTACCATGATCTTTTCTCTTTGTATACCTTATTCCACTTGGAGGATTTATATAAGAGTAGGGTAAATAATTTGAACCAACATGAAAAATAATAAAGTTTGTTTCAAATGGCAAGAGACAATGACTCATTAATTTTGGGCATTCTCATAATGTAAAAAGAAACAAGTAGCATTTGCGCCGAGGGTTAAGAACCGAGAATATAATTGATTTCGGTTGCATTTGAAGAACTGGCAGAATTCTCTACTGGAATGATTTTGGACATATGTTGTATAGCATATTTAGGAGCATTTTTTACTGGACTCAGTATTGGTGTAGTGAATATAGCACTCGGGTATCTTGCAAAAGATCCTGGCTTTGGAAAAGACATATGTTTACAAGCATAGCTTTTCCTACAGACAAGACACAAGACACTCCTACTGAGCATGTTCACAGCTGGCGAAGATTAAGTCTGGAGTGACAGGCCTACGTTCTAGAATAAATTCTTTACGTAAAACATTTGTTTCTATGAAGGAAATTTACTACCAAGCAGAAGTTGATGTGTTTTGTAAAGTTGGCAAATATGACAAAAATGGCACGCGCGCGAATGGATTGACAATCAGACAATACACTTGCATAGTTTTTGAGAAGCTTGGCCCAAGCTTATATGATTTCCTACGAGAGAACAATTGCAATCCATTTCCCATCGATCTTGTACGAGAGGTTAGAAGGCGACCGTTGGAATTTATATGCATGAGTGGAAACTCATTCACATGGATTTAAAGCTTGAAAATATATTTTTCTTCGGACTGTGTGAAGGCTCCAAATTGCAAGGGTGTGAAGGGATCTCCAGACGACTTTAAAATATTTCCAAAGTCAAGTGTAATAAGGTTAATTGATTTTTGGAAGCACCACATCGCACCTCAGCGGTCTCTGCAAGGCATTATCTAGCTCCTGAATTTATTTTGGGCCTTGGATGGAACTACCCTTGTGATATTTGAAGTGTAGGGTGCATGCTTGTGGATCTCTGCTTGGGGGAGACGTTGTTTCAAACCCATGGAAACTTGGAACATCTTGCAATGCCAGAAAGGAGTTGAGGACACTTACTGGGAGCTTGTAATAAAGGATATCCAAGATGCAGGAAAATTATTTGAGCCCATTGATGATGCAACTGGAGGAGAAGATGGTTATGTTTCTGTTGAAGTCTCGCCCAGACTTGCACTTGAAGAACATCCAACAAGAGGAACTGCATACATTTTTGGCGAGGATATTATTGCACATCCAAAGGCAGCGCATCAACATGTAAGTTATTCTAGAGTTACTTATTGTCCAACTACATCTCAAGCTCTATGCGGGCATCAAAGGGAAGACTAGATCAAGTTGTAGATGACAAGCTGGGAGTTTCAACTATTAAAGAAAGTGATGATTTTCGAGGGAGGAAAAGACCCCGCTCCTGGACACCTCCAAAGGTTGTAGAGGAGACATTTGATGATGATTCGATCAGAGGAAGTGAAATAATGATTTTGTATTGAAGAGGCAGGCACATCGCAAGATGTTATAGACCAACAAACTCATACTTCTCCAGAGTCGCGTGATTCATTTAAGCCATCTTTCAGTTCAGAAAAGCCTCGAGGAGAACCTTGGGTTTCAGGGACTGATGGAAGGGGAATATTCTGATCTGAGTGTTGAAGAGTGTTTAAACGCTCTTGTTTCTTTAATTGGAGTGGAAAATAAAGGTAATACCAAAAGTGTTGTGCTTCAGGAATGACTAGAAAAATAAATTACCTTGAAGCGCCAAATATGGGAAGAGGCACAACATGATAGAAGACGGATAAAAGAAGAACAACTTTCTAGAACCCAAGCTGTATCAGTTGGGGGGATAAAATCTAAAGGAACTTGGTGCATTTTGTTTAGTAATTTTTTTTAATATTGAAACTACAGAAGCAAGCACATCAGTTGTTGTAATTTAACTTTTGAAGGAGATTCAGGTCTACCAAAATCCAAGAAGTAAAGGTCGACACACAGATTTTCATAATTCTTTTTATTTATTTTTAGAGGAAGTTTCCAGCCTATCTGTTCATGATTTAGTTTGTTCAACTAAATCAACCTAACTGTTCAAACTGATTATCAAAGGGCATAAGCGAAGCAAGACCCAAAAATGGAAAGGAACGAATTTTTCGAAAAAAAAAATTGAAGAAGATATTTTTAGAGAGACAATTTTGAGATAGAACTTTGGCAGAAATGTTTCTATTCATTCTTCTTTTACATCTTCAATAGATATTGACAGAATCGTCAGCAACNTTTTGGCGAGGATATTATTGCACATCCAAAGGCAGCGCATCAACATGTAAGTTATTCTAGAGTTACTTATTGTCCAACTACATCTCAAGCTCTATGCGGGCATCAAAGGGAAGACAAGCTGGCAGTTTCAACTATCAAGTTGTAGATGACAAGCTGGCAGTTTCAACTATTAAAGAAAGTGATGATATTCGAGGGAGGAAAAGACCCCTATCCTGGACACCTCCAAAGGTTGTAGAGGAGACATTTGATGATGATTCGATCAGAGGAAGTGAAATAATGATTTTGTATTGAAGAGGCAGGCACATCGCAAGATGTTATAGACCAACAAACTCATACTTCTCCAGAGTCGCGTGATTCATTTAAGCCATCCTTCAGTTCAGAAAAGCCTCGAGGAGAACCTTGGGTTTCGGGGACTGATGGAAGGGGAATATTCTGATCTGAGTGTTGAAGCGTGTTTAAACGCTCTTGTTTCTTTAATTGGAGTGGAAAATAAAGGTAATACCAAAAGTGTTGTGCTTCAGGAATGACTAGAAAAAGCAATTACCTTGAAGCGCCAAATATGGGAAGAGGCACAACATGATAGAAGACGGATAAAAGAAGACCAACTTTCTAGAACCCAAGCTGTATCAGTTAGGGGGATAAAATCTAAAGGAACTTGGTGCATTTTGTTTAGTAAATTTTTTTAATATTGAAACTACAGAAGCAAGCACATCAGTTGTTGTAATTTAACTTTTGAAGGAGATTCAGGTCTACCAAAATCCAAGAAGTAAAGGTCGACACATAGATTTTCATAATTCCTTTTATTTATTTTTAGAGGGAGGTTCCAGCCTATCGGTTCATGATTTAGTTTGTTCAACTAAATCAACCTAACTGTTCAAACTGATTATCAAATGGCATAAGCAAAGCAAGACCCAAAAATGGAAAGGAGCGAATTTTTCGAAAAAGAAAAATTGAAGAAGATATTTTTAGAGAGACAATTTTGAGATAGAACTTTGGCAGAAATGTTTCTATTCATTCTTCTTTTACATCTTCAATAGATATTGACAGAATCGTCAGCAACAAGGAGTCATGCGAAGTAACGATAAGGATAAAGTGACGATGAGCTTGTTGGCCTTCATAAGGTAAAGGTTTACTTGTTAGTTTTTTGTAGCTAATCGGTTTCTATATGTAGGTTTCCTCCTTTTGATCCGCCACCATTGCTCCATTCCACTTCTCTCTCAACTTTCTTTTTTTTCTTTTCATGCTTGGTCTTTCTATTGTACATTGTGTCTAGAAGGGCTAAAGACCATATANCGGGCATCAAAGGGAAGACTAGATCAAGTTGTAGATGACAAGCTGGCAGTTTCAACTATTAAAGAAAGTGATGATTTTCGAGGGAGGAAAAGACCCCTATCCTGGACACCTCCAAAGGTTGTAGAGGATACATTTGATGATGATTCGATCAGAGGAAGTGAAATAATGATTTTGTATTGAAGAGGCAGGCACATCGCAAGATGTTATAGACCAACAAACTCATACTTCTCCAGAGTCGCATGATTCATTTAAGCCATCCTTCAGTTCAGAAAAGCCTCGAGGAGAACCTTGGGTTTCAGGGACTGATGGAAGGGGAATATTCTGATCTGAGTGTTGAAGAGTGTTTAAACGCTCTTGTTTCTTTAATTGGAGTGGAAAATAAAGGTAATACCAAAAGTGTTGTGCTTCAGGAATGACTAGAAAAAGCAATTACCTTGAAGCGCCAAATATGGGAAGAGGCACAACATGATACAAGACGGATAAAAGAAGAACAACTTTCTAGAACCCAAGCTGTATCAGTTGGGGGGATAAAATCTAAAGGAACTTGGTGCATTTTGTTTAGTAAATTTTTTTAATATTGAAACTACAGAAGCAAGCACAATCTAAAGGAATTTGGTGCATTTTGTTTAGTAAATTTTTTTAATATTGAAACTACAGAAACAAACACATCAGTTGTTGTAATTTAACTTTTGAAGGAGATTCAGGTCTACCAAAATCCAAGAAGTAAAGGTCGACACATAAATTTTCATAATTCTTTTTATTTATTTTTAGAGGGAGGTTCAGCATATCGGTTCATGATTTAATTTGTTCAACTAAATCAACCTAACTGTTCAAACTGATTATCAAATGGCATAAGCGAAGCAAGACCCAAAAATGGAAAGGAACGAATTTTTCGAAAAAAATAAAATTGAAGAAGATATTTTTAGAGAGACAATTTTGAGATAGAACTTTGGCAGAAATGTTTCTATTCATTTTTCTTTTACATCTTCAATAGATATTGACAGAATCATCAGCAACAAGGGGTCATGCGAAGTAACGATAAGGATAAAGTGACGATGAGCTTGTTGGCCTTCATAAGGTAAAGGTTTACTTGTTAGTTTTTTGTATTAAGGTTTGATGTTATTCAACGCTAATCGGTTTCTATATGTAGTTTTCTTCCTTTTGATCCGCCACCATTGCTCCATTCCACTTCTCTCTCAACTTTCTTTTTTTTCTTTTCATGCTTGGTCTTTCTATTGTACATTGTGTCTAGAAGGGCTAAAGACCATATAACTAGCCCTAGTCTACATAGAGACTTGCATATTTTAAAGATTTATGAATTTGTATGGGAAGCCTTTTTAATGAAAAAAACATTTCTTTCTCACTTGGAACTATCTCTTTAATTTTTTGTTAAAGTCCCCAGTTTTTCTCATCTTTATTAATTTAACACTTTGAATTCAGAATATAAAAAATGTTAGGGACCTAACCCCTCATGTAGGTAGAATAATATAATCCGATGTAATAAAGGTCAATATTAATAAGGCCTATCAATAAGGAAGAATAAGTCAAATGTAAGAAGACCTAATAGAAGCTTCTACTTCTAGAAGGATCTTCCTCTAGATGGTTCTTTTGATAGACATATTTAGTATAAATAGGAGTCGAGGGTATGANCAACAAGAAGTGAGACAACTCAGTGTCAATATTTCCACCATCAATACAAACATGCATTCCTCCATCGCCGCCTCAATCACAGAACTCAAAGAAGACCTCAAACAAGACATGACTACCTAGCTTGAATCTGTTGTTTTGATGATCTGCACCAAGATGCATATCCCTTCAGATCCCCCTTTATCTGACCCACCTTTGCATACCAAAGCTGATATTTCCTCTCATTCCCATAATTTTCATCCCCACACTTTCAGCGTGACCTACACCTTTCATGGGTGGATGTGAAATTTTTTTATGGCTCAGATCCCATAGGTTGGGTCACTCAAATGGAACATTATTTCTCTTTGTATGGAATTGCATATGACTTGGCCAAGCTTCGGTATGGTTTTCTCCATCTAGATAAAGAATGTTGGCAATGGTGGTAATGGAGAAAAAATGCTCGTTAAGGGTATGCTTCTTGGACACACTTTGTGGCATATCTTTAAGAACACTTTGAAACTGACACAAACCATTTAGGCCATTTGACAAAGTTGAAACAATCTAGCACAGTGGAAGACTTTATAGCTTCTTTTGATCGACAAGATTTTCATACAGAGGGCATGTCTAATGCTTTTTTCCGAGAATGTTTTATCAGTGGCCTCAAGAATGATATTTGTGCCCATGTCCTCATGGCTCGGCCTTAGAGTTGGGTGGAGGATCCTAAACAAGCTAAGGAAGCACAACAGGTTGTCTCTTCTCAAAACTGAAAACCCTCCTTTATTCCTCACACTAAACCAGTAAATCCCACTCCTCCTTCTACTCCACTAAAGATCCAAAAATTGACCAGGGACGAAATGGATAAATGCCAACTCAAAGGCCTTTGTTATAATTGTGATGACAAATAATTTTTGGGACACAAGTGTAAGGAACAAAATATTTTTATGGCCATCCCTGAGGATATTTTAGAAGAGGATGTTGAAGCTCCCTTGGTGTTTAAGTCACTTGAACCCACCAAAATTTCCCCTCCCTCAGACCCTCCCGAAGTAGAATCAGTCATTTCCCAAAATGCTCTCACTGACTTCTCTTCTCCCCAAACCCTCAAACTAATTGGCTACATAAAGCAAAGGAAGGCCATCATTCTTGTTGATAGTGGAAGAACCCATAATTTTATTCATCGCTGCATTGCTCAAGAAACTAATTGCTATATTCGTGCAGTCAATAATTTCCAAATCATGATCGCCAATGGCAGGTCCATAAAATGTGAAGGGCGTTATGAAAATGTGTGTATCCAAATTGGTGACTGCCACATGAAATCTCATATGTTTTCTATTGACATGGGCGATTGTGACATTGTGTTGGGTGCAGACTGGCTAAGCACTTTGGGTCTCATTCTCATGGATTTTAAGGAATTAACCATGCAATTCGACCAAGAGGGACAACAATATAAGTTCCAAGGCATCATCGTCGGTTCCCTTAATATCATTAGTTCCCATCACATGGAAAAGCTTCTCAAAAAAGGTCATTCAGACATTATTTCTCAACTCCATGCCATACAAGCAACTAAGACACCCTCTGTGCTACATGACCTCCAATCCATCCTCTCTAAACATCAAGTGGTTTTATCCACTCCCCAAGGACTCCCTCCTTCCCATGGTTTTCATGATCATTCCATTCCCCTTGTCCCAGGAAGCCTTCCTCCCAATATTCGTCCCTATCATCACCCCTTTTGCCAAAAAAATGAAATTGAGAAAATGGTTCAAGAACTTCTTAACGCATGTGTTATTCTCCCTAGTACGAGCCCCTACTCTTCTCCTATGTTCATGGTCATGAAGAAAGAAGGTTCTTGGCGCATGTGTCTCGATTTACGTGCCCTCAACAAACTCACCATTAAAGACAAATTTCCAATTCTTATCATTGACGACCTCTTGGATGAATTGAGTGGCGCCCGGTTCTTTACTAAACATGATCTTCATTCTATCTACCACCAGATCCATATGAAAGAGGCTGGCATGAGGGCCACTATCAGTTTTTGGTCATGCCTTTTGGTTTGTGTAATTCTCCCTCCACTTTCCAAAGCCTCATGAATCATGTCTTCTGTCCTTTTCTCCCTCATTTTGTCTTAGTTTTCTTTGATGATATCCTCATCTATATCAAAACCTGGACATACCATCTTTCTCATGTGGATCGAGTTCTCCATCTACTCTCTCAACACCAACTTTTCTTGAAACAATCTAAATGTGCTTTTGGTGCCTCAGAAGTCGAATACTTGGGTCATCTTGTTGGCAAGCACGACGTCAGGGTGGATCCTAAAAAGATTGAAGCTATGCAAGACTGGCCTCACCCAAAGACTCTCAAAATATTGCATGGATTTCTGGTCTTAACAGGTTATTATCGCAAGTTTGTTAAGAACTATGGAAATATTGCGGCCCCTCTCATTGCACTCCTTAAAAAGAATTATTTCACCTGGACTCCAGTAGCTGCTCAGGATTTTCAAAACTTGAAGATGGCCATGTGCACCACTCTAGTCCTAACACTTCCTGATTTCACAAAGACCTTTGTTCTAGAATGTGATGCTTCAGGAAAATGAATTGGCGTTGTCCTTATGCAAGAGGGTTGGCTTTTGGCCTTTACCAACAAACAATTGTCTGAATGAAATTTGGGAAAATCAATCTATGAAAAGGAAATGTTGGCTATTCTACATGTCGTTGTTCTTTGGCGCCCTTATCTATTGGGGAAACACTTCCAAATTAAGACAGATCATCAAAGCCTCAAGTATTTTCTAGAACAACACATGTCCTCTCCGGAGCAACAAAAATGGGTGACTAAACTCTTTGGATATGATTATGAGATCATTTACAAGAAAGATAAAGACAATGTGGTTGCAGATGCACTTTCCCAAAAATATGAAGATGAAGGGTCCATTTTTTCTCTCTCCTTCATTGTACCAGATTGGCTCCAAGTCATTCGCCAGGAATGGCTACACAATCCCAAAAGTTCACATCTGATACAACAATTGCAGTCCAATTCTCCAGTTTCCCCAGGGTACTCTTGGCTCCATGATGAGCTTTGATACAAAGGTCAGTTTTATTTAGGTAAATAGTCAAAACTTAAATCCATGATACTTTCTGAGCTTCATGCTACACCCATAGATGGGCACTCAGGGTTTACCAAAACCTATGACAGGGTCAAATGTTCTTTTTTCTAGGAGGGTATGAAACATGACATTCGTAATTTTTTGACTAATTGTGATGTGTGTCAATGTAACAAGGGAGAAACAATCAAATATCTCGACACACTACAACCGCTTCCGATTCCACCTGCTATTTGGTGGGATATCTCTATGGATTTTATTATAGGCTTACGTAAATCAGGCAATAAATCAGTCATCATGGTGGTCGTTGATATTCTTTCCAAGTATGATCATTTATGTTCTCTTCAATACCCATTTACAACATCCACTATGTCTCAACCTTTCATGGATCAGGTGTTCAAGCTTCATGGCATGTTGCATTCTATTTTTTTTGATCGCAACCCAACTTTCACCAGCAATTTTTGGCAAGAATTTTTCAAGCTACAAGGCACTGAATTGCATCTCAACACAACTTATCATCTCCAGACTGATGGTTAGACTGAAGTTGTAAACATATTTGAGGTGTTTTGCATCGGAAAAGAAAAATCAGTGGGCTCAATGGTTGCCACTAGCTGAATGGTGGTACAACACTTCATACCATACAACTACCCGCATGACTCCTTTGAAGCAGTATATGGACAAAATCCACCTTCAATTCTCTCATATTTACCATGTGTCGTGAAGGTCTAGGCAGTGGATCACATGCTTATAGTTTGAGAGGCTATTCTCCGTACCCTCAAAGAGAATTTGGTCATGGCCCAAAATCGCATGAAGCAACAAGCAGATCAAGGTCTCTCTGAACGCCAATTTGTAGAAGGGGATCAAGTGTTTCTTCGGTTGCAACCTTACAAGCAAAATTCCCTCCAGGCTGACCATTGTCAGAAACTGGAGACCAAATTTTATGGTCCTTATACCATTCTCAAGCATGTGGGACAGGTGGCCTATCAGTTAGCTTTGCCCAGTCATTCTAAGCTACATCCTGTTTTTCATGTTTCCTGCTTAAAGAAGGTGATTGGAACTAAGTGCCAAACTCAAACCAACCTTCCCGATTTGGATGAAGAAGGCTCCATTTGGCTACAACCAGAAGCAATTTTGGACCAGCGTGAGCGTTGCCTGCGTTAGGGAACCATCAAGGAAGTGTTAGTCCAATGGAAACATACAACCCCAACAGATGCCACTTGGGAACCAACTACCATTTTGCAAAAATTTCCACATCTTAAGCCTTGAGGACAAGGTTGGTTTTAAGGGGGAGGACATGTTAGGGACCTAACCCCTCACATAGGTAGAATAATATATTCTGATGTAATAAAGGTCAATATTAATAAGGCCTAGAAATAAGGAAGAATAAGTCAAATGTAAGAAGACATAATAAAAGCTTCCTCTTCTAGAAGTATCTTCCTCTAGATGGTTCTTTTGATAGACATATTTAGTATAAATAGGAGTTGAGGGTATGAGAACTATTGTCTTGGATATTATTTTAATAGAGCTCTGCTCAACTGGAGGTTTCCCCCTCGAAGAGGCAAGTGAAAATTGCTCTCATAATCAAAGTGCTCTTTCTGGTGTTATTCTGATATCCTTTCTGTATTATTGTGGTGTTTTCTGGTCATATTGTTGTTTATCTGCCATTGCTAGCATTTTATTTCTGTTCTACATACTTTTTATATATGGAATATTACAAAAAAATTAGATAAAATTATAAAAGGAGAAACAAAACATGTTTATTTTGTAAAGAATCATGCTTATAAAGTTTTATTTATTAGCTGGTTAGTGTGCATAAACTTTTCTTTATTTTACTAGTTTGATATTATTATTATTTTAATTACATCCTAACTTCTAGATGAAAATATAAAAGTGTTATATCATCAAAAATGTTATTTCTATATTCTTCAAACTAATGTTATGTAATAAGCTTTCCTTTTAATTAAATTACTTTAAAACTAACATAGTTTATTAACTTTCTCTAGCTTTTAGTTAATTTTGCTTTAGTTACTTTTTTTTTTGCTAAAATAAAAACGAAAGAATTGCCTTTTTATTTTATTTATTTATTTGAATTTCCTTTATTAATTTTAATTTTGTTACTACAAATATATAAACTCCACATAGAAGTAATAAATTATAAAATCGCATAAAAATTGAATATCGTTAAAAAGTAAAATTATAAGGCAAAGGAATTCATGCTTGGACTATAGGTTAGGGGAAAATTGGCCTAGAGTTCAATCCACTTTCTTGTCAGGGGATTAAATCCTAGGGTGAAATTCTCGTCTCTTCTCGCCTAGCCCCGCGAGAGGTTGAAAATGTTGATGTTGGAGACTCTCTAGTCTCATGATGTCAACATATTTTTGGCAACCATACTGGGGACGACCGTTCAATGGTTCGTTCCTAGTTTTGTTTTAATTGTTTCAATTTTATTTCTATTTTTCCTAGACCTCAATGTCTCAACCTATTGGAAGCTTGTTTGGTGGTTGTAACCCTATGGTTTCAGCTACTGACCCTGGGAAGGTCGTTCGCAAGTATGGCCTGTTTGAGTTTGAAGAAGACTTGCACAATTCTCCTTGGTTTGTGTCCATTCCATTGAAGTTCGCTCACTCGGTTAATCCTTTACCTCACAAATTCAAGAATCATTTCCCTCTCTTTCAAGGCAATGGAACTGTAACAGTGACTGAACATGTTCATGCGTTTTCAAATTCGTGTGCCATTCTCAGAGTAAATAATAATGATAATTGTATGTTGTTGTTTATGAATTCCCTTCAGAGCGACGTCACCTCCTTATTTACCATCCTTCCTGATGGATGCATATCTACTTGGATTGAACTTTCTTATTGGTTTACTTCTACCTTTTGGAATTTAGATAGTCCTTACGAGCGTCTTAAAAGGTTTAACCAATTACGCATGAAGGATAATGAGATGATTCTTACTTTTAATCTTAAGTTTATCAACTTAGATGTAATGACCCTGCTTAAATAGACGTATAGGATTATTAATTGAAATTAATTTAATAATCTAACTGTCCTAAAAGATTAGCTAAACAATAATTAATTCTTAAAATAACATTAACTAATTAATTATTATTAATTAGTTATTCATGATTGTCAATGATTAATTTAAGTATTAATTAACTCATTAATTAATAAGGTAAAGAAATAAAAGGAGGATAATAAATTGTATTGTTAAATTAAGTGACGTACCCGAAAAGGGATAACATATTAAATACAAGAGGATAAAATAATAAAGGAGAGGATAAGGGGCATTAACGAGGGGTAGGTAAGGGAGTAAATTCATAAGTCGGTGAAGGAGGTTTAGGGGAGGGATTCTACAGGGAGATTGGGGGATGGATTTTGGGGGCTCGGGGATTTGTAGAGAGGAGTGGAGTTTTGGAGTGGGATTGTATCAGTCAGGCACCGGGGTTGCTGGAGGTTTTGGGCATGGGGGCCAGGATATCCATATGATATCCTGGAGCTAGGAAGTTACCTAGTTGGCAGGGTGGAACTAGGTTTTGGGCAGTGTTTTACAGTGCAGCAGCGATCAAGAAGGAAAGAAAACAACGGAGGGTTATTAGCATCAGGTTCAGGTATTTAAAATTATGCATTGTTTTAATATGTTATTAAATTTATTATTCGTTGTTAAATTTAAGTTACTGAAGTTATTATTATGAAGATTATTATTCTGTTATGAATTCACTGCCTTAGTTTATGAAATAAAATGATGTTTAAATCTATTCGGCCCCTACAATACCATATGTAGGGGCCAAATAGATTTAAACATCATTTTATTTCATAAACTAAACTAGTAACTTCATAACAGAATAATAATCTTCATAATAATAACTTCAATAACTTAAATTTAACAACGAATAATAAATTTAATAACAGATTAAACAATGCATAATTTTAAATACCTGAACCTGATGCTAATAACCCTCCATTGTCCGCTTGCCTTCTTGACCGCTGCTGCACTGTAAAACACTGCCCAAAACCTAGTTCCACCTTGCCAACTAGGTAACTTCCTAGCTCCAGGATATCATATGGATATCCTGGCCCCCGT
>JZKD02S0227010.1:522856-533749 GCA_000966675.3 Picea glauca | reverse complement strand
ATTATTTCAATAATAAATTTAATGGAGAAATTAGAAGTGGGTTAACCCTAAAATAAGGAAAGTGGGCCAAGTGACCTAGAATATGTTTTTAAGGAAGCTACTTGGAGAGTATAAACAAGAGGCCAGGCTCTCTAATTTTAATTAAACTTGAGAATATTGAATATCTATAGGTTTCTAAGGTGACCAAGGATATCGAAGCCAAATTTATGAGGGAAGGTAAAGAAAAGAAGGCCGAAATGCAAGGAAGGATAAATTCTTTTGATAGTGCTTTCTAAGGTGTTCTGGACAAAAACGTCAGAACTTCTTCATAAAAGATCAAAATTCAGCGATACAAAAGTGTTGGTTAGGGTACAGTCTTTAGTATGTTGTGTAACAGTTTCAGATCAATTCAATGAATATTTCATGCGGGGAATCCTCTACAAGGTCTCTCTCTAGAATAAGCCAGAATTCAGCAAGGTATGTCATTTTTGCTATAAATCCTTTTATGAGAGGTTCCAAGTAGTGACACTTGGAGGAATTGCATAAAACACACTGAAGAAAATTGTGTATTAGTTTCCAATATTTATACATTATAGGTTCAAATTTATGATTACTTCAAGTTAGGGTTGTTTACTAATCCAAAACTAGGAATGTGAGACTAAAGAAAAGTTTGATGAAAATGCTAGTCTCTTGTTGTTAAAGTTAAGGAAGGTTTGCAGGAATATGATCATATAAACAAGGTCTATTACAGATCTACAAATTAGATTTGGATTATGAAATTTATGAGGGATTTGGGTTTAGGTAAATGTTCAGTACATAGTTGAGACAAGTAGTTGATGATTTGGCACATACATGAGGTGTATAGTTGATGATGTTGGCACATATTGATGAGTCATAGTTGATGAGTAGTTGACACATGATTGGTACATACTTGGTACATGGTTGTATGCACTTTTTTATGGTACAGGTTGATTACAGGTTGTTTTGTATAGATTGGTGCATGGTTGATGCACTTGTTTATGGTACAGGTTGATTACAGGTTGAGGTACAAGTTGATGCATGGTTGATGCATGGATCAGATTTATTGGTACAAGTTTATAGCGGTATATCTCATAGTGATAGTGTGACAGTGGTTCCATCATTCTACTTCTACTTCAGGGTGGTAGGACGGGACAATGACAGGTGATTGTAGCCACCTTTTGGTTGTAGCTAGAGAACATAGGGGGTTGTAGCCTCCTTCTAGTTGTAGCCAGAGAATTGGGGATTTGGAGCTTCCCTCAGGTTGTAGCTTGAGAAACTAGGGGGTTGGAGGCTTCTTCCAGTTGCAACTGGAATACAAAGGAAGTTGGTGCTTCCAATGAATGTAATTCTTCAAGACATATAAGAAAAAACATTATGTGGTTTTCTTATGATTTGGGTTTCCACATAAAACACTAGTGTACTATGTATGTGTGTGATTTTTTATTTCTTACTACTCATTATTGGATAATAATTCTACATTGAAATAACATTTGAAGAAAAAGGATTATAATTACACTATTATTGATTCACCCCCCTCTCAGTAATCCAACAATTGGTATCAGAGAAAGTTCCTTCAAAAATCAATTTAACCACTGAAAGGTAGATCATGGAGAGTTCCAACTCATATAAAAATAGAATACCACAGTTTGATGGACAGAAGTATGTTTTTTGGAGCATAAGGATGAAGACATATATACAGGCACAGGGATTTCAAGTTTGGAAATCAATTGTAGATGGATACACAACACCAACAATTCCACCAAAAAATGACAAAGTAGTGAAACTCGGTGAGAATAACTCAAAAGCCAAAAATGCACTTTTGAATGGTCTCAGTGATACGGTATTCACCAAAGTTGCACATTGTAAATCTGCTAAAGAGATTTGGGACAAGCTTTGAAATATTTATGAAGGAGATTCAAAATTCAAAGGAGCAAAGCTTCAAAATTACAGAGGTCAGTTCGAACAACTAAAAATGAAGGAAGATGAAGATATTGCAGCCTACTTCTTACAAGTCGATGAAACAGTGAATGCAATCATAAGATTAGGAGAAGAAATCGAAGAATCTGTAATTGTTCAAAAGGTGGTAAGATCTCTTCCTATGAGATTCAACCCTAAGATATCATCACTAGAAGAAAGATTGTATCTAAAATCAATAAGCATGGATGAAATGCATGGAATCTTCACAGCATATGAGATGAGAACTAAACAGGAAACTCTAGATGTAAAAGAAGCAGCCTTCACAGCATCCAAAAAATCAAAGAAAAAGAAAAAGGAACAATAAGAATAAAGAAGCAACATCGACGTCTCGGAAGATGATGAAGAAGTGGCCAACTTCATCAAAAGACTGAACAAGGGAACCAACGGTAGGTATAGAGGTAAGGTTCCATTAATTTGTTTTAATTGTGATGGTATTGGTCATTTTGCTAACAAATGTCCTCATAAGAAAAAGAGANTGCGTACTGGTAGCTTGATGTGATAAATGCCAATCTAACACTAGGTTAGCCATATTATCTACTATTTGATTAAATTGTCTTGGAATATGTGTGAATGTGATGGAATCAAATTGTCGAGATAACCTTCTAACTTGCAGGTATTTGCAAAAGAGGAAAGGATCGTGAACATGGTACACATTATTGAGCTAGAGGATGACCAGTTGGGAATCAAGTAAAATGCTAAGGTAACGAATATGGCGATGGTTGGCCTCGACGAGGAGGCCAATGACGGTGATGTATTCTACTTGATTGTTGGTGGTTGAGACTAAACATATGTCGCTAGTGTGGAGCAGTTCATGTGAGGGTGAATAGAGGGCCTAAGCAACTGAAGCAAGATTTTGTGTCCAATGGATAGCTCTATTGGTGTAATCGATGTGGTAGGCTGATGGGGATGGCATCTATAAATAACATGAGTGATAGATTAGATGTGAGGTATGGATGAAAGAAGATTAAAAACTCTACAAAAGACATACAAAAAGAAAAATCCTAGTGTAGTATGGCTACGCTCAGGCATAAAATTTCTTTAAGTACAACCCGTTGATGGGTTCTTTGAGAGGGTGGCCTTCCGGAGATGCCAGGATGTATGCACCTTTAGTGAGGCAATGTTGGATGATATACGGTCCATGCCATAGGGACTTGGATTTTCTATGGTCGAGGGTATCATGAGGGACATCGTAAGCAAGGACGAGGTCACCTTCATTGAATGATCAAAGGTTGACATGGTGATCAAAGGTCGCCTTTGACCATTTTTCGACTATAATCGTGGGGTTTTTGTCTGGTGGTAATGATGTTTCACTCGACATAATCCAAATATCGAGATATTGTGGGTTAAAAATGGTAGTCGGGCATAGAATTTCCATGGGGAAATAAATTAGAGAATTGGGGGGATTTGGGGGTAACTCCTCAGATAAATCATCTAGGAACCATGGGGGAGTAGGGAATGCCTCAGGTTCTGGTGAAAAGATATGAACCCTATCAAGTGATGGGGTAAGGGTACTCATTGGTTTTGCTGGAGGAGGGGGTGTATGATTTTGAATAAGGGCCAGTTGGCGACACCTATATTCAATGATCATAGGACATTGATATGTGAAATGATCAAGTGATTCACATAGAGAGAAAAGACATCTCATACATTTGTTGACTAAGGTTGTGACATAATGGATGTCAATGACATGAGTTGGGGTGGGTTCTTGCTGAAAGCTCTAGTGTACGGCTATTAGTGTCTGCCGAAATTGAGGTAACATTGGAAAATGGTGTGTGTAATGGCCATATTTTGAACAGATGGTGCATGCAAATTTAGTTCGTAGTCCTTTGTTACTTGTATTATGGGAGATAGAGGCAATAATGGAGGAAGAAATGAGTGGTGGTGGTGCTCAAGGGATTTGAATGAGATTACATAACTTGGGGAGAGATGGGAACTTGTTGGTGGGGTTTCCATCTTTCTCGCATAGCACGCAAGGAGGTTGGATATGTGGGGGAAGTCAAGTAGTGGGATCCTTCTTTTTCCATCTGCCCCCATCTGTGGTAGGGGGGCTAGTGAGTGGGGGTGTAGGTGGTATGGTGGGGGAGAGTATGAGAATATGCATCAGGATTCCTTTTGTTTGGGTAGGGAGGGATGGTTGAGGGACAATCTCAGGTAGATGTAGATACCATACTGGGATTGACAACGCCATATTAGGAAGGGTAAGCATTGTAGCTACTTGGAAAGATTGTACACCCGGTGGGGGGTAAAAAAAAGGGATTTGGGTAATGTATTGGGGGACTGTTTCCCAAACCGAGATATGGCCCTGGGGGAGGGGAAGATCAGGAATGGGTTGAGTTGAACTAGTTCTAGGGGATTCCTAAGGGAGAAGTTCTGCAACTAGTGGGATGTTAGGGATAAAAGAGGCCTCGGTGGGAGGGAGGTTATCTTCAGTTGTCATTTCGTTGGAGGATATGACACATACTTGTGCTGAGGGATGGAGGAGCAATGGTGCTTCGTGGTATGTCCCTAACAAGGATGGGTCTTTAAATATTTCGGGGCCCATCTCGATGAGTGGATAGGCATCTGGATTAGTGTGGACAAAAGGGAGGATGTTGTCGATGTTGGTTGAAGGGTTAGGCTCATAATTTGATACTTGATCGATGGTAATGATCTTTCCATTATGGGGAAACATCATGGTTTGGAACACAGAAGAGACGACGGCCTTCATAGCATACATGTAGCTATGACCAAACAAGATATTGTAGTCGAGCGGGGCATCAATAACCTCAATGTCAATAAGAATGGTTTTTCCCCCGAGCTCGACGGGGACATTTTGGAAGAGTCCCTTGGGGGATGAGGGTCTTTCGTTGTAGGCTCTTACGGTAATGGAAGATGGTATGAGTTTAGGGGAACCAAGTTTTTTCCATACATATTTGGACATGATACTTGTGGATGCACCTTCATCAATGATGCACTGATGAACTATAATGTTCCAAATTTTCATGGGGATTTAAAAAGCGATAAGAGCAGGGAGGCAAGGTTCTCTATTGTCAAGATTGAATGTGATGAGTCGGGTATAAGTAGGGTCGACTGCCCCTAGGGCGGAAAGTAAGGACTTCCACTGAGTGTGACAGGTTTGAAGGACTTCTAAGACTGATGTGGCGGCCAGAGATTGTGCCAAGTCATTGAACAAACTCTAATTATGAGCCACCCTAGCCTAAGTATTGTGGACATTCCTATGCAATGGGATGTGAGGAATACAAAGGGGTATTTTAGTATTATGGCGAGGAATCAATAAATGGGGTCTAGTTGTGACTGGGGTTGCTTCCAAGGTGGTGGGAGAAGACTCAGGGGGTGTGCTATATTGACAACTGTACATTTGTAGAAGGATTTCTTCCTCACTAGTAAGGAGGATAGTGCTATCAGTAGGATTTCCCATATTGGGATACTGTCCCAACTTTGGTGGGGTAGGTTGCATGTCTTGTTGGGTATTTATCACCCCTTGGTGTGGAATGGGGTTTTGTAACACATCTAGGGGTGGTTATTGTACATATTTTTGTGGGGCCTATGGAGGGGCAGCGGTGCTGAGGGATGTGGTCCATTCATAGAGTCTTTCATCCATTTAAAGTCAGTGATTTGGGGGCAATGGTTAGTACGGTGACCAAAATCACCGCAAAGGGAACAAGGGAAGGTGGTCTGAATATTGTTGTTGTTTTTCCTATAGCATTTTTTGTTGTTGCCCCCTTGGGGGTTCTGATTTCCCTTGTTCTGGTTGCCCTCGGCAGTATGGTTTTGTTGCGGATGGTTCTGGCTTCCTCCTGGTTCAGGATTATTATTGTTTTGGTTTTTCCCTTTCTTTTTGGCATTATTCAACTGATGGGATGGATTTGTCGTATTCAACTATTCAAAGATTTGATATTTCTGAATGGGAGAGGGTTGAACAAAATTAACCCCAGTGTGTGGGTTTCCTTGTGGTGGAGCCATAGGATGTGGGGGGTGAGGAAATGGAAAGTGTGGATTATGTTGTGGTAATGATCCATAAGGTACATAGGAAGGCATGGTGCTTTCAGTAGTGCTTAGGGTATAGGTTGAGGTAGATGGAGTACCAACACTTGGTTGGATAGGTGGGCGTATTATGGGTGCCGGCGGGGGTCCACTTATGCGTGGAGGCTGGGAAATAGGGTATGGTTGTTGATAAGGGGGAGGAGGATAATAAGGGATTCCACTGTACACCGACAGATATTGAGGTATGCCATACATGGGTGGTTGTTGAGGTTGTGGGTTGTGGTGTGTGGTGTTACTAATCAATTTGTTTGCTGAGTGAGACATCCCAAGTTTGTCTTAGACAAATGGCATGAGTCTTGAGTCATCCGAGAGTACCATGTATAGGTATATGTACTAGGCATAAATGAGTTCGAACTGTTGGGTCTTGCTAATGGATTCTTCTTTAGACTAGGGGAAGGCGGCGACCACATCTTTGGAAAGGAGGGAAACAAGTGATTTGAGGAACCAATCGAGACATTGTTGGGGGGTAGTGTGAGCTTTGTAGAGACTACATCGCCGATGCCACTCATGGATGTGGTCAGCAATGTGTGTGGAGGAGGTTTGTTTGAATTCTGAGAGTAGTTCAAGGCCATTGTCATAACGAATGGGTAGTTGAAAGAAGGTCAAAAATGCTTTGGCCAAGGATTCAAAAGTCACGTGGGAGCCATATTTTTCTTCTACATGCCACTTGGTTGATGGGCCAATGAGCATATGATGAAATAAACTCAATCGGATGGAATCATCCATGATGTTATTTGAAGAACACCATAGGTGAAATGTCATGATATGGTTGGCAGGATCGTCTCCTTCTTTTCCTTCAAACTTGGGGATGTCTGAAGGGAGCTTGGTAGGCATTGCAGGCCATGTGGGGTTGTGCAATATAGAATCATTAGTGATTTTAATCAGATCTAGTATGTTGAGGGAAGCCAAATATGGCATATGGGGTGGTGGTGGAGGATTAATTCTAGCCATAGTGTGAGTGTTCTGGGTACTTGACCCTTGGAGGGGACTAGGTGGGTTTGTACTTCCCCCTTGAGAAGAAGTTTGTCCTCCTCTTTCATGTAAAGGAGAGTGAGTGGATGGTTGACCTTGGGAAGTGGACCCAAGTAAGGTGGAACCAAGCAAAGTTTATCCCAATACAATGGCACTCACAGGGGTGCAAGAAGGTGGAGTCGGAGTTGGCAAGACTGGAAACTCCCCCTAGAATAAGAGGGAGATTTAGAAAGCTTCTGGAACAATGGGGGTTCTGTGGGTCCCCTATGATGTCTGACTAGATCAGTGAATGTGTGCGAATGGTGGTGAGAGAAATAAATAAACAAGAGTCTTTACTGCAATTTTTTGAACCTTCACAATATATTTCCTAATCAAATGTAATCAGAAGGGCATCATACATAAAGCATTTTGATAAAGAAGCATATATGTGGATAGGTGGATTTTTTTTGCATGGGAGAACAAAGAAAACAAATGCTCGTGTCCTAAAAGACATAATGTCCTTCCTCTCAAATATCACTGGACCTTCCAATAACACTCAACAATGGGGTCTGAAGCCACCGAAAGAGAAACTAGTGAAGGATGAAGCAATCAGTTATAATGAGGGGTAGAGGGGGCATATCCTGAAAGAACTGGTGATATTTCCCAATAGCCACACAAAATTTGATCAAGGTACAATTGCAACCCACAATTTCCACCTAGGTAGATGTCCTAAAATTTGGTCACTAGGTACCTCGATCAAAGTGCGTCATTTAGATTTTAGGCCTAAGAAATGGGTCACGGGAAGGATCTCGTCCAAGAGGTGGGTACCTCAAGAGGGGATGCATAGAACAACCAGACCTCGACCTTCAACCCTTCATGGGTATCTCCCTACCTTATGGTGTTAGGAACACTTGACTTGGAGGATTTAACATTCCCTATTTGACAACTTCTATTGTTTTGAAGATGTGAGAACCATATAACGAGGATTTATTTGGATGCCTATCCCTGAAATCCTACCTAGACTAAAAAATTTCTTTTGGTAGCTCCTGTGGAGGAAAACTTAGAGATTTTTTAGAAATTTTTTAGATGTGGTTGTATGAGAGATTGGGGGTGTGAGCCAATCTTGTTGAAATTAAGTGGGGGTGGATAGTTTCATCAAGAAAAGGGTGGGGTGTTTCAGAATCCCTTTGGAGGAAACTTACTTCAACCTCCACATTTCGAGATGAAAACTATGTGAGTGAGAAGTGACTTTTATGTGTGAATGAGTGAAAGTGTGACAATATTTTTAATAAATTAGGTGTCACCTTGCTGCAGGTGGACTTCACTTGGTCCTTACAAGTCTTTCATTATCTAATTAACTAAATGTCATTGGTACAACCTTGCGGAATTTTAAAGTCCCTAGGAAACTAGCATGTGGACATGTGGGTCCTTTACCATTCCTTTAACTCCCTAATGTGATTTAATCTAAGAAATATTTAAAACTATCCTAGATTGTGGACATGTGGGCATGTATGGGCCCATTACAAAACCTTAAAACTTCCCTAGTGATTTAATCTAAGAAAGTAAATTTCAACACTATGCTATCTTTGTAGCATGTGGGCATGTATGGTCCCTTTAAAATCTTAAGACGTGTTTGAAAAATAAACTAAGAGGAGTCCTGAGGGGGCTATCGTCCTCTCCTAAAGATTTTGTCTTTTTAAGGGAGATGAAACTATCTCACAACCTCTTTATGATTCTCAAGATCACTTTGGAGCATGAGAAAAGAGCATACTCAACGATTGATATCCAATTTCTGGTCCCAATACAAGTTTTATATGTGATGTAGAATGATTCTAACTTAACATTAGTCAAAGCAAGCCATCCATGTGGCAAAATGATAAAAAAGAGGAAACGTTATGATTTTAACCCCTAAGTGCCTATGTGTTTGACTAATCCCTTTATATGGAGAGGGAATGTGAGTGTTGTGCATATTACAATATGCATGGAATCAATTTTAAGAAGGCTATGGGCCCTCCACAAATCACAAAAAGATTACAATGTGTATTTTTCTACATAGGTGCATGGGTCTCGGAATAGATGGAGGCGCTTTGAGTGCCAATGCACAAACTAAAAGAGACTTATGGGTGCAGGTGTGTAGAAGGCGCTGAGTAATATATTGGTTTTGGTGCACGTGCACATGATGCACGACTATGGGCCGATAAACCCATGCACAACTGTCACATGACTGTGAAGAAAATTTCGGATGAAATTCCTTCAACTCAGCTTTGAATTCGGCTTCCTGTAAGTTGGCTTGGGCTGGTTATGGTACCTACAGGTTAAATAAATAGAAAGAAGAGATAAAATAACCTAAATGGGGTAGGAAATTGATACCTTTCCCCAGTTGAGTCGCCAATCTGTTGCACCTCTTTTATTAACTAAATGAGAAAAATAGAGGTGCTTACAAGCCCAATTGGGTTAGCTAGGCAAGACAACAGTAAAGGAAAGGGATAAAAGATCAAATCATAAAAGACTAAGCTAAGAATTAAATTAGGAATGATAAAAAAAATTAAACTATAGTGCATAAGGACATAAGAACAAGAAACAAACAAGACTCATGCCACCAATGGAAAGGATTGTATTAGTGGAAAGAAAACACCAAAGAGAAAGGGAGACTTTGGGTCCCTTCTTCCTCCAAGGGAGGGCTCTTGGACCCCCAAATATTGATCTCTTCTTACAAATGAGGAACTAGAATGAAATGGTGAAGAGAATCCAAAGCACATTCACTCAAGAGGTGATATGAATGGATAAGTGAAATGGTGCTAGCATACTCTTGATGAGGAAAGATGATCCTACAAGAGAATATCAACAACATAACAATACAAATCAATTCCATGAATATGTAGTGCACCCATGGCCTCTTTTTATAGCATAACTTTGAGGTATTATTGAACCATATTTTAGTGTGAACAGGGGGGTATTTAGGGAACCTTTAGGTCTTTGACCAGCCACCCAGCCAGATTCAGTCGAGATCTGGATGTCAAATCAACTTGGAAGATGAACCAGAAGTTGGTGGGAGGCCGACCAATATCATAAATGCATCGTTCTGAGGTGTGCGCAGCTTTTTGCATCCATAGTCATGCATCGGGTGCATGCGCACTTTTTTAGAATTTTTGACTTGCGCACATGTGCGTGCTTCCTGTATATCCTTAGCACATGCTAATTTTATAACTGGTTGTATAGTTTTGGACCTTGTGAAAATTCTTTTTTGGTCATTTTTGGTCCATGGGTGAACTAATGGCTGTTTGAAGATGATGGATTTCTGTAACCATTTGGGGATGAAATTTCAGTGATAACACAGAGTAATGCTCATAAACAACACTAATATAACTCCCTACGAGCTATGGAAAGGAAGACTAGCAAATGTGAAGCACTTCAGAGTTTTTGGAAGAAAATGATACATCAAAAGAGAAGATGGTGGAATGGGAAAGTTTGACTCTTGTGTGGACAAATGAATACTTGTTGGTTACTCAAGTACAAGGAAAGCATACCAGTGTTACAATCTAAGATTAAACAAATTTGTGGAAAGCATCAACCTAACAATTGATGAAACAGGTAGACCATAATCAAAGGAAGAAGAAAACAAATCAATGGAACAACTTTTCGAATAAGAAGATGAAAAAGAACTAGAAGAGGAAGATGAAGATGAAGAGAATCCGACAGAAGCAGAAGATAAAGTTCATCAAGTATCTCCAAAGACACCTAGAAAATGAGTACAAAAGAATCATCCTTCAGATAAGATTATGGGAAACAAAGATGTAGGAGTTGATACTAGAAGAAAAATCTGTTCACGAGAACAAACACACCTTGCACTCTTATCTACAATTGAACCAAACTATTTTGAAGAAGCCAACAAGAATGAATTTTGGAATAAGGCCATGGATG
>JZKD02S0227010.1:507091-519915 GCA_000966675.3 Picea glauca | reverse complement strand
GTTTTCTCCCAATTTGGGTTTCCACGTAAAACACTGATGTACTGTGTATGTGTGTGATTGTTTATTTCTTATTGCTCATTATTGGATAATAATTCTACATTGATATATTATTTGACGAAAAAGGATTATAATTACACTATTACTGATTCAACCCCCCTCTTAATAATCCAACAGCTTTTGTTGCGTGTTCAAGTCATTTTGTGTAAAAAGTGTTGTATTCCACAATGATCTTTTGTCCAAATTTCCCTCCAATCAGATAGTGTATCTACATTCTCTAGGTATACATAATGGCCAATAAATCCCACTCATAAATTGCATAGTTCTCCTCATATCTTCTTAATTTCCTTGAGATGTAGGAGATCACTTGTCCATCTTGCATCAATACTTTGCCTAAACCTTCCTTGGACACATCTGTGCATACCAAGAAATACCTACCCAAGTCAGGGACCTTTGATATCGGTTTTATCTTCAACAACCCAATGATATTTCTAAATGCTTCCACACACTTCTTGGTCCAAACTATGTCTTGTTTTTCTTTTCTAATTCCACGATCGAATTTTCTATCTTCGATGAACCGTCGGTAATATCCTGCTAAAACCAAAATTTGCATACTCCTGGTATGTTTGTCAGCGTAGGACGTTCCATAATATCCTCTACCTTCATGGGATCCACACCAATGCCTTTGCCGGATATAACATGCCCTAAGCAATGAATCCTCGAGAGCATTGCAACAATTTCCTGTAATTTGTATTCCTATAAACACTGTAATATTAGGTGCAAAAGTTTGTCATGTTCTTCCATCGTCTGAGAATATATCAATATGTTGTCAATAAATACTTGAATGAACATGTCCAAGAATTTTTGAAACACCCCATTCATCCAGCTCATAAATTTCCGCGAGGTGTTTGTCAGTTCGAAAGGTAAAATGGTAGACTTGTAATGTCCTAACCTTGTCTTGAATGCAGTCTTAGGAATATCCTCCTCTTTAGTTCATAATTGGTGATAACCTAATCTCAATTCAATCTTGAAAAAACATTCTCTCCCTTCATTTGATAAAACAAATCATCAATTATAGGCAACAAATACTGGTTCTTGATCGTTTCCTTATTCAATTGACAGTAGTCAATATAGAGTCTCCACGACCCATCCTTCTTTCTTATGAAAATAATAGGTGAACCCAAGGTGTCACACGTGGACGTAAATCCCAATTCTAGCAACTCCTTCAATTGCATTTTCAACTCTTGTAACTCAGGAATTGACATCTGATAAGGTGTTCTTGCTATCACTTCAATAACGAGTTTCGAGTTGATTGTAAACTCCAATCTCTCTTCCAGGCGATAATCCTGGTAACTCTTCTAAAAATACATGAAAAAACTATCATACTACCATAATTTTTTCTAGTCCTTTTGTATTCCCTTGTCGTTCAATGATAGGATTGAATATATCTTGCATCCCTTGTGCATGCTCTTTTGTAGTTGTAAGGAAGAAATGAACCTTAGGGATACTCCATGTTTTCTTCATATAATCACTCTTCTTTGTCCCTCGTCATTGGTCCAAATCAACTGCTTCATCTTACAGTTGAGTATCGCATCATACTATTCCAACCAATCCATACCGATCACAACGTCATAAGATCCTAAGATCGTGACATATATATTAGACTTCATTACACTATTCCCCAAGTTAAAGCGATAGTTCATACCCCTTCCTCCAACCATATGTTTGGAACCTAAAGCAAGTTTGACGTATCTAAAATCATCCTGTCGACTACCTTTACCTAAATCCCTTCAACTCGGTATTAGAAATAAATCTCTCTATAGCACTGGGATCTATCAAATACTAAAAGTTTGGTTGGCAAGGGTACTTGATGCCTCAAGAATAGTGGAATGGTGCTCGACCTATATGTTATTCACCATGGTCATGAATCATGTGGGCCTTTCCCACCTCTACAACAATATTGTGTCATGTTAGCCCGACCGCTCTGGCCTTTTCAACCACAAAATATTACTGGTAAGGTGGCTCTCCATATGTCCAACACCCATCTCTGGTCCAGTATTCCTGGCCCTGAAGTAGAAGTTGTTGGCCTACCAGCCTAAGATACTAGTTTGTTCTGTTGACATGCCTAAATTGTGGTTTTTGGCGGTGCTTCCACTGATGCAATGGTCTTCTGTAGGGATTCCTATGTTGAGGAAGTTGTCGTCGTGGTGTTGTGAAAAAGGGTCCTCTAGATGTATCTTGATACCGTGATGTTTTGTCTCGATGGCGTCTGATGCTACTGCACACCTGATTTCCTTAGTCCAGATGGTCTTGAAGGAGTCATGCCCTGACTCCTGTGGGTCAATTCTTCTTCAGCTATGAGGCCTATTGGACTACATCGTGTAATTTCTAAGGCATTAAGATCCTCACCTTCGCACAAAATTTGGAGTTGAGGCCAGACACGAACTTTTTGACCTCTAGCTTCTCTACGTTCATATGCGGGGCATACCGAAGTAGCTCCATAAATCTAGTCTCATACTATGACACTGTATGACCACCATGTTGTAAGGCATTGAACTCATTGAGCTAGCACTCAATGAATTCCTCAGACAATTACTTGTCCCAGAACCATTCCTCGAACCATTCCCATAACATAGATTCAACGACCATGTTTAGTTGAGGTAGGAGTGTCTTTCACCATAGAAGAGTGCTCCCCTTCGGCTGAAATACTGCCATGTAGACCTTCATGTTGGAGGTTGTAACCATGAAGTGAAAAGAACATATCCATGTTCTCCAACCATGCCTCAGTGGCTGAGCCATCCGTGGTACCCATGAACTCGGGAAACTTAACCTTCTTGAATTATCTATGAATGCTACCATTCCCATCTGGAGCACGTTGTGAACCCTCATTGGGTACAGGCACCCTGGCCTCATCTCTAACTAGGAGGTTAATCAAGGCCTCTGACATCCACAGAAAGGACCTTGTCTGACCAACCACATCCCACATAACCAATATTCTCACGCCCAATGACTTGTTCTTCTCAATGGGGGTTTTACACCCCTTGCATGGATGCTACCAGAGGCGTTGTGCCTCTTCCCCTAGCACCACATCATCTACCTCCACGACATCCTCTAACCACTATTACCACATGGAAAAGTTTAAATTTTAATCAATGATAAGTTATTAATCAAGGGTGTAATATAGTGGAAGGCGTGACGATCCACATTTTCATGGTTGGACCTGTTTTGATCATGGATGATTTTAGGGGCTAAATTTCTCTCATGGGATAATTTTCCATGGTTTTTCCAAAAACGAGATTTTCTATTTTAAAAATGATTCACCCAAATTCTATTGGAAAGAATTATCTTACCTTAAAAATTGCCAAAATTTTATAAAAACTATTTAAAATCCTTATAAATTTGAATATTTTTACAAAAATATCGCTAAACATTTATAGTTGGCATATGAAGGATTAGTAATATTCGCCGAGGTTTCTACATTTTAAAACAAATTTACATCCTTAAAATCATCCTTGGCTCTGATACCATATGTAATGACCCCATTCGTTACAACTAGGAAAAGCAAAGCACAATAGGTAACTTTTTTTTTTATCATTAGGAAAATTATCATCAACACATAATTCAACAACACATAATAAACGGCATCATAATTAAAATAATTACAAGTGTCTCATCATCGTAATCAAATAATGTCACAACCGACGCATCCACATACTTATTAACGACACATAATCAACACATCACCACATTTAGATAACGACACATAATCAACAAGCATCATAAATGGTGACACAAGATCAACTCATCACGATCAACTGGAATCATCAATGTATTTAATCGCTCAACTCATCACATAAAGATAACATAATATGACATAAGGATAACATAAATATAATCACAAATATGACATTAAGATACTATATAAAACTACCCACCCAACCTACCCTGCAAGTTTAGGACCTCCAAGACATATAAGAAACGCTCAAGCCCAGGATTCATATGAATGATTTTTACCATTTAAGGTCTTAGGGATGACGACTACTCTAAGAAACAAGGAGGTGTCTAAATCCCACTAACATAATCAAGTCCAAAAAACAACTAGTTATATCAACAACATCAATGATAATCAATGACACAATATTGTTCTAATAACTAATCACACATCACATAAATTCCAAGGAGAAAAATAATTTAATTACTAAATCAATCATACAACAACATAAGATAAGGTCTGAAGCATTCACATTTATTTTATTTTGAAGGTGCAAAAGAAAATATCTACTTTACTTCAAGGTGTGTGATTAATCAACCATTTAATTCATCAACAATCAACATTGTCTTTGGGTGCGTGCGTGATCCAAATTATGAATTAAACATAAACCAACACCATTCAATGCGGGCCATTAATATATTTGGTTAGGAATTCATACAACAACATTTAATTTCAAGACGCAAGATTATCTAATTACTAAATTGTTTTACGTCGACATTATTGTAAGGTGCATTAAATCCAATTAATTAATCATTTACACATCAACAATAAATGACGCAAGAGTACATAAAATTTAAACAATCATACGCCAACATAATAAATGATGTAAGACTATTCTCAGGCTTATTTTCATGACACAAGGATGTCTAACTACTTAACTAGTCATACATCAATATTAAATTCATGGCGCAAGTGAACTAATAACTTAATCCTTCATCAATCATTAAATATTCATTGCGCAAGAGTAAACTATCGATTTATTTCATGGCGCAACAAAATCTATCTACTCAATCAATCATGCATCAATTTAATGGACACAAGAGTAAATCATTACACATCTCATCATACATCAACGTTATTCATGGCGCATGATGGTCTAATTCTTAAGTGGTCACACCTCACATTAATCGAGGCGCTCAAGCAAATTTAATTACTTAAATTATCATGCTTTGACATTATTTCAAGCACCAAGAGAAATCTATAGTTTTGTTCCTTGAATTTTCTCAGGAGGACCTAATACCCCCCCCTTTTTTTAAACGACAGGTGAGACATAATAAAATGTTGGGCCTATATATCATATAATAGTAAATACATATCAAAGTCGTAAACGGAAAAACCACTATGCCATCTGCCAAAATGATTTTATTAAAAATATCAAATTACTGTGATAAATAACCAATTTACTACATGATCGAGTCACATTGGAACATGAAATGCAAAAGGTCCTAATCAAGCGAAGAAAAACAATTACCATCTTGGTTATGCTAGGGTGAGACAATATGTTTCATAAAACTTGTCATATGCATGCATGCTTACACATAGGTGGATCATAAACAAAAAAATATAGTCATCCATAAAACAACACACAAGTTTATATAGCAGATGAAGGCCCTTTTGGATGTGTGAATAGAGAACATGGAAAATGGTATTGTTTAGTACACATACCAATTTCCGAGGAAATATTCCAACACAATTTCTGGACAAGTATTCCTGCCACTTTCGACTTGAAATTGGGGACAAATATAATCAACACTCCATGGAAATGATTGATACAAATTTTAGTTATATAATCTATAAATCTTAAATTCCCCACCAATGTTATGATAGCAACATCTCCAAAGGTCATCATATGCATGCATGTTAATACAGGTGGATCTCAACAAAGAAATACATGTGGATACCACTATATTTAAAGTATAATACATGTGGATACCACTATATTTACAGTATAATACCCTTGGCTCCCAAATATAGAGGCGAAGGCACCCAAACTCATTGGGAAAAAGATCACAAAATCGTTGGAAAAAGATCACAAAGATCATTGGGAAATGAATCATGAATTTGGTGAGAAAAGGGGGAAAGGCACCAAGCTCAGGACTCTTCCAAAAAAAAGAGAAGAATGAAACAAGTGTGGTGGGAAAGTCTTACATATAAAAACAAAGAGAATAAATGCAAACAATCTCTAAGCAATGAAGTAAAGCTTCATTGAGTAATGATAAAAAAATCATTGGGTAATGAAATAGTAAAATCGTTGAGAATCAAGGGAAATCCACTACTATAAATGGATAGAATTTCCAACGCCCTATTGTCATACCCCCGACGTTTGACGTCACTCAACCACCACTTATGAGGGCTCAATAGGTGTCAGAAAATCTCCCGTGGTTTTTCTGACATTGGACTATTGCCAGTATTCTGACTCCCCTAATGTCTGACGACCGATGACCGTTAAAAATTTAACTTCAAAGGACAACCAGAAAACTACCAATGATGTTTGTCAGTCTACCGATGAATATTTTGATGCTATCCCACCGATGCGATTGACGAGCATGTTGTAGTTTCAATGCTTTGCTGGGAGCATTTCCCGTCAGAAGTCCGACCTGTAGTAGTCAGAAGACTAACGAACTTGAATGTTTAAAAAAAAAAAAAATTGTTGAAAAGAGCCGAGGCATTATTTTTCTCAAGTTCATAAAAGGCATAGAAGGTTTCTTCAACACTGACTAGCCCATTCCGGTTGCCAAATTCTACAAGATCCCGGAGAAAATCATCGGTTGGCTCAAGCTTTAGTAGAGGAAGAAATGGATTGGTTGTTGCAATTGGAAATGGGGCAAAGAAATGGCATGGAATTTATTAAAAGATGATTCTATCAAGTAATAGGGCAAAGAAATGGCATGGAATTTATCAACAGTAGTCCCTCATGGACGCATAAAGTCCATGTTCATACCAAAGAAAAATTTATTCACTTGTAGCACCTATGGGATTCAAAAAATGGGTTTAGTAAATCCTATGAAAATCCTATAAAATTAAACTCTCAAATCATAGAAATCTATTGGAACTACTTCTTTTTTTCACAGTGTAGCTTTCAGAGCCAAAACCCTTCTTGTCAATGTCTTACAAATCTAATACAAATAAAACTAGATTTTATCACTCTAAACTCTACAAAATCTCGTCAATGCCTTACCCTTCTTGTCAATGCCTTACCATTCATATTTTTCCAAGATCAATTTTTTATACCAAGCAACATTCTTCAGAAACATCCTCTTCTAATTTCTCAGGTGAAAAATCAGTTTGTTTTTGTTGGAGAATTCCCTTGTCTTGTATAGGTCTCAGCCATGGACACTCTGATTTTACGCCTGAGAAATTAGAAGAGGAGATTTTTGGCAGAATTCACTTATCTTGTATAGGTCTCAACCATGGACTCTCGGGCTTAAAATTCTTCAAAACCTGCATACAACAATGACCAAATTACTTCAATTGTCACTAAACAACTTCAATAGCTAAATATTGTCTAACCTTCAATAGCTAATTAAACAACTTATAAGTATTTAAACAAATGCATATCGATCCTTATGGGTATGGGGAACAATATCACATCCTAGAAATTGTACAAAAAATTGCAATGGAGGTCAGTTCAGATTTTGTCGGAATTACATATTTAGCCACAGGAGAATCAAAACAATGTTTAGTATAAAGTAGAAATAGACGCACTGCAACTTGATAGCCTTTTGATCCCAAATCCATTTTTTTGTGATTTGATATTAAAACACTTGGACGGGACCGCCAATGACCAACATAAGAGGATTTAAAAGATAAATAAAAAATAAGGGCCATAACTATACTCTAGCTACAAACACAAAAATTGCAATAGCTACCAACTTTGAAATATATATTTACCTCGAGGTGAATCAAAAAAATCTTGAGAATAAACCATTGTAACAATCATTGATTTTTATCAACACAAAATTAAATCACAAAATCTTTACAAAATCCAAACGCCACTTATAGCTCAACTTCAGTGTAGAAAATAGAAATTGACATGCTACAACTTGATAGCCTTTGAGCACATTAGACAGGGCCGCTATTAAAATAAAAATAAAAATAGGGTTTTAAAAGAAGAAAGGAGAAACAAGGAAAATTCTATAACTAGACCATATAATAGAATAAGCTTTGCAATTTCAACATATGGCCAACATATACAATTGAAAACTAGTTAATCACTAAATATTGTCTAACCTTCAATAGCTAATTAAGAAATTATATAACTATGTGATTTATGAAACATTACTTTGGAGATTATAAAAGAAAAATACACCCTTCAAAACAATGATGCATCATATATATAATTAAAACTTCTAGACCAAACCCCTTATTTGTGCTAGTTTCACCTCCGAGTTACAGTGCCATGAGTTGCTTCATGATTAATAGCTTTTCCATCAGGACAAACTTGGACAAGACAACAAAATCCAAGATTATTCAATGGACATATTTAACCTCCAAGATATTTCTACTCAAGATAATAGATCGCTACATTGGACAATCTAGAATATTAAATAAAATATATATTTTTAAAAACTTATTCAACTGCAATTATTTACTATACATTAAGATGCACTAAATTGAGAATGTCAGAACATACCTTGACAATGCTTACAAGCACCTTATCAACCTTTTTTGGAGTAGCCCCTCATCATCCTAGATTCAAACATCGACTTACTCACTGAGAACAAACTACAAACGTGATAGTTATAGAAATAGAAATAACTCCTGAATGCTCCTCTTGGTTTCAAGAGTAATTTATTGGAGCCATCTAATCTTGTAGCAAACCTCCCTCGATCTGACAGAGCAAAAATGAAGTCAACATTGGCTTTGTTGTTGCTCCAGTGGATAGAGAGAGGTTTGGTCCAACATTAGCCAATTCCTAATTTATTCTCTACTAAACAGGGCCAACCACATGAAGGTGGAAGCTCTTATGGACCCTGCCCCCCCTCACATCACTCTCAATTCCCCAATACCCAATCTAACTAATATATTTAGGGTCAAAAATGAAGTATACAGAAATTTAATATTTTTTCTCATAATATGTTTACTATAAATCAGATCTAAACATAAGGGTAAAAAGCAGATAATAGAAATATGAAAAAAGGTATGAAAGACCTTAATATTGATAGGCATACGTGATTTTTTTTTAATTATAAATAATTGGTATTATAAAGTACTAGGTTTGTTTTTTTTTCTTTGCACGATTTGCTGCTAATTTCCTAAGTATTTCATCGATATCTGTGTCATCTTCTTTTACTGTGTGCTCTTCTATTGTTGATTGTCTTTACATTCTCACGCGCATTGCATTCCTTATCACGTACTCATGGCATCGAGGCACCAGATGCGAGTCATCGCCTACAGCGACAAAAAATATTAAATTTATAGGGAAAGTTATTGAATACGATTGATTTAGTTCATTAATAAGAAAAAATACGACTGGAATGTAATAATTTACTTGCCCTGTGCTCCTCTTCTATTAGAGGATCTCGATGTATGTCATGCAACTCTACCATTGAAACCAAAAAATTTATAAGTAGAAAATCATAATTGAATTAGTAAAAAGAAAAAATAGAATCAAAAAATTCACAGGTATGAAATTATTAAGTTATATATGATTAATATATAGCCATATTACCATCATGGCTTTCATGTGCAGCAACATCATGGGGATGCACTAACCCAATTATGTTAGGATCAGGTTGCACCTCACATTAGGAGGTTGCAACTCACTGTTAGGAGGTTCCACCTCACTTTCATGGGGCTGCATGGAAGCACCATCTTGTGGTTTCTCTCTGCTATCAACAAACAGTTCTACAGTACTATTGATGGGCTTGATAACATTTCTACTCCCCTGCTATAAATAATAGAGCAACATATAAAATTATTGGACGATATCAAATGAGAATGTATTTTAAAGGTAATGAAACCGTGTTATTGTGGTTAGATTTTTATAATATGCCATCTCATGCACACTGCATCTTGGCGACCGTCCCAAAAATTTTCATTGATCAATAACAGCTTGGTATTCATACTTGTAACCAAGCCGAAGGTCTTCCGTAGTGTCTTTGGTGCCAAAATCATCCATCTACATTGCATAAGAGTATTGATTTTTGTTATTGGTTTCCCCATGAATTACCAGAAACCTAGAAAGTGATATAACTAATAATATTGTTAAGATGTTTGATTACTTACAATTTGTGCCTGTAACTTCAAATAGCCACCTTGGCCTAGTTTGTGTTGGCCATGTTTCTCAACCCTTGCCTTGGTGGCTTTCGAAGTGTCAGGGATCCTATGAAAAATTTCAAGTATGTTATATACCACAATTGTATTTAAAAATAAAGAAAGCTAAAAGTATTGAATTCAAATTGTAATTTACCTTCCTGGACTAGGTGGATTTCTTCCTTCTTTTCTCAATATCTTCTCCTTTGTGTCCTCAATGAACACCTTCCATTCCCTCTTAGGAATAATGGGTGGACACTCATACCTAGGGTTCTTTTGCAAGTTAACCATATACATGTCACGTATATATTTTAAATATAGGCCCACCGCTTTGGATACCTCGCTTTTGTTGAAGGTATCTACCCCAAACATACATTCAAGGTAGTCAAAGATTTCTTTTTTGAGGTGAATACTCTAAGAATTCCACCTCATGCATAACATGGGACCAAAAATTTCCAATGATTGGTCATGCAAGTGTTTATAAAACAAGTTGTTTTCTACATGCAAAAATAAACGATCATTAATTAGAAAATAATAATATATAAGATGATATATGCTTCAGATATACAACAACAAACAGTTTAAACAATTAAAAACACCTGGAATTTTTAATGTCTTTATTGGAACTCGTTTCTCATTCACCAAAAAAGTGCATGAAATTGTTCCAATGCTGACAATGCGTGACAATCTAGGAAATGAACTGATAGTGTCATCACAGCCACTGCCACCAACTTCTGCTTGTGACTTTGCCACCTTCGGCTGAAGGGGTATGTCATGCTCATGGTCACCAGCTATAGGTGTGGACCCAGTATGAGTATGACTGGGATCAATCGCAGGTGGAGTGTTGAATAGCCTAGATGGTATATGTTGGCTCGTGCTGGCTAGACGTTGTGATGTACTCTCTACAACATGACTACTACCAACATCTATTGCAAGAGCCGACTGAATCAGAGCCAAAAAATCCTATATAAGAAAGAAAACATTTTTTTGATTAGAAAATGTAAAATTTATAAGCATGAAACATTCATAATTGAACTTACGACCAAAAAAAAATCACTTTAATATATGGTTATTACCTTATATTTTTTAAGGTCTTCCTTCAACTGCTCTATCCTTTCTTTAGTTTCTTGATTTTAATATTTACTTAAAATCAAGCAAAGGATTTCTCTGTTCATTTTTCTGATGAATTTTTTTATTGTTACCATTATGTTGGGGTCATCCAACAAGTCTTTGTTGACCCAATAATCACAACCATGGTCTGTGGACTACATATTTCAAGAAAGAAAAATTATTTTCAATTATATAAACAAATAATAAATTTCACATTAAATTTTATTCAGAAATGTTAATCATATGCCTATTCTAGGGGGGCTGGAGATTTTCCATGATCATCCTACCAAGAATTATGTGTTAGAAATCCATAACAAATGAAATGACTCATGCAAACTCACAGAGTATGATGTGCATTATAGTGAAGTGCATTGCCTGTAATTTACCTATTTGGAGGGGTCAACTAGTGCTTTTCCATGATAAACCTACCAAGAATCAGGTGTTATAAATATATAACAAATGAAATGACTCATGCAAAAACTAAGAGTCTAATGTGCATAAGATTTAGGTGTTAGAAATCCATAACAAATAAACATCATGAACAACGATAAATTTACAAACAATGGGAATACAAATTTACAAACCGCACCACATCACATCATGATAAGTAAACATAATAGATTTTAAATTACTGCCCCCATAATAGCAATGTCTGTATGTATTCAATTCAAGTTGTAATCAATAAACAACTCCTCCCCTGTAGTTATTGATTTTGTTGCGCATACGAATACACGGTTTCATTCTCGCCCCTCAAATATGCAATTGGGTTGATTATTTGTTGTCCCGAGTCATGTACTATTTATAAACCCCGCAATATTTCCTGATGCCTTTGGCCTTCCGTCAATATACATAGACCCTCCTTTGTTTCTATCGTTGTCTCTTAGCTGTATATAATTTGCAGCCATTCCATATATCAACATACCTTACGTATATTGGACTAACTTCATCCAATCTCTATAATTGTAACAAGGCCCGACATACTCCATCAATTTAGTTATTCCATCATCAAAAAACTTTATGCCATCCATGGAAAATAGCCCCAAGCCATGTAACGATGATGGAGCAATGCGATATATCCTCTCGTCCAGACAAAAATCAGTTTTTACTTGAGGAAGGTCCTTGGGTACCCATTGTTTCACTAAATGTTTGTACCTCAAGGGCACCTCAATGTCGTCTATGCTCTCAGCATCATAAGAGCAGGACCCCCCTTCAGAAAGAAAAAAATCCATGCGTCTATGGAATTTTCTTCTAATCTTCTCACCTCTATTTGCTCTCTATCTACCTGAACTTTCCTCACTCGACGAAGACAGATATGACAAATACTTGTTTGGTTATACCTATAGTCCATCGAATGAGCGAGAAGTTAAGAAGAATGTCCCTATCAATTATAGTAATGATAATTGTGTAGGATACAAGGATGACAAAAGGCAAAAAACAAATATGCATTCTTCTTAAATGGAAGATTCATCAACTCATATTATAAGGGGCAGATTGATCAACTCGTATTATAAGGGGCAAATTGATCAACTCATATTTGTGATGTAGAGAGACCAAGTGACATATCAAGTTGGTTTTTTAAGCCCTAATATTGGCTCATTACCCCTTAATTGGGGCATATTATATTAGTAATGTTATTTTATTTATGTCGGCTTTAGGCCATTAGTTGTAATTTTACCTCCTAGTCTCCTAT
>JZKD02S0227010.1:445156-456476 GCA_000966675.3 Picea glauca | reverse complement strand
CTTGGGAAGCTTTGGGTTCTCCCAAGCTTGTGTCAACTACCATTGAGTTGTTGGCTTTTGAAAGAATACCTAGTGAATATTTGGGGATTCTTCCTCAGTTTCCTATCACTTTAGGAACGAAGATTGTCCTAGTCAATCTTTTAATGGTGCCAAGCCTTTTAGATTTCAATATGCTTCTTGGGAGTGATTATGTATATTCCATGAACGTTGTGGCATATACACTCTTTTGTCTGATGCATTTTCCTCAAAACGGAAGCATTTTCACTATTGATCATCTTTCATCTGATAATCACCATCCTTGTTCATATTTAGCTCAGGTTTCCCCTTTGTATGTTCCTAGTGTTCAAGTAGACTCTTCCCCAACACAGGTGAATTATGTGGTGTCTTATCCTTGATGTTCAATTGATTCTAAGAAGGAATATTTATAGTGATGTTTTCCTTCTTGAGACAAGATATCGAAAATTGATCAAGTGTTGTATCCAATGGGGATACCTAAGACTTTTCTTTTCCATTTTTTCTAGAGTAATAATGTGCTTCCTCTTGAGTCTAATCTTACTGTTTGTGAGAGCTCAAGCCCTAGTATGTGCACGGTGTCAATTATTGATTTATTTTATGTTGAATTTCCTTCATATGAGACCATCCTTGAAGCTATGATTATGGATTTTTGACCTCTTCTTGAATTGGAAACTTTACAGGTTGGTTACCAATTAATCCCTTGGCCTAAGCCTAGCCATGGGATCTACCTGGAGAAATACTATGCATAGACCACAAGGCTATATGGTGCTTTGTACATATTCTACTTTTAGGGTTTCTTATTTTCAAGTTTTGTATTCCATAGCACATGCTATTATTAGAGGTTTCTATATTGGATTTATTAACTTATGAGTGAGTATGGTTGGTCATATATATAGGACTTTGGAGATGTTTTATTTTGTTCCACTTTGTCATGTCGATCTATTCTGGTAGGTAATGATCTTGAAACTGGCATACAAGTTATATTTTTCCCTCCATGCATTTTTTCATTGTCTATTTTTTGGCCCATTCATCCTTAGGATATACCCCATTGAGTTGCAACATAGAACCTTGTTTTTTTCTTAGAAGTGTTGTAATTCATGTGGTAGAGCGGACCATTCATGGGTGCCCTAGTTCAAACCCTATTTGCAGTTTGGTGTCCATGCTGAAGTAAATTCATAGGCTAAAGAGACCTATTTAATCCCTCCATAAATTTTTGTTGAAGATTCATAACTTCTTCTCATTTGTATTATGGATAATACCCCATGGGGATCCCTTATTGATCTAGGTGGATCTGAGAATGCTCAAAATTTGATCATCTCAAACTATCTTGAAAATGAATTCATTGCATAGATATCAACGAGATATTTCCAATGGAATGTGAATCACCTCCAATAGAAGTCGTATGAGAAAGTTATGGCCTTTCAAAGTTTTGATGAAACAAGGCAAAATTTCCAAAAGGGGAGTGCCATGTGGCACCACTTGAAGGGTGACATGTGGAATCCATACAGGTCATATGGTGATGACATGTCTTATCATACAATGACATGGTAGGTATAGTGGTAGCATAGTCAATAGGTCGTGTAGTGATGTGGCATGATTGTATAGGTGGAGGAAAGGTGGACCAATGAGGGACCACATCGTGGAAGTCTCCCATTGGTCGAGTATGGTTAAGGTTGAATAAAGGTTTTTGTGAGCCAGAAGGATCAAACCCAGGTCTTCTGTTTGATAACCCAATGACCTCACCACTATACCATCGCTATGTTTCTTAACCATATATGGAATTAAAGGCATTTGAGTTTGTTCAAGGTTCGGTTGCAAAAAAATAGGATCAAGGGCATAGCCATTGATCCCATATTTGTTGTATATTAATGTTATAACCGAAGTTTGTAGGCATTTAAAATTATATGAAATTAAATCTATTAACAAAGTGCCAAAGGGGGAGAGGTCCGTTGGTTTGAACCCACAACCTCCTCCCACACATACCAACATTTTAACAACAAGCGCCTACAAATATGCCACAAGGGTCGGTTGTTATAACAAACCAACCAAAATACATTTAAGTTGTTGCTAAGATTCTGGATGGTGGTTGGGGGTTGATGTCCTATTTAATCTAGTACATGGACCAAGGTATGGTACAAAGTACGAAACATAGAAGTGTGTTCCAAGGTGCATTGAAATTCATGCCCAAGGAGTATCAATATTTTGAGTCTGCATCATATAGCATGCCAAATGGTTCCTATTGGAAAGTTGGTTTAGAGAGTTGGTTTTCATTGATGTCAACCCTTGGAGAGTGATATTATAGATTGACGTCAACCCATGGAGATTGATGCCAACCCTTGGAGAAGTCCGATAGAAAATTCTGGTAGGACAAAGGTATGGGTAAGGGACCCAAGTTTGTTTGAGTTATAAATTCATGAATACCATTGAATATGTACGTAAAACTATTCTAGATGGATATTAGATGTCATGCCATTTTTGGTGATATGTGGAACGTCACATAACTCCTCACAGTTACAGATTTATGGCCATGTGAATTTGGAGAACCCTCATGAGTTATCTAGAAGCCCTAGAAGGTCAAAGAAGTCAAATTATTCTAGAATATCCTAGAAAAAGTTGATTAGTCAAGTGGGTGAAACTAGGAGTTAATCTTGGGTTAAGTGGTTGCATTAAGAAAATAATTAAAGGTAATTTAGTTGCAACAAATAGCTAATTAARGAAAGTGGTTAAGTTAAGTGGACAAAGGTTGAATAGTCAAAGTGGAAAAAGTGGTGAAGTGGACAAAAGTGGGTTAATGGGATAGCCTTAAAATATGGAGTAAGAGGTAAAGTTGTTACAAGGAAATTTCTAGAGAAAGGCACTTGGAAAGTATAAATAAGAGAGAAAGGGACTCTTATTTGCACCTATTTTTGAATATAATTGAATATCCATTTGTTAAAGGTCATTTGGAAAGGTATTATTGATATATCAAATTCATGAAAGAAATATCACGGAAGAAAAATCATGGTAGAAAAATTGCGGTAGCAAAACCACGACAGAAAAATTGAGGGCAGGAAAATCATGGTAGCAAAATCGTGAAAGAAAAATCACGCCAGTAAAATCGTGGAAGAAAAATCTTGGAAAAAAATCATGATAGCAAAATTGTGGCAACAAAACCTCAGCAGCAGATTCATGGAAGAAAAACCACAACAACGGAATCACGACAACAAAAACGAGGCAACAAAATCGCGACAAGAGAACCATGGTAGCAAAACCACGGCAACATAATGCTACAAGAAAAAAAAAGGTATGGTTTTCATATGTGTAGTGTTGAATCTATGAATCTGATTGAGGGTTTTCCTTGTAAATCTGTTGGATGACCTCTTGGAATTTTAGGGCTTATTGTAGAGTTTATATGAGGCAAATCTATTGAAGTTTAGTATTGATTAATAGTTGGTTATATTGGCATAATCTTTAATGCATAGTTGAAGTCTATTTATGATAGATATGGCACATCTTGTTTGAGGTATGTTTTGTGAGTGAGGGTTTATCTCTTGAGATGGTATTGTTTGTTCAGTATAGTTACATATATCATATTTGTTGAGCGATACAGTTGGTTGGTATTTGGCATATGTATATTTGTCTTCATGGTGTGTATGTGAGAGATATATTGATTATGTTGGGTTGAGGCTTGCTATTGTGATCATGAGCATGAGCTCCATGAGATCAGATCTGATTTGATAGAGAGGATAGGTTGATATTAGATTTATTGGTACAGGGTTTGTTATAGGTTGTTGGCATAGATTAGTATAGGTTTATAGTGGTATATCTCATAATGACAGTGTGGCATTGATTTCATCATATATTTGGAATTTAATTTCAGGGCAGTTTGACGGGGTAAGGAAAGGGGATTGTATATTCCTTTCGGTCGGTGTCATAGAATCAAGGATTTAGAGCTTACTTCAAGTTGGATCCTAAGAACTAGATGGTTGTATCCACCTTCTAGTTTTAGCCAAATAACTTAGGGGGTTGGAGCCTCCTTTTGGTTGTATCTAAAGAATTGGAGAGTTGGTGCTTCCCTCAGGTTATAACCTGAGAAGGTAGGGGCTTGGAGCCTCCTTTCAGTTGGAAATGGAGAATTGGAATTTGGTGCTTCCTTGAATGTAATTCTTAAATACATATAAGAAAAACATTTTTTGGTTTTCTCCCATATTGGGTTTCCATGTAAAATACTAGTGTATTGTGCATTGTGTGGATGTGTCTATTACTGTTTATTATGCACTGATGGATGTTAATGTTTTATGA
The DNA here is from genome assembly GCA_000966675.3 of Picea glauca. Taxonomy (NCBI): domain Eukaryota; kingdom Viridiplantae; phylum Streptophyta; class Pinopsida; order Pinales; family Pinaceae; genus Picea; species Picea glauca. The sequence goes on along the minus strand of JZKD02S0227010.1, from coordinate 452,180 downwards.
TGCAACATTATATTGATGATGAAATGATGAACATTGTTGAATAATTTAAAAGAATATACATTGTGGTTAAAAGGATTTATAACTGGTATAAATTGCTCATTACTTATTCACCCCCCCCCCCCTCTTAGTAATCCAACAATTGGTATCAGAGCAGGTCCTTCAAGACATAGTTTAACCATAGAAAGGAGATCATGGATCATGCTAGAGTTGGGATACGACAATTTAATGGTGAGAAATATGTGTTGGACATATTTTCATTGATGTCAACAGTCGATGTCATTGTGATGTGATGATAAGTTATCATTGATGAAATTGTCATTGATTTCAACAGTATAATAGTTAAGAGATAATGAAAATGTCAAACAGATTGCAGAGAATGAAAATGTCGATAGTATGCATAGATCAAAGCTCACAAGGAAAAGTGCATTGCAGAAACACGATCAGATCAAGTTCTGACCATTGGATACGCAAACACCGGATAAAGGGCATGGATTGATTGTGGAGCACGAAAGGAGAATTAAACAATGTGTTAATTCCTATCCCTCAATTAGTCTAGACTGTGAGATTACAAGAGAAGGACTGTTGGAGGACTGGTCAATGATCAAATCAATTCGTGACCATTGGATATGAAAGCACCAGATCAAAGGAAGGTATTGATTGTGGAGTGTGAAGGGAGAATTAAACAATGCCTTAATTCCAATCCTGCAATTAATCTAGATCGTCAATCCTCACCCACCAATAGATCTATGGTTGGCATCAATTTCACTACCAACGAGCATTTTCCATTGTGGAACTTGACAATAGTTTTAAATGTCGTGCTAGTGAGGACCCCACAATCATCCCTAATTGTTGATCTACTCTGGGAGAATTTTGGACCATTGGATCAAGTTGAGTGGAAGGATAGAGTAAGACATAAAGAAGGACCATCAAATCTGAAGTAGGAGCTTTAAGATGTTTGCTAGCTGTTAGATCAAGATTTTATCTAGAGTTAATTATTAGTCATCGATCTAGAATAGAAAAGGGAAACTATTAGATTGACAGCACGGTCAACTTTGATGCTGACCACTTCAACAGAAAAGGGTTGAGAACAAGTAAGATTACTCCAGGGCCAAAGTCCCAAAGTGGACATGCATCGTTTGATTTGAGGAAAACTTTGGATAATATACTGAACATTGGATTGAGTAAAGTGGAAGGATAGGATAAGAAAAGATGAAGGTCAGAGCCTTGAAGTCCCAATGTAAATGAGGACCATCGGATCTGGACAAGACATGATGATCATTGGATCAGAATAGTGATAAACTTTGCCACTGATAACTTCGAAAGAAAAGAATTGAGAACAAGTGAGATTACCCGAAGGCTGATGTCCTGAAGTGACATGATTCATCTGATCTGAGGAACACTTCGGGAAGTATCCCGACCATTGGATCAAGGAAAGTAGAAGGATAAGATAAGCAAGGAAAAAGGCCTGAGATCTTAAATACCCAAATTCTTGATAGTCGTTGGATTGGGTTAATCCTTTTCAGGAGTTAGGACAACCGTTAGATCTAGGAGAAGAACATGTTCCACATGAGGAGATCCACATCAGCAAGACTACGTCAGCAAGGACAAGTGGTGCAATCAAAATGTGACAAGTGTTAAAGTGCAGTTGCCATTTAAGGTATGTGTAAGTCACGAATCTAAGTGACATGTGGTAGCCACACAGTTAGTGCCACGCCAACAAGTTACATCACTTTGGGAGTTTGTACTTCGAGAGTTTCACAACCAACAAATACCTAAAGTCTCGAAGTTTTGAAATGAACGAGAACTGTTCATCGTGAAAATAACATCCAACTGTCCAATCTAATTCAGTGAAATGAACTCCGGAATATTGAAGGACTATGAAGGAGAAATCACCTGAAGTGTCAAAGGTCGAATTTAATGCTAACCGTTGATCTAATTTAGGAGTGTTATCAACCGTTGATCAAGTGGAATGATAGAATTAGTGTAAACCATGAAGTGACGCTAAATGTTGATCTACTTCGAAGAGCGTTCTCAACCATTGAAAACTATGGACATGCATCTTTTATTCAGGAGATTTGTAAAGAGGCTAGAATTTGTGAAGGACGAAGTCCTGAAGTAATGACAGTCATCCATCTCATCGTGCAATTAAAATGTGAGCGTAGATCTTGACAAGTGATCAAGCACTTATTTAGCCTAGTGCCTGATCACCACCTGTGGTCATATGGAATAGATAAATAAGGGTAAAAGAAGAGGCAGTGCTTAAATCAATGAGCTCATGGTTTTGCGCATATGGTCATATGTAAATGGTTTGAAGGAAGCACCTCATACAAATTTAATTCGATAGAGAGTTAAAACTAGAACAATACAGAGAATAGATAAAATATTAAATATGATCTTTTGGTGAACTGAGAACACAATAGAAGCATGAGTACGATATTATGAGTCGATCCATTTATGTGATCAAATCATAAAGAAAATATAGCTGACACACAGTCATGATTAAAAGAGAATTAATTCATGAAAATTATGAATAAAGAATAAAAAAGAAAATGATATTATTTAAAACAAAATATCATGGCAGAAAAACTGTAGTAGAAAAACCATGGTAGAAAAATTGCGGCATCAAAATTGTGGCAGCGAAATTGTGACAGAAAAATTGTGGAAATAAAATCATGGAAGAAAAATCATGGCAGAAAAATCACGACAGGAAAATCAGGGCAGCAAATCTACAGCAGCAGATTTGCGGCAGTAGAACCGCAACAACAAAATCACGACAGCAAAACTGTGACAACAGAATTGCGACAGCAGAACCGTGGTAGCAGAACCGCGGAAACAGAACGCGACAAGAAGAAAAAGGTATGGTTTTCATATGTGTAGTGTTGAATCTATGAATCTGATTGAGGGTTTTCCTTGTAAATATATTGGATGCCCTCTTGGAATTTTAGGGCTTGCTGTAGAGTTTATATGAGGCAAATCTATTGAAGTTTAATACTGGTTCATAGCTGGTTATATTGGCATAATTTTTAATGCATGGTTGAAGTCTATTTATGATAGATATTTCACATCTTGTTTGAGGTATGTTTTGTGAGCTAGGGTTTATCTCTTGAGATGGTATTGTTTGCTCAATATAGCTGCATATATCATATTTGTTGAGGGATACATTTGGTTGCTATTTGGAATCTAGATATTGGTCTTCATGTTGTGTATGTGAGAGATATGTTGATGATGTTGGGTTGAGGATTTCTATTGTGATCATGAGCATGAGATCCATGAGATAAGATCTGATTTGATAGAGAGGATAGGTTGATATTACATTTATTGGTACAAGGTTTGTTACAGGTTGTTGGCATAGATTGGTATAGGTTTACAATGGTATATCTCACATTGATAGTGTGGCATTGATTTCATCATATATTTCGAATTTAATTTTAGGGCAGTTTGATGGGGTAAGGAAAGGGGGTTGTATCCTCCTTTCTGTTGATGTCAAAGAATCAGGGAGTTGGAGCTTCCTTCAGGTTGGAGCCTGAGAACTAGGTGGTTGTATCCACCTTCTAGTTGTAGTCGGAGAACTTAGGGGGTTGGAGCCTCGTTTTGGTTGTAGCTAGAGAATTGGGGAGTTGGTGCTTCCCTTAGGTTGTAACCTGAGAAGGTAGGGGCTTGGAGCCTCCTTCCAGTTGGAATTGGAATTTGGTGCTTCCTTGAATGTAATTGTTAAATACATATAAGAAAAACATTTTTGGTTTTCCCCCACATTGGGTTTCCATGTAAAATAGTAGTGTATTGTGCATTGTGTGGATGTGTCTCTTATTGTTTATTATGCACTGATGGATGTTAATGTTTTATGATGCAACAATATATTGATGAAGAACTAATGAACATTGTTGAATAATTTAAAAGAATAGACATTGTGGTTAAAAGGATTAATAAGTGGTATAAATTGCTCATTACTTATTCACCCCCCCTTTTAGTAATCCAACAATTGGTATCAGAGAAGGTCCTTTAGGACATAGTTTAACCACTGGAAGGAGATCATGGATCATGCTAGAGTTGGGATACAACAGTTTAATGGTGAGAAATATGTGTTGGACATATTTTCATTGATATGTTGTCATTGACATCAATAGTGGATGTCATTGTGATGTGATGATAAGTTATCATTGATGAAATTTTCATTGATTTCAATAGTATAATAGTTATCAGAGAATGAAAATGTCAAACAGTATGCAGAGAATGAAAATGTCAGATAGTATGCATAGATCAAATCTCAGAAGGAAAAATGTGTTGCAGAAACATAATCAGATCAAGTTGTGACCATTGGATACACAAACACCAGATAAAGGGAAGGGATTGATTGCGGAGCGTGAAGGGACAATTAAACAATGTGTTAATTAATATCCCACAATTAGTCTATACCATCATATTACAAGAGAAGGACTGTTGGAGGACTGGTCAACGATTGGATCAAGTCATGACCATTGGATTTGAAATCACCAAATTAAGGGCAGGGATTGATTGTGGAGCACAAAGGGAGAATTAAAAAACACATTAATTCCAATCCCGCAATTGGTATTGAACGTCGATTGTCATCCACCAATAGATCTACGATTGGAATCCGTTTCACTACCAACGAGTAGTTTCCATTGTGGAAATCAAAAATAGTTTTAAATGTCATGCTAGTGAGGACCCCGCAATCATCCCTAATCATTGATCTAATGTGGGAGCATTCTTGACCGTTGGATCAAGTTGAGTGGAAGGATAGAGTAATACACAAAGAAGGACCATCATATCTGAAGTAGGAGCTTTGGGATGTTTCCCAGCCATTAGATCAAGATTTTATCTATATTTAAGTATTATTCATCCATATAGAATAGAAAAGGGTAATTGTTAGATCGATAGTGGTGAACTTTGGCGCTGACCACTTCGGTAGAAAAGGGTTGAGAACAAGTCATATTACCTGAAGGCTAAAGTCCCGAAGTGGACATGAGTCGTTCGATCTGAGGAACACTTCAGATAATATACCAATTGTTGGATCGAGTAAAGAGGAAGGATAGGATAAGAAAAGATGAAGGTTGAAGCCCCGAAGTCTTGAAGTAAACGAGGACCAAAGGATCTGGACAATACATGATGATCGATCGATCAAAATAATGGTCAACTTCAACGCTGACCACTTCGAAAGAAAAGAGTTGAGAACAAGTAAGATTACCTGAAAGCTAAAATCCTGAAGTGGACATGAGTCATCCGATATGAGGAACACTTCGGGAAGTATCCTGATCACTCGATCAAGGAAATTAGAAGGATAGGATACGCAAGGAAAAAGGCCTGAGATCCTGAATACCCGAAATCCCAATAGTCATTGGATAGGGTTAATCCTTCTCGAGAGTTAGGAAAATCGTTAGATCTAAGAGAAGAACATGTGCCACATGAGGAGATCCATGTTAGCAAGACTACGTCAGCAAGGACAAGTGGCGCAATCAAAATATGACAAGTGTCAACGTGTAGTTGGCATTTCAAGTATGTGTAAGTCACGAATCTAAGTGACATGTGGCAGCCACACAATCAGTGCCATGTCAACAAGTTATGTCAATCCGGGAGTTTGTACTTCAGGAGTTTCACAACTAGCAAATACCCGAAGTCCCGAAGTTCCAAAATGAATGAGAATTTTTCATCGTGCAAATAACATCCCACCCTCCAATTTAATTCGGCGAAATGAACTCGAGAAGATTGAAGGAATGTGAAGGAGAAATCAGTTGAAGTGTCAAAGGCTGAATTTAACACTAACCATTGATCTAATTCGAGAGCGTTATCAACCGTTGATCAAGTGGAGCGCTATAATAAGCGTAAACCATAAAGTGACGCTAAACGTTGATGTACTTTGGAGAGTGTTCTCAAACGTTTAAGATTATGGACACGCGTATTTTATTCAAGATATTTGTAAAGAGGATGGAAGTCGCAAAGGATGAAGTCCCGAAGTAACGATAGTTTTCCATCTCATCATGTGATTAAAATGTGACCGTAGATCTTGACAAGTGATCAAGAACTTATTTAGCTTAGCGCCAGGTCACAACTTGTGGGTCGTATGGAATAAAGAAATAAGGGTAAAAGAAGAGGCAACTCTTAAATAAATGAGCTCGTGGTTTTGCACATATGGTAATATGTAAATGGTTTGAAGTAAGTGCCTCATACATATTTAATTCGATATATATTTAACACTAGAACAATACAGAGAATTGATAAAATATTAAATATGATCTTTTGGTGAACTAAGAACACAACAAAAGCATGAGTATGATATGATGAGTCGATCCATGTCTGTGATCAACTCATGAAGAAAAAAGAACCAACACATAGTCATGATTAAAAGAGAGTTAATTCATGAGCATTATGAATAAAGAATAAAAATTAAAATGATATTATTTAAACCAAAAAATCATGGCGGAAAAACTGCAGTAGAAAAACCACGGAAGCAAAATCGTGGTAGCAAAATCACGACAGAAAAATTGCAGCAGTAAAATTGTGGAAGAAAAATCGTGGCAAAAAAATCATGGCAAAAAAATCACAAAAGCAAAACCATGGTAGCAGATTCACGACAACAGAACCATAGCAGCAGAATCATGACAGCAAAACCGCGGCAGCAGAATTGCGACAATAGAACCGTGGTAGAAGAACCGTGGAAACAAAACACTACAAGAAGAAAAAGGTATGGTTTTCATATGTGTAGTGTTGAATATATGAATCTAATTGAGGGTTTTCCTTGTAAATCTTAGGGCTTGATGTAGAGTTTATATGAGGTAGATCTATTGAAGTTTAGTATTGGTTCATAGTTGGTTATATTGGAATAATCGTTAATGCATGGTTGAAGTCTATTTATGATATATATGGAACATCTTGTTTGAGGTATGTTTTGTGAGATAGGGTTTATCTCTTGAGATGGTATTGTTTGTTCAATATAGCTGCATATATCATATTTGTCGAGGGATACAGTTGCTTGGTATTTGGCATATGGATATTGGTCTTCATGTTGTGT
>JZKD02S0227010.1:403647-440416 GCA_000966675.3 Picea glauca | reverse complement strand
AGGAATCTATAGAAGTAAAAAGGAAGAAGAAAATCAAATGACAGATCTCTCAAGCCAAAATAAAATCAAGAATGGAAATACCTTCAATGGATATTGTTTTTCTTGTCATAGATTTTGCCATAAAGAAATGGAATGTAAGAAACTAGAGGAAGTATATACAAGAAAATCCAAAACCTCAATTACATGTTGGAGATGTAATTTTCTTGGGCACACAACAAAATTTTGTCATACAATGAGATGCTACAACTGTGATAGGTTTGGGTACAAATCCCAAAACTACAAGAATACAAAAATTCAATATTTGAATAAGTCATTCAACTCAATGAAAAAACCTAATAAAAGTTGGAAGAAGAAAGGAGATGACAAATCTCCAAAAACACAATTAGAAAGAGAAGATCCAAAAAGCAGAATATCTCATAGAAAGATATGGAGAAGAAATTATGAAGGAGAAAGAAAGAAAGATGATATTACACCTGAAAATGAAGAAATTAATAATAAGAACATGATGGGTGAAGTTACTAATAAAGAATGTGAAATTCAATATGAAATAAATCAATCCCAAGAAAAGGAAGTTCCTATAGAAGAATATGGGACAATATCAAATTCTGATGAAGTCATAATTTGTTAGCTAAAGAAAGAAAATACAAAAAGAAGTTTAAATTGGGTTCTAAAAAATTGAAGGATTATGCCAATAGTTTTTAAAATTAGCAGGCGAAGAGACCTTGTCAGGAAGAGCTACCCTTTTAGAAACAAAGGGGGAGAGTAGTTAGACATAGAGAGAGCATATTGACAGGGGGAGTCATTCAATTCTGGTAGGAAGAGCCTGAATGTAGGGGGAGTTACCCAATTTCATATTTTGGTCAACAAAATGTAGACAGATAGAGGTTGATCATAAGGGGAGAAACCTTTTTCCATTGATGTCAAAGGGGGAGAGTAAATTCATATAAAAAACATCATCATAGGGGGAGTTCGTGTATGAAGTTAGTGTGTTTCCCTTAATGAAAAAGGGGGAGATTGTTGGACATATTGTCATTGATTTCAATAGTATAATAGTTAGCGGAGAATGAAAATGTCAAATAGTATGGAGAGAATGAAAATTTAAAACAGTATGTAGAGATCAAATCTCAGAAGGAAAAGTGCATTACAGAAACACGATCAGATCAAGTTGTGACCATTGGATACGATAGCGCCAAATTAAGGGCATGGATTGATTGTAGAGCGTGAAGGGAGAATTAAACAACACGTTAATTATTATCCCACAATTAGTCTAGAATGTCATATTACAAGAGAAGGAATGTTGTAGGATTAGTCAATGATCAGATCAAGTTCTGACCATTGAATATGCAAGCACCAGATCAATGGCAGGGAATGATTACAAAGTGCGAAGGGAGAATTAAACAATGTGTTAATTCCAATCTTGCAATTATTCTAGACCATATATCGTTACCTGCCAATAGATCTATGGTTAGCATCAGTATCACAACCAAAGAGTAGTTTCCATTACAGAACTCGACAATAGTTTTAAACTTCGTGCTAGTGAGGACCTCACAAACATACCTGATCGTTGATCTACTCCGAGAGCATTCTCAACCATTGGATCAAGTTGAGTGGAAGGATAGAGTAATCCATAAAGAAGGACCATCATATCTGAATCAAGAGCTTCGATATGTTTCCCAACCATTAGATCAAGATTTGATCTAGAGTTAAGTATTAGTCGTTGATGTGGAATATAAAAGGGGAACCGTTAGATTGACAATGGTTAACTTTAGCACTGACCGCTTCAACAGAAAAGGGTTGAGAACAAGTAAGATTACCCAAAGGCCGAAGTCTTGAAGTGGACATGATTCCTTCAATCCGAGGAATTCGTAGGACAATATACCAACTGTTGGATTGCATAAAGTGGAAGGATAGGATAATCAAAGATGAAGGTCGAAGGCCTGAAGTCCCGAAGTAAATGAGGACCATCTGATATGGACATTACATTATGATCGTTGGATCAGAATAGTGGTCAACTTCAACACTAACCACTTCAGAAGAAAATATTTGAGAACAAGTAAGATTACCTAAAGCTCGAAGTCCCCAAGTGGACATGCATCATTCGATCTGAGGAACACTTTAGGAAGTATCCCGACCGTTGAATCAAGGAAAGTAGAAGGATAGGATAAGCAAGAAAAAGGCCCGAGATCACAAATACGCAAATTCTCGATAGTCATTGGATTGGGTTAATCCTTTTCGAGAGATAGGACAACCGTTACATCCAGGAGAGGAACATGTGTCACATGAGGACATCCACATCAGCAAGACTACGTCAGCAAGGACAAGTGTCGCAATTAGAAGATGACAAGTGTCAAAGTGCAGTTGGCATTTCAGGTACATGTAAGTCATGAATCTAAGTGGCATGTGGTGGCCACTCAGTTAGTGCCACATCAACAAGTGATTTCAACAGCTTATGTCACTTCGAGAGTTTGTACTTCGAGAGTTTCACCACCAGCAAATACCCAAAGTCCCGAAGTTCCAAAATGAACGAGAATTGTTCATCATGCACATAACATCCAACCATTTGATCTACTTTGGCAAAATGAACTCTAGAAGATTGCAGGATTATGAAGGAGAAATCACCTGAAGTGACAAAGGCCAAAGTTAATGCTAACCGTTGATATAATTCTGGAGTGTTATCGACCATTGATCAAGTGCAAGGATAGAATACGCGTAAACCATGAAGTGACACTAACCATTGATCTACTTCGGACAACGTTCTCAACCATTTAAGATTATGGACACACATATTTTATTCGAGATATTTGTAGAGAGTCTAGAAGTCACGAAGGATGAAGTCCTGAAGTAACGACAATCATCCATGTCATCATGTGATTAAACATGACCGTAGATCTTAACAAGTGATCAAGCACTTATTTAGCCTAGCGCCTAGTCACCTCCTATGGTCATATGGAATAGACAAATAAGGGTAAAAGAAGAGGCAACTCTTAAATAAATCAGCTTGTAGTTTTGTGCATATGGTCATATCTAAATGGTTTGAAACAAGCGCCTCATATAGATTTAATTCGACAGAGAGTTAACAATAGAACAATACAAAGAATTGATAAAAGATCAAATATGATCTGTTGGTGAACTAAGAACACAACATAATCATGAGTACGATATGATGAGTCGATCCATGTCTGTGATGAACTCATGAAGAAAAAAGAACCAACACATGATCATGATTAAAAGAGAGTTAATTCATGAGCATTAGGAATAAAGAATAAAAAGGAAAATGATATTATTTAAAAATTAATATTATCATTTAAATGAAAAGATACAATGGTTAAAAATCAAAAGATGCAATGATTCAAAATTCACACCAGTTGGAAGACTATATAAACAAGAAAGATTGGTGAGAAGATTTGTAGTTGAATTTGTTGAAGTATATATATTTATATATAATGGATTGAATGAAGGTTCATTCTATCAAGTTGGTCCCTGTTTACAAGATGGGTCTTGTATGAGAATTGGATTCCTCACATCTCAGTTAGATTTGAGATCAACAAGTTGGGACTTGTTAAGAGGGTTGTGTTAGCACCAATTCTTGCAAGTAGGGTATTTTTTCCCATTTTCAGACCCTTGATGTAGAATGCGAAGAAAGAGGGTGTGGAAACCCATCAAATGCATTCTATTCCAAGTCCATAGCCTAAGCGCTGAGTGCAGCCCATAGGAGAAATCCATTTCAGATGTAAAAAATCATGCGAGCTAGCAGTCTGATTTCAATGGCAAGGATCATTTGGCGAAGCAGTTCGACGGTTGGCAGGGAATCCTAGTTAACAGAGTTGCACCAGGATTAACATGATGGATAGCGCCTATATTACATGCAAGAAAGGTTACCAACCGTCCATCCAAAGGACGCATGGTGCGAGATCTAGTCGCATCGGCATTTTGGCATTCGGGAGTTTGAAGGGTGATGGTTTCTCATCACTATACCTTGAACCTTGAAACACCGAAAGTGCCCAGAGTCGGGCCCACAGTCATGGAATTTGATCACAACAGGCACAGACTTGGGAAAAGGGTGCTAGCGTGCACCATGTGATGGGACAGGTCCCAAGCCATTGATGTCATATCAGCTGTCATATCTAGTTGGGACAGGTGGAAGCCAGACGACATTTCAGGGATCGACATTTCGAGAGACAAGGGACCTCCCATCCACTGTGGAAGAAATCGCCAAAATGCAAAATACTGATAAGTGCTTTTGAAGCCAAGCCCATGGTCCTAGCATTCGGTCACATCAAGCGAGCCTGGTAATGGAGGTATCCCTCTTCTAATGTCAAAGGACATCTCAACCGTTCCTCTAAAGGACACATGGCACACATCCATGCTTTCGTGGTTTGGTTAATCAGGATTTTAAGGAGGAAGTGCATCGTGAAATCCTGGTGCCAGAAACCCTAAAGAGATTGGAACTATTCATCTGAGGACATGCGACACAATATCTAAGCCATGAGTGGGCCCCCCCTACCTGCCATATTGCTTTCACATCATTCCCTCCTTAGTTCAGCAACCTCTTGTATCTTTCCATGTCCACCCACATGGCCCCTCCTCGGTGCATCATCCTCTCGCCTCCCTCCTAGTGTCTCTTCCCCCAAGTCATCTGCACCTTAGCACCTTCCACCATTCACATGTACCCCTAAGCTCCACATCGCCTCCACCTATGTCCTCTTCAGACCATGTGGCATCCCTCAGTCGATATCATAGTTCCTGCCACTGCCTCTGCAGTGTTCACACCTTCACCCCCTCATCACGCTCTCATCCACATCCGCCACAGGGGTTCTTGCATAGTAGTTCAACCATTCAGCTGATCCAGGTGGCACTAGGAGGAGACCATATGTCCTAGGAGGCAAAGTTGACTAAGACTAATGGCAGTTATTGCAGTTGCTAGAGGTGGTTAAACATCGTCTCCGCTATAAAGGGAAATTCTGGCAGAGGACTAAAAGTATGTCGATTCGCCTGCAGGACAGTCAGTGGTCTAATTGGGTCTGCCAAAAGTGCATGATTGTCTAGAGTCTGCATGCGTAGACTATCAAAAGACATGAAAATGTAATGCTTTTTTTGTTGTTTCTTGTTTTTGCTGCTGGGGTTTTGGTTGGAGTATATGAAGGCGTTTTCGCTATTTTTGTGAAGGATCAATTGTAGAGTGAAGCTCTCGATTGTAAAGTTTTAATAGACACTCTAGTCCTCTGGTTATGCATCTATATGTAAGATTTCTTGTTTAATGACAGACAGTTTTCCTACCCCCATCTAGTTTTCATCTCATACCGAGGGAGTTCATGATTAACTGATTCACATGAATTACTGCAATTATGTTACGATAAAGGATTTATTGTTGCATTGTTGTATTCTCCAATTTAATGCTTTTGAATGTAAGAAGATCTTGCGTTTAGATGTTGTCTCCTACAGTCTGTTAGAAACCTGATGTTTACAATAGACCTTTGCATTTCTCTTATACAAGTCTTCCTCCTATTCACCCTTACTACAACTCACTGTTTGAAGTTCACCTAAGACCTCACTTGCCCATGCATGCCTGGTCTAGTTTCATAGCTAGAACAATATTGTTTTGAGTTAACTTCCATTTAATCACCCCCTTTTATAAACAAATCGTGACATAAAATGATGGGCATCGGGCTCTACTCCTGCTACAATCCAGGAGTGACTTTTGACGCTAACATTTCTGGTGCCATTGTCGGGGATGAAGTTGAAAATTTTCCCTGAGATTGAACAACATTGAGCCTCTGATTCTGAAGATGCATCAAGTATCAGAGCCTTTGAATATTGCTACTCTACACCTAATGACTCCATTGTGACAACTCCACTATGGTGAACCTACCGTGTTAATTGTGGCTTTCAGAGGGAGACACACACGGTCCCATCCACAACTACCTCTAGCTACACCTGAAACTGATCTGGAGGTGGTTCTCAGGAAAGGAAAGGCCTCTGAAGAAGAATCTTTCACCACCAAACCAAGTAATCTGCCATCTCCTTCTGTAGGAATTCCATTTTCTCCTCCTCAGTTTCTTAGCAAACCTTTTTCTGAAGTTTCCCATTTCCTAAATTTTGGGAGTGTTCCTGTTGAGTTTCCCCCCCCTGGTCTGTGATTGGAGGGAGAAATCCTTGTCACTCCCCTCTCCTCTGAATATGTACCTTGGCGTAGACCCAGGACCACAAAATATTTCCCCACTCCTAGCTTTACCACTCCTCCTCTTGTTACTGTTGCCACTTCTGCACAAAGAGAAGTAGCTGTTGACTTAAGCCCATTGGCCTTCTCCCTAAATCCCCTATTATTTCCCATTCCACTTAGAAGCTCATCCCCAGTATCCCCTTTTCGAGCTCCTTCTCCTTCAAGTTCTCCTCCACATAATATCCCTATGGCAGGAGAAAATCCCCCTATGACCAGAATGGAGGCTATTATAGCCGCTAGATATGTTCCCCTTGTGTTACCCCAGCCTCTCAATGCCCTCCCAGCAAATGGTTACCTCAAGCAGTTGCCCAAGTTTACAGGCGAGGGGGACATAACTACAGAAGAACACCTAGAAGCCTTTTACAATTTTACAGATGATAATGTTATCATGCATGTAGACGTATGGATGTAAGCTAGAAAATGGTTTAAGGCCCTACCTCCTGGATCTATTGATGGGATTGAAGCTTTGGATAGTGCCTTTTTGGGACAGTGGGGAGATAAAAAAGACTTCATGTATTATATGACAGAGTTTGGGTCTTTGAAGAGAAAAGAAGGGGATTCTGCCTATGACTTCTCCAAGAGATTCAATAAAATGTACAATAAAATCCATGTTGAGATAAAACCCTCTGAAGCCTCTGTAAAGATCACTTATGCTAGCACCTTTGATCCCGATTTCTACCTCCTATTGAGGGAAAGAAGAGCCACTACTCTGGTCCACATGCAGGATGCAGCCGTGGAGGTAGAATCTAACATATTAGTTGTTGATCAACTCAGGAACACTACTAATAGAAACATATCTAGGAAGAGGTCTGAAGCCTCCCCATCTAGTTCCTCTGCCCTGCCCCTTCAGACAGATGAGACAACTAGAGTGCTAAAATCACTTTTTGACAGGATGGAAAGGTGGGAATTAGAAGGGAATCCCATGTGCAGAAATCCCCAAAATACAGATAGCAAGGGCTTCAGGAAGCCTAATAACAATGTGCCACAGGCTTTTCTAAGGGAACAAAGGAGCAGAGATAGAGATAATCATAGGATTCAAACCCCTCTCCAGAACAACCTATTTTCTCATGAGGAAGGGGGGGAGGTGGATGATCTCAACCTTTAGATCCACTACATCGAGGACACTTCCCCATTTCCTCATTTGACTCAATCTGCATATGAAGAATCCCTTATCAACACTCAAATCAATGAGTTGAGTAGAGGGGAAAAGGCCAGCAACACTCCTAATAGATACAATCTCAGGTCAAAAAAGAAAGAATGGAATTTTGATAGCAAGGATCAGCCCCTCATAGCAGAAAGACCTACTAAAGATACAACAACTACTACTAAAGGAAAGAAAACTTAGAATATTTCACCAGCAGCCAAGGAACTTATCTCTGAGGTAAGGGAAGCTCCTAAGCCTATTCCCTCTTTTAATTTTGGGCATGAGATTCAGAATATTAGAATCCCTGTACCCCTATCTGAACTAGTTAAAAATGAATATTTCAAAAGGTCCCTCTCTAAGATGCTACAATCTGAGCCCCCCCAACCTTCCATGGATTCAATAAATCTCCAAGATGAAAATCCAACAGTTTTCCTAGGGCCCATGGTAGAAGATAGATATGATTCATCCCCTCCTTTCTACACATCCCTGAACATACATGATAAAGTGCTGCATAACTGCCTTATGGATTCAGGGGATTCCCATAACCTTATGCCCAAAATAGTAATGGAAGAATTGGGACTGGAGGTGACAAAAATTTATCATGATTTGTACTCTTTCAATTCAAGGAGAGTGCAGTGTCTGGGAGTCATCAAAGACCTGGTGGTTTCTTTGTTTCAGCTACCCATGAAGAGTGTGGTCATGGATATTGTGGTAGTTGATGTCCCCCCCAAATTCAGCATGTTGTTGTCAAGATCTTGGATTAAAAATCTTGGAGGAACATTACAGATGGATCTCACGTATGCCATCATTACATTCTTCAGAGGGGAACAAAGGAGGTTATATAGGGAAGCTTATCTGGCCTACATTGTTAGTGATGAAGCAAACCCCACCAATCATCCTATCTCCGCACTTGACACTAATCTGGGGTCTAGTTTAATGCAGCTCACTGATGCTCTGGAAGACCCTGTCCAAGTCAGAAAACAACCCAATCTTAATTATCATATTCCCCCTCCAACCATCTCTATTTGGACGATGTTCTTCGACAGAGATTCTTCTAGCGAAGGTGTTGGCGCTGGAGTGGTTTTCGTATCACCTTGTCAAGAGACCATATCCCTGTCATACAAGCTGGAATTTGAAATTACCAACAATGTGGCGGAATATGAAGCTCTCGTTCTAGGTATGAGGGCTACAAAAGAAATGGGAATTAAAGAAATAGCAGTATTTGGAGATGCTGAGTTGATTATCCAGCAAGTCAGAAAGTCTTATTATGCTAATCATCCTCGGCTTAGAAATTACAGAAATGAGGTATGAGACCTGATTGATAATTTCTTCTTGGATTTTAACATTTCTTTCATTCCGAGGGGGGAAAACACTTCAGCCGATTCTTTAGCTGTCTCAGCTAGTTTTCTCAAAGTTCCTCTGTCACCTATGGTCAAATATGATGTTGAAATAAAATATAGGTCCTCTGTACCGGACAATGTCAAGCATTGGAAGGTATTCGAAGATGATCTGGAAATCGAAAAATTTCTCTAATCTGTTGATGAATTTTCTGCGTTGCGCATTGATCAAGATCCTGACTTGGAAGGTGACCCTCACCCCGAGGTGTTTTTAAATGAAATTGCTAATCACTAGATTATTCAACTTCCTAGCAATCAAATTCCGAGGGGACTAGTCCCTTTAGAAAGATTGTTCGATGGGAATGATGTGGTAGTAAAGGGTAAGGCTTCAAATGAAGATGCCGACACAACTGAGTGTAACATTGGCACATGGGAGGAGCCTAAGTTTGTCAAATTATCAAGCAGCCTGACCAATGAACAAAGGGTGGAATATACTGAGTTATTAAAGGAATTCACTGATGTGTTTTCATGGGCCTATGAAGACCTCAAGACTTATGACACATTTGTCATTGAGCACAAGATCCCACTGAAAGAAGAGGCTATGCCATTCAGGCAGAAGCTCAGACAGATAAATCCCATGTTGTTTCCCATCATGGAGAGAGAAGTGAAGAAATTGTTATATGCCCAAATCATTGTCCCTTTGAGATATTCTGAATAGGTGGCCAATTTGGTCCCGGTGAGAAAACAAAGTGGAGAAATCAGGCTCTATGTTGATTTTAGGAACTTGAACAGGAGCTCAAAGAAAGACAACTACCCCTTGCCCAACATGGAGCAAATATTGCAGAGGGTAAATGGTGCATCTAGGATATCCATGATTGATGGTTTTTCTGGCTATAATTAGATATAAGTCATGCCCGAGGACAGAGAAAAAATGACCTTCACCAGTCCTTGGGGCACATTCATGTATGCCAAAATGCCTTTTGGATTGATGAATGCAGGAGCAACATTTCAGTGAGCCATGGACATAGCCTTCATTGGGGAGAAAGATAAGTTTGGGGTGATGTAACTGGATGACATAACAGTCTTTTCCAGGTCTGACAAAGAGCACTGTTGTCATCTGAGAAAAGTTTTTTTGAAGTGTCGGAGGTTTGGCCTATCCTTAAACCCCAAGAAATCTTTGTTTGCCATGAAGGAGGGGAAGTTGCTAGGCCATATAGTATCAACAAAGGGTGTAAGAATTGATCCCAGTAGGGTAGAGGCAATTCAGACCTTGTCACTTCCAAGATATAAGAAGGAAGTTCAGGCCTTTTGGGGGAAGATTAATTTTCTGAGGAGATTCGTCTCAAATTTTGCTAAGCTGGTGAAACATATCACAACCATGCTCAGGAGGGTAAATGAAGTGAAATGGACCACTGAACCCAGGGAATATTTTATCCAAATAAAAAGGGCATTGACTAGGGCACTTGTGCTGATCAGTCCTGACTATTCCAAAGACTTCTTATTTTTTTCCTTTGCTTCTTTTGATATAGTAGCAATGGTCTTATTGTAGAAAAATGAGGAAGGGCGAGAGAACGCATTGCCTTATTCAATAAAGCATTAAGGGATGCAGAAATTAGGTATGAAATCATGGAGAAATAGGCCTATGCCTTAGTGAAAGCTCTCAAAGATTTAGAGTCTATGTCTTGCACTCAAAAGTGATCGCATACATTCCTTCAGCCTCTGTGAAGGACATCCTTTTACAGCCCGACATAGACCAGAGGAGGAGTAAGTGGATAGCCAAGATCCTAGAGTTTGACTTGGAAATAAGGCCTACCAAATTGATCAAAGGTCAAGGCTTAGCCAAGTTGTTGGCTGAAGCAAATTGCAAAGACTTGGGGGTAGATTTCATCAATGCATGTTCAGAAAATCAACAGAATCAGATATCTGATGTAGACCCTCAAACAGAACCCCTGTTGGCTCGATGTCCTTGGTATAAGGATGTCATATATTTTCTACAGGAGTTACGACCTCCAGATGTCCTACAAAGAAACAAGGCAAGAGATCTGAAGCTCAAAGCAGTCAGATACTGCCTTATCAATCAAATTTTATACTAGAAAGACCCCCTGGGGGTGCTTTTAAAGTGCATGAATCCACAAGAGGCTGACAGAATCATGGTTGAATTTCATAGCAGCCTATGCAAGGACACCATTTCTGGAAGACCACAGCTCACAAAATTCTCAGAGATGGGTACTACTGGCCCACCTTGTTCACTGATGTCTGTAGAGAAGTTAGAGCCTGCATCCCATGCTAAAGATTTTAAGGAAAGCAACAACTCAAATATCTGCCTTTAAAGCCTCTAGTTGTTTCGGGACCTTTCCAGCAA
Source organism: Picea glauca (assembly GCA_000966675.3). NCBI lineage: Eukaryota > Viridiplantae > Streptophyta > Pinopsida > Pinales > Pinaceae > Picea > Picea glauca. The sequence goes on along the minus strand of JZKD02S0227010.1, from coordinate 429,353 downwards.
TGGGGCCTAGATTTTATTGGAGAAATACACCCTGCTTCCAGTGGGCAGCACAAATGGATCCTGACTACCATAGATTTCTTTACTAAGTGGATCGAAGATATCCCCACCAGGAGTTCTTCCCATAAGGTAATTATTGGATTCCTGGAAGACCTCATCATAAGATTCAGCTACCCAAGAAAGATTGTTACTGATAATGCAGCCTCATTCAGGGCTGAGCCATTAGCCAAGTTCTGTGAGCAATTCGAGATCAAACTGATTCACTCCACCCCATACTATCCCCAAGGCAATGGTTTAGCAGAGTCCTCCAACAAAATCCTGATAAGGATCATCAAAAGACTATTGGAGGACAACAAAAGGGCTTGGGATTCAAAGTTGAAATTTGCTCTATGGGCCGATTGAGTGACCACAAAGAGATCTATAGGCATCTCCCCTTTCCAATTAGTTTATGGAGTAGAAGTTGTTTTCCCTTCTCAGCTACCCATTCCTGTAGAAAAGTTTCTCCAGGATCATCAAGAAGAGCCTGATGACATGATCAGAAGAGTTCATCAACTGGTGGAAGTCCAGCAGGGCAGAGAGTAGGTAATGGACAGAATTCAGGACCATCAGCAGAAGGTCAAATTGGCTTTTGACAGGAAATTCAATAAGAAAGAGTTTGAGATCGGGGATTTGGTGCTTAAGTGGGATGCACCCATGCAAGATAAGTGCAAACACATCAATTTTGACACCCTATGGATCAGGCCTTTCAAAATCTATGAGGTTTTCTCAAACAACACATATAGGTTACAGGATTTGGAGGGTGAAGAGGTTTTCAACAACCCAGTAAATGGGCATTTTCTGAAGAAATGTTTTGTTTGAGCCTTAGAAGGCTCCTTTGTTTGTAAATATTGTCCTTTTGATTCTTTGTTTATTTTAATTTTTATTGTTCAGCTTAGTAAATTACTCCATAGACCAACAAAAGGCATTGAAGCTGCAAAATGAGTTCTTAGAGCATCACAAGGATGACTCTATCCCCCATGGAGCCTAATGTTAGCACCAATTCTTGCAAGCAGGGTATTTTTTCCTGTTTTCAGACCCTTGATGTAAAATGTGAAGAAAGAGGGTGTGGAAACCCATCAAATGTGTTCTAGTCCAAGGCCACAACCTAAGCGCCGAGTGCAGCCCATGGGAGAAGTCCATTTCGGATTTAAAAAATCAAGCGAGCGAGAAGTCTGATTTCAACGGCAAGGATCATTTGGCAAAGCAGATCGATGGTCGGTGGGGAATCCCAGTTAACAAAGTTTCACCGGGATTAGCGTAATGGATAGTTCCTATATTACATGCAAGACAGGTTACCAGCTGTCCATCCAAAGGACACGTGGCGCGAGATCTAGTCGCGTCAGCATTTTGGCATTTGGGAGTTCGAAGGGTGATGGTTTCTCGTCACTATACCCCAAACCCTGAAATGTCGAAAACGCCCAAAGTCGGGCCCACGGTCATGGAATTCGATCACAAGGGGCACAGACTTGGGAAAAGGGTGCTGGTGCGCGCCATTTGATGGGACATGCCCCAAGTTGTCGATGTCATATCAGCCATCTGATCTAGTTGGGACAGGTGGCAGCCAGACGACATTTCGAGGATTGACATTTTGAGACACAAGGGACCTCCCATCCACTGCGGTAGAAATCTCCGAAATGTGAAATACCGATAAGTGATTTTGAAGCCAAGCCCATGGTCCTAGTGCCCAGTCACATCAAGCGAGCCTGGTAATAGAGGTATCCCTCTTCTAACGTCAAAGGCCATATTGACCGTTCCTCTGAAGGAAATGTGACACACATCCATGCTTTCATGGTTTGGTTAATCATGATTTTAAGGAGGAAGTGCATCACGAACTCCTAGTGCCAGAAACCCTAAAGGGATTGGGACCGTTCACCTGAGGACACATGGTGCAATATTTGAGCCACGAGTGGCCCCCCCCTGCTTGCCATATTACTTCCATGTCCTTCCCTCCTCAGTTGAGTGCCCTCTCATATCCTGCCACATCCACCCACATGGACCCTCCTCGGCGCATTGCCCTCTCACTTCCCTCCTGGTGTCTCTTCCCCCCAGTCATCTCCACCTCAGCACCTTCCATCATTCACACGTACCCCTAAGCTCCACATCCCCTCCACCTGTGTCCTCTTCAAACCGTGTGGAATACCTCAGCCGATATCACAGTTCCCGCCACCACCTCCGCAGTGTTCACACCTTCACCCCCTCATTGTGCCCTCATCCATATCTACCACAGGGGTTCCCGCATAGTAGTCCAATCGTTCAGCTGATCCAGGTGGCACCAGGAGGAGACCTCCACGTCCCAGAAGGCAGAGTTGACTAAGACTATTCTTGATCCCTAGATGGCAGTTATTGCAGTTGCTAGAGGTGGTTAAACATTGTCTCTGCTATAAAGGGAAAGTCTGGCAGAGGACTAAAAGCATGTCGATTCACCTGCAGGACAGTTAGGGGTCCGTTACATCTTCCAGAAGCACACGATCATCCAGAGTTTGCATGCGTAGACTATCAGAAGCCATGCAAATGTAATTCTTTTATTGTTGTTTCTTGTTTTCGCTGCTGTGGTTTTGGTTGGAGTATATGAAGGCATTTTCACCATTTTTGTTAAGGATCGATGGTAGAGCGAAGCTTCTAATTGTAATGTTTTAATAGACACTCTAGTCCTCTGGTTATGCATCTATATGTAAGATTTCTTGTTTAATGATAGATAGTTTTCCTACCCCCATATAGTTTTCATCTCATACCGAGGGAGTTCATGATTGAATGATTCACATGAATTACTGCAATTATGTTACGATAAAGGATTTATTGTTGCATTATTGTATTCTCCGATTTTCTGCGTTTGAATGTAAAAAGATATTGCGTTTAGATGTTGTCTCCTACAGTCTGTTAGAAACCTAATGTTTACGACATACCTTTGCATTTCTCTTATACAAGTCTTCCCCCTATTCACCCTTACTACAACTCACTGTCTGAATTTCACCTAAGACCTCACTTGCCTATGCATTCCTGGTCTAGTTTCATAGCTAGAACAATATTGTTTTGAGTTAACTTCCATTCGATCACCCCCTTTTATAAACAAATCGTGACATAAATTGATGGGCATTGGGCTTTGCTCCTGCTGCAATCCAGGAGTGACTTCTGACGCTAACAGGTTGGATTCCTCATTTCTCAGTTGGATCTGAGAACTACAAGCTAGGTCTTGTGACAGAGAGCTAGGTCTCTCATAATTGTTTGAAGATGATATTCAAATATTGATCTTATGTATTCATTCAAGTTGAATAAATAAATAAAATATTTATTCTTTTATATATTGGTTGAAAAAATGAAAGAAATATATGTTGTTAAGTTAATTTATGAAAAGTGGAAAATCGTCCAAAGTTTTGTGACATTGATTCACCCCCCCCTCTCATTGTCAAGTATCCATTTCAAAAATTGGTATCAAAGCAGATTCCTTCAACACAATTTAAACACTTAAGGTAGATTCAGAAGAAATGGGTGGACAAATTATTATTTCCACAAATGAAGCTCCCTTATTTGATGGAACAAATTATTCATGCAGCAAGATAACACCAAGACATTGGATAACATCATCAATAATCAAAATACATACTATGAAAGGTATGAAATAGGATTCAACCAATTGAAAACTGAGAAAGGTTCAAGCTTCATGACGAAACGAACATAACAAAAGAGTTATGAAGAAGTTCCCAAAGGAAGCAATCATGGTCAACAAAAATCAGAAATAAATGAATACAAAATACCTTCTACATTCAATCAGCAAGGAAGCTTCAATCATTACAACCAAAGAGAAGATATTTATCATCCAAGGAAGAATTATAGAAGGTCTACACTACAAAGAAAATCATTCACTCCCAGGTATGTAAATTTATTTTATGGTCATTATTTTTATTTTACGAACTTTGGACATAAGGTTGCATATTTTAGGGATTATGAAAGAAATAATTAGGAAATAAATGCTTATGTGGCCCCAAAAAATATTGAATGTTACAAATTTGACAATTATGGACACACAACTTGAAATTTCAGAATCATGATAAGGCCTCCCATGAAAGAAAATATTGATGTAGGAAAGAGGAAGGTTTGGAGAAGAAGTGAAAACCAAGAAGAGAAGGTAAATGAAGAACAGGTCCAAGGAATCATACTTTCAGGATTTGTAGTAGCACAAGAACATGATGACTTTATAGGAAAAGGGGAAACTGTTAGAATTCAACTAGAGGATGAAGAATATCTCAACACTCAGGATGATGACATAATTTAGAAAGAGAAAGAAAGGGAAGGTTTATATACAGACGAAGAGGAAGATGACTCTGCATCAGAGCATGCATTGTTCTGAGACATCCATCTTGGAGAATCTTATGTAATATGAATATTAGATAGGGGGAGTCAGTGCAATAACTGATATAAATTAGAGAATCATCCTTCGATAAGCTTGCAAAGTTTGAGTAGACATATTCATATTAGTTAGTTAGCAGAAGTACAGTTTGACATTTGATGATTAGTTGCAGCAGTGAAGACTTCATGGTTGTACAATGAGAGATGGGTCAACATTGTGTATGGTTGTATTGAAGATTCTTGGACAGTATGGACATAGATGATTTCACAAGAAAAATTAATAGGTTTGGATAGATATATGACACTATATGAGATCATTGATTCATATATTGGTTTCGAGAGTGGTTCAAAGATAAAGGAACATTATTATAATGGATGATAATGATACAAGAATATTTGAATGCTTATTCTTGAATGCTTTTCCTATATGTCAGTTGATTACACAAGGAAGCACCAATGGAAAATAACTCCAAAAGGAAATAGGTACAGGAATACCTACATTAATCTACACAACAACATGCAGAGAAGTCATCATAGAGTGAGATCCAGAAAGAGAGACATGAGAGACATACCCATAGAGGGAGCTATGTATTTTCCCATGATTTCTTAAGAGTTGGTTCAATGTTAGAAGGAGATATATTGACATGGGGAGTTAATCCTTCATCAAAGGGAAAGAAAGAGTAATCAGAGGCATGAAGATAGGAGGATACCCTTTTCCATTGATGTCAAAGGGGGAGATATAGAAACATTGATGAGGAGAGATGATAGTGTTTCCATTACTAAGTGTTTCCATCAATGCCAAAGGGGGAGATTGTTAAATAGTTGGTTTAGAGAGTTGGTTTTCATTGATGTTAACCCTTGGAGAGTGATATTATAGATTGATGTCAACCCTTAGAGATTGATTTCAACCCTTGGATGAGTCTGGTAGTGAATTCTGGTAGCACAAAGGTATGGGTAAGTGACCTGAGATTATTTTAGGAATAAATGCATGAAGATCAATGAATATGTAGGTAAGACTATTCTATATGGATAGCACATGTCATGCCATTTTCATTGATATGTGGAATGTCACATAACTCCTCACAGTTAGAAAGTTATGGCCATGTGAAGTTCGAGAACCCTCATGAGTTATCTAGAAGCACCAAGAAGGTCAAAGAAGTCAACTTATTATAGAATAAGTTGACTAGTCATGTGGGTGAAACTAGGAGTTAATCTTGGGTCAAGTGGTTCCACCAAGAAAATAATTAAAGGTAATTTAATTGCAACAAATAAATAATTAACGAAAGTGGTTAAGTTAAGTGGAAAAAGGTTGAATAGTCAAAGTGGACAAAGTGGTTAAGTGGACAAAAGTGGGTTAATGGGATAGCATTAGAATATGGAGTAAGGGGTAAAGTTATTATAAGGAAACTTCTAGAGAAAGGAACTTGGAAATTATAAATAGGAGAGAAAGGGACTCCTATTTGCACCTATTTTTGAATATAATTAGAAATCCATTTGTGAAAGGTCATTTGGGAAGGTATTATTGATAGATCAAATTCATCAAAGAAAATTTGTGGCAGAAAACTCATGACAACGAAACCACAATAGAAAAATCGCGGTAGAAAAATAACAAAAACAAAATCATGGTAGAAAAACCACTACAACAGATTCACAACAGCATAATCGTGACAACAAAAGTGTGGCAGCAAAACTACGATAACATAATTACGCCAGCAGAATCATGGAAACATAATGCTACAAGAAGAAAAAGGTATGGTTTTCATATGTGTAGTGTTGAATCTATGAATCTAGTTGAGGGTTTTCCTTGTAAATCTGTTGGACACCCTCTTGGAAGTTTAGGGCTTGCTGTAGAGTTGATCTGAGGTAGATGTACTGAAGTTTAGTACTGGTTCATACCTGGTTATATTGGCATAATATTTAATGCATGGTTGAAGTCTATTTATGAGAGATATGGCACATCTTGTTTGAGGTATGTTTTGTGAGATAGGATTTAGCTCTTGAGATGGTAGTGGTTGTTCAGCATAATTCTGAGCTAGGGTTTAGCTCTTGAGACCAAGGGACTCCTATTTGAACGTGTTTTTGAATATAATTGAATATCCATTTGTGAAAGGTAATTTAGGCAAGTATTATTGATAGATCAGATTCACGGCAGAAAAATCATGGAAGTAAAACCACGGCAGAAAAATCACTGTTGGCACAGGGGCAGACCCAAGGTTCAACTCTAACAACACACGAACAAGACCTAACTACTGGCCCTTTCGAAAACACCTGCAAAGCAGATGCAGTCTCACCCGAAGTAGCTATAGGGGGTTGCAGGACACAGGTGTCTACAACTAGAGGAAATGCATAGTGGATTCACAGAAGAAACACACAACCACTTAGTATTATTTATCTTCCTTTAATCCTACTGTGCAAGCTATACTCTCAGATCTAACACAATATCAAAATAGTAGCATATCAAATGACAAAGAACACAACATCAATCACACATAACACAAGATATACATGGTTCAACCTCTCTCTAGGGCTACGTCCACATAACTGTGATTTATAATATATTAGATGAAAGGATACAGTTATATCTATGCTCTTAGCTAGAAGATCTTCTCTTATTCTCTCTCTCTCCCCTCCCTACACACCCAGATGCAGGTTTGATATTCGCACCCAGCTAAAGATCTTACAAAATAGACTGCTCTCATAATACAATAGTTCTCTCTCAATAGTAATCTCTCTTCATAACATACTTGAACAATAATAAAAACACACCACAACAAAAACAAAAACCCAACCCAGGTCCTATGGACCTTTATTTATACATTACAATAGCTCACCAATAGCCTTAGGCCGAAACCTAGGTGTCCAAAACCTTATATACCAAAACCCTAGGTGTCTAAAACCCTAGGTCAACTTGACCCGTGTTTTCAGGCTTCTCCAGCCTATCTTTCCTTCTTTTTCTCACGGTGATCCAAAGAATTCGTTGACATCTTCTTCCTCTTGCTGAGTTGCCCATGATCCATCTGTCTTGCTGATATGTCTTCCTCGATCTCATCATCCAACATCTTGCTTTATCTTACTTCACTCCATCTTTTCTTCTTTTTTTCTCACTTCGACCCAGTATCAGTCACTGTGTCTTCCGCGTAAGTCACAACTTCATCTTTCCTTTTCCTCATTCTCTGCTTTCTTTCTTAATCCATACCTAAGGGCCAACAAGCCCCCAACACTCACCTGTGACTCGTCCTGAGGTACTTCAAGTCTGAACCTTCTGATTCACTTCATCTTCAGACTACATTGGGCAGCCTGTTCTTTCTTCTCCGTCCTTCCCCACTGTGTACAGACTGTATTTTCTATGTCTGATACCCAGTTTCAACTTCATCTCGTACCTAGACCCTTTTATTTATGCTTTTACTGAGAGTTGCGAGGTAGCTAGTTGTCATAGTACAATTTCAACCGACTTCCATTCACTAATCCTTCCTTCCATTCTCCATTCAGTGTATTCAACTGTGCAGCTCCTCCTTCTGTAGCGTAGGTGACTTCATATGGCCCAATCCAATGCAACCTGAACTTCTATGGATGCTTCATGAACTAGCTGTCATATACCAATACCAGATCTCCTTGCTTGAAAGCTTTCTTCTTGATGTGCCTATCATGGTAGGCTTTTTCTCTTTCCTTCTAAACCTGCTGGTGAAATCCTACAATAAATATGTCTTCTTCTAGTTATACCAACTACACAATCCTTTCTTGCACAGTGCCAATGTCATCCATATATGTAAAGGCTGCAATTTTGAGACTAGGAACCAAATATTCCATGGGTACAACTTCTTCTAGGCCATAAACCAACTTAAAGGGAGTCTGCATTGTCAGCTTCTTACAAGTGATTCTATAGGCCCATAACACTACTGGTACTCTCAAATCCCAGTCATCCTTGTTCACATTGCATATCTTTGTCATCAGTGTCTCCAAGATCTTATTGAATGCTTCAACTGTCTTGTTCACTTGTGGATGGTATGGTGTGCTCTTTTGATGATGAAATTCAAATTCCCGAGTCAAGGCTTTAATGGTATTATTAATAAAATGTGTGCCTTGATCGCTCATGAGGATCTTTGGGCATCCAAACCTGGTGATGATATCATTGAATATGAAGCATGGAGTTGTATTTGCACTACAATCCTTCACTTCTCTTACTTTTGCCCATTTGGTTAAGTACTTTGTCGCAGTGATGATGTATCTTTTCTCCTGTGTGCTTCCCTGGTGGGTTGATAGGTCCCACGAAGTCAATGGCCCATTTCTCAAATGCTTGTAAGGTCAGCTAAGGTGCTAAAGGCATATCATCTCTTCTGGAAGGTTTCCCAACTCGCTGGCATACATCACATGCCTTATAGTATTCCTTGGCATCCTTATGTAGAGTAGGCCACCAAAGGCCAGCCCTAAGAATCTTCTGCATTGTTGCTTTCCCTGCATAGTGTCCTCATGTGATGCGTTCATTTGATTTTGTGAGGATCAATGGTCTCTCTGCTTCCATAACACACCCCCTTAATATCTCATTAGGTCCCATATTGTATAGTTGTCCAACTATAAGTGAAAAATCTGCAATGCGCACTACCAATTGTTTCTTCTTAATGATTGTATAGTCACTAGTTTCCATCCCTGTCGACAAGAACTGGACTATCTCTGAAAAGTGATCATCAACCTTCCTGAAGGCCAGGAACTGTGCATCAGGTAGTGTATCCTCCAGACTAGTAGGTTCCTCTCCATGTTCCAACCTGGCCAAGTGGTCAGGTCCTTTGTTCATTCTCCCTAGCTTAACCATGATCTCGAAATCATATTCATGAAATAGCAGAAGCAATCTGCATATTCTCCCCCCCAACACTAGCTTGTTGACCAGTTATTTTAGTGCAGAGTGGTCAGTGAACATCTTGAAATTCCCTCCCAACAAGTAGTGATGAAACTTTTGCAGTGCATACACCATAGCTAATCCTTCTCTTTCAGTGGTTGTGTAATTTATCTTAGTTGTAGATAATTTCCTGCTAGCAAAGGCCAACAGATGGTTGATATTTCCTTGTTCTGGTTGTTCTAACACTACTCCTAATTCAATAGAGGATGTATCGACATGCACATGAAACTCCTTATTCCAATCTAGGAAAACCAAAATGGGTGTAGTAACCATCTTCTGTTTCAGTGTGTCAAAGCACTGTTTGCATTCTTTTGTCCATTGAAAGTGACAATATTTCTTTAATAGCTTCTCCATAGGTGTTGTAATATGTGCATAGCCCTTATTGAACTTCCTGTAGTACCCATTATGTCTCAGTGCAGTGCACAGTTGTCTAACTGAAGTAGGGGGAGGTAGATCAACAATAATGGCGATCTTGGATGGATTTACCAGCAACCCCTGCTTGCATACAATATGTCCTAGAAAAACTCCAAAAGGTGATAAAAATATTCACTTCTTCAAATTCAGGGCAATCTAGCATTGCCTGCACTTATCCAACATTAGCCTTAAACATTCAATGTGATCTTTTAATAAGCTAAACATAGTCCAATCATCAAAATATGCTTCTAAAAATTTATGTAAAAACTCTTTGAATGCTTCGACCACCACCCTAGAAAAGATGGCTGGGGCATTCTTTAATCCATATGGAATCACTGTATACTGGTAGGATCCCCATTCTACAGAAAATGTAGTCTTATGGTGATCTTCCTTGGCAATCCTGATCTGATGGTATCCTGAGAATCCATTTGTGAAGGAGTAGACTTCCTATCCTCCAACATTGTCTAGCACTTCATCTATGAATGGTGTAGGAAAGGGATCGTGTAAGCATGCATCATTCAGCTTCCTAAGATCTACACAAATCCTAATCTCTCCAATTTTCTTATCTTGCACCACCATAGGGCTAATCCATTCTGACTCTTCAATATGTTCTATGATTCCTGCTTTTAACATTTTGTCGAGCTCGATCTTGATTTTCTCCTTGTATTTAGGATTCAATCTATAGAGTCTCTTCTTGACTGGCCTTGCATCTGGTTTCAAGGGATTTTTCATCTCCCCCATGGGTCCTTTAATACCCTTCATATCTATTAATTTTGTTGGAAAAGTTCCTAATATTCATGCAACAATTTTGTGATCTTGTTAATAGTGGCCTCATCCAAGTAATCCCCAACGTTTGCCAGTTTAGGTGTTTCCTTCGTTCCTATAATAAATTTATTGATTTTAATTGGTTTCCCAATAAAAGGAAGTTCGACTCCTAGTCCTTCTACATCTCTATGGCCTTTCATTTCTGTGATGTTCACATTCCTAGGGTCATCATCTTCATCAGCATTGATATTGTAATAGCCTTGCAATTTCTGAAGAGGCGCAATCCATTCATCCTCTTCTTTCTCCACAGGGAGGCTAGGTGCTTCCTCAAAAAATTTCTACCTTACAATCTGTAACACTTGATCCACTGTAGGATATTGACTTTCAAATGAAAAGGTGGTTACAAAGTTCTGATTCATACTTTCCAAATTTGTAGTGATGAGGCACAGTTCATCTTGTAGATACCAATTAATAGGTGTTGTGTCCAGAGTGTTAATAAATTTATGTACTCACTACTCTTGAAGAATGTTTCTCTAGGCTTCCTCTCAACTTTGCACATGGTATTTTGAGAAACTCTGAACTGTATACCAAACTGCTCATCCTGCGATGTTGTCTAAAAATCATGTTGTCATCAAAGTATGACATTGCACCCACTGGGAAATGTTATTCTTATGTGTTCCCCACCATCTTATTGGATTTTCTTTCAGAGCTTCATCCAGTGCCAACAACCTCTGTTGTGCCCATACAACTTCCTCAAATTCCAACAAGAAAGTTTCTAAGTGATTCAAACCATCAAAGGTGGGAAAATTACTTACTGTTGTGCCGATCCAACAAACTTCTCTGGTCAATCTGGCACATCTCTGTGAGGAAACTTCATACATATTATTCTTCTAGTTCTCCAGTTCTTCTTCTGAATCCAATGAGCATGAAATCTCACTTCGCTAACTCAAGTTCCTGTTTGTTGCAGGATTTATGTAATCCTGTTGTTCTTGCTATCAACTTGTAGATGTTTTCTAATTCATATGTGTGGTCTTCTTCTCTAATTGGATCTGTGTATCTATGACCTTCATTAATATCCAAAGGTGCAATGACCCTAAGGCAATCTCCTTCAAATGTCATTCTTATTTAATCAACAATAGTAGACTTGTTGAAAGCCCAATCGATTCCTAACAATGCAGGATAAGAACATCTCTCATCCACAATTTCAATGACTTCAAAATATACAAATGTCCTTACCCCATCGATGTCTACAGGGACATGCTCCAGCCTTCCAAAGGGGATTACTTACTTATAATTATCCATCCTAATAATTATAAGGGAGTATATCAACTTCGATTTCCCCATCAGTGCCTAGGTCTACTTCGTCATGACATTGACTTATGACCCTAAGTCAAGGACCACATAATCTATATCATAATATCCTATCTGAGCATTAAGGTGTATTTCCTTATTTGTCCTTCTCTTCTTGGATAGTTGATGTACTACTTTATTCAGAAAGGGATCTACCCTTCCTATCTCGTACTGTCTGACCAAATATTGTAGTTCTTATATGGCTTTTTCATCCTTAATCAACTCAATAAATGTATACAAGAAACCGAAAAGTTTACTCACCTATTTTCCTTCTCCAGGCGAAGTAGATTGATCAAAGGCCAGGGGAATTCCATACTCTCTTACTTATGGTCGAACCTTTGATGAAGAAGCCTGATCTCTTCCAAACTATTTTCTTGCCTCTTCAAATATCATCTTCTCCTTCCTCAGATCAAACTCTTGTGTCCTCTCTATAGCTTTCTTGATTCCCGATCCTTCAGCATTGTTTTATAGAGTCACTCTGTCTTCTCCTGTAACAATGCCTCCTCTAGTGATAAGAATCACTATGGGGTTTGATCCACAGGTTTCTTCTTCAATCAGTTGTATTTTCTGGTTTCCTCCTCGTTTCTCTTGAAGCTTGGCTAGCAGCATAGGGAAATCTTCAATGACATGTTCAAATGAGCTGCAGTAACTACAAGTGGTACAAGGGTTCTGAAAGTCTCTTGCCAAGTGTCTTGGTTGCACACAGTTATAACAAATGATTTGTCCTTGGCCTTGACCCATACCTCCTCCTCTTCCTCTTAATCTGAATCCACCACAAGGGTTGAATTTTCCTCTTCTTGGGGAGTTATACTACACTGTGTTTCCTTCTTGCTATACTTCACCTTGAATTTTGTATACATCTCTGGACCTTCCATGCATGAGATCGTAAGCTCTACAATCCCTATCATTGTGCCCCACCGACCTACATAACATGAAATATCAATTTGTGGGGTTCTGGACATACTTTTGCAAATAGTAACATTGACTAGGGAAATGTCGATTTGTACATACCTTGCACCAGGGTAGGGTAACTTGCTTCAAAGGCCTCGGAGCTCCAGAGGCCAAGTACTCATGAAATAGGGGGAAGTGGTCCTTATCATGACCTTCTAATTTGCATATGATACACCAAATGTATTCTATTTTTTCTTTCCCTTTTTCCTTCTTCATATCTTCGACCTGCAATGATAAGCTAGTTAGTTGACTCAAGATTTGACTCATACCTGAGCTGGATTCTCCCATCGAGGATGATTCTAATTTCATGGTGATCTCCAGTGCCTTAGCCTACGAATTAATATTTTCTTGCATCAGAGGAACTTTGATGTGTAGGAAAAGAGAAGCAATGAACCATTCCTTGTTCTGTTCATCTGGGATCTTAAAATTCAAACAACTCGTTAAGGTCTTAAACCTCTGATCAAATTCCCACAAAACTTCAGCTACTTTTTGTTTGATTTCTGTCAACTCTATAACACATTGTGACTCTGACTTGGGTTTCTTTAATTCTAAAATCAATTCATTCTTGATCTCATTCAACAATTTAGTCTGATTAATTCCTTGGACAAGTTTCATGTACCAACTCAGTGCACAGTTTCTTAGGGTAGTACTAAACTGAGCTCTCTTAACTACTTTGTTAGTGACATTCTTAATACTCCATACAGCTTCACATAAAAACTAGTGTTGATCAAGATCTTCAGATCCATATCCTCTAAAGATAGGGAGCCTCATCTCATCTGCCATAGAACTTCCTAGGTTTCCAGACTGAATAGGTCCTGAACTGCTTGAACCAATGCTCTGAGTGTTCTGATGACTTAGGTTACTCTGGTTATGTAACACTTCTTAAACAACAGGAGGAGTAACAATACTTACTTCAATAGTCAACGTAGTTTTTGGCTCTTCTTAGTGAGGTTATTCAGTCTTCTCTTCCTATGTCTTAGCAGACTTTGAATGCTCTTTGTCTATTATATCTACCTCTTCTCCACTATATAATCCCTCATCTCTATAGTTCTACTTAAATAGGTTCACGAGATGAATTTCTCTGAACACTCTCCCACCGCACATATTTCCAACCTCTATGTCATTGTCGCTATCTAAATTCTTAAACATTAGCTCTTTCGATATGATTGATTACTGTATCTTCAATATGTTCTTCTCATGCAATAACATCTTTATCTTCAACTTCAAAAAGTGTAAAAATTTTTCTCTAGGTCCTTTAAAGAAATATCTCTTGGCTTGGCTATACAATTATACTCTGTCAACGATAAACTCAGTAATATACCCTCCAATCGTGTTATCAAACCATTGATCTACTGCTCTTGACATGACGTTGTCAACTCTCTTGACCTTCTTAACCAACACTGACATCCAAACCACAGGAGGTCTAAGTCTGATATCGAACTGGGTGTCTACTAATCTGGCAAGCCACTTGTATATATCCTGGTGGATTCCTCCAAAGAAAATCTCATGTATATCAGTAAAGATATACCTTCCCAACAAATCCTCTATACTAATATTAGGGTTCTTATTATGGACTTCAAAGAAGTCTTTTTCTTGTTCTTCTATCCACTTTTGAATCTATGTCTTCGATGGAAACCACCTTGACATTCCCTCAAGAAGATCCCAATCCCGACAACAAAACCATTTTTTGGCACAGGGGCAGACCTAGGGTTCTGCTCTAACAACGCACCAACAAGCCCTAACTATTGGCCCTTTTGGAAACACCTGCAAAGCAGATGTAGTCTCACCCGAAGTAGCTATAGGGGTTTGCAGGACACAGGTGTCTACAACAAGAGAAAATGTAAAGTGGATTCACAGCAACAACACATAGCCACTTAGTATTCTTTATCTTCCTTTAATCCTACTACACAAGATATACTCTCAGATCTAACACAATATCACAATAGTAGCATATCAAATGACAAATAACACAACATCGATCACACATAACACAAGATATGCATGGTTCACCCTCTCTCTAGGGCTATGTCCATAGAACTGTGCTTTATAATATATTAGATGAAAGCATACAGTTCTATCTGCGCTCTTATCTGGCATATCTTCTCTTCTTCTCTCTCTCCCCTCCTTGCACACCCAATTGCAATATTGATCTTTGCACCCAGTTGAATATCTTACAACAAAGACTTATCTCACAATACAATAGTTCTCTCTCAATAGCAATCTCTCCTCATAACATACTCGGACAATAATAGCAACACACCACCACAACAACAACAACCCTACTCAGGTCCTCTTGACCTTTATTTATACATTACAATAGCTCACCAACAGCCTTAGGCTGAAATCTAGGTGTCGAAAACCCTAGATACCAAAACCCTAGGTGTCTAAAACCCTAGGTCAACTTGACCCACATTTTCAGGCTTCACTAGGCTTTCTTTCCTTTCATCTCGCATGGTGCTCCAAAGAATTCATTGACATCTTCTTTCACTTGTTGAGTTGTCCATGATCCATTTGTCTTGTTGATCTATCTTCCTTGATCTCCTCATCCAACGTCTTGCTTTATCTTACTTTGCTTCGTCTTTTCTTCTCTTTTTCTCACTTCAACCCAATATCAGTCACCATGTCTTATGCGCATTTCACAACATCGTCTTTCATTTTCCTTGTTCTCCTCTTTCTTTCTTAATCCATACCCAAGGGACAACAATCACAGTAGAAAAATCACGACAGAAAAATCATGGAAACAAAATTGTGGAAGCAAAACCATGGCAACAGAATCGTGGCCACAGAATCGCAGAAGCAATACCATGGCAGCAAAATTGTAGTAGCTGAACCATGGAAATAGAATGCTACAAGAAGAAAAAAGTATGGTTTTCATATGTCTAGAGTTGAATCTATACGTCTGGTTGAGGGTTTGCCTTGTAAATCTATTGGATTCACTCTTGGAAGTTTAGGGCTTGTTGTAGAGTTGATCTAAGGTAGATGTACTGAATTTTAGTACTGGTTCATAGCTGGTTGTATTGGCATAATATTTAATGCATGGTTTAACTTTATTTATGAGATATATGGCACATCTTGTTTGAGGTATTTTTTGTGAGCTAGGGTTTATCTCTTGAGATGTTATTGGTTATTTAGTATAGCTGCATATATCAGATTTTTTGAGTGATACAATTGGTTTTTATTTTGCATATGGATATTGGTCTTCATGTTGTGTATGTGAGATATATATTGATGATGTTGGGTTGAGGCTTTCTATTGTGATCATGAGCATGAGATCCATGAGATTAGATCTGATTTTATAGAGAGGACAGGTTGATATTACATTTACTGCTATAGGATTGGTTACAGGTTGTTGGTATAGATTGGTACATGTTTACAGTGGTATATCTCACAGTGATAGTGTGGTAGTGGTTTCATCATCTATTTTGCATTTACTTTTAGGGCGGTTGGACAAGGCAATGAAAGGGGGTTGTAGCCTCCTTTTGGTTGGTGCCATAGAATTAGGGAGTTGGAGGTTCCTCCAGGTTGGAGCCTGAGAACAAGGTGGTTGTATCCACCTTCCGGTTGTATCCAGATAACTTAGGGGGTTGGAGCCTCCTTCTGGTTGTAGCCATAGAATTAGGGAGCTAGAGATTCCTTTAGGTTGTATCATAAGAAACTAGGGGGTTGGAGCCTCCTTCTAGTTGGAGATGGAGAATTGGATATTGGTGCTTCCTTGAATGTAATTATTAAATATATATAATAAAACCATTCTATGGTTTTCTCCTGCATTGGGTTTCCACGCAAAATAATGGTGTAATGTGATTGTGTGGATGTGTTTATTATTGTTTATTATGCACTGATGGATGCTAATGTTTTATGATGAAACAATATATTGATGATGAATTGATGAACATTGTTGAATAAGTTAAAATAATATACATTGTGGTTAAAAGGATTAATAAGTGGTATAAATTGTTCATTACTAATTCACCCCCCTTCTTAGTAATATGATAGTTCCTTGAGGAAAGTATATGGTGTTTATACTCCTTTTTCTCAAAATTCTGAGAGGATTTCGATGGTGCATTATGTTTTTGATTTTATCAAATGATAAAAAGGCCATTGTAAAAACACAATCATTTGATCATTAATAAAACGATCTCTCGATTGGAAGCAGATCTGCAGACGTAGCCCAAAATGGTTGAACTCTGTTAGAAAACTTGTGTAATGTGATTTATTCTTGTTGTTCTATTTACTCAGTTTCTTGCAAGTTATTCATTTGTTCAATGAGTTTAGATAAGTAGGTGAATTCATATTATTTGAAAATAGCTAAAGTGATCATATATTTTGAATCAAGTTGGATCTTTATGTGTACTTAAGAAATAATTAGCATCTAAGAATTTTCAGATCAACTTGGTATCAGAGCATTTTTTGGCATGTATTTGCACATGAATTCTTACAAGAGCTATATTGATGTGAGGTGAAGGTAGGATTGTGAGTTATAAAACATAAATCCAAAGGATACTTTATAAATGTAATATGGCTTCTGAAGGAGAGGAAGGAAAATATCCTCCCATGAGACCCAAAGAAGTTATGTATGCAGTCCGTACAATGAGGGAAATAGTGGATGAATTGTATTTAAGAGTTCAAAAGACTAGAGAATAAAAATCTTCAGTAAAATCATAAGGAGGGGGTGAAGGTGGTGGACCATCAAAACCTTCTTCACCATCATCATCATCTATCAATGGTGCAAGTTAACACTCTTCTGATAAGAATAATCCCTCTAAGAAATCTTCTTTCTCTCATGCTCATGATTTTCCTTTAATAAAGTTAGATGTAAAGTTTGACTTGCCAATTTATGATGGAGAATCGAATGTAGAGAAGTTGGACAATTGGATCAAACAAATTGAAGTATATTGCAGGGTACAAAAGATCATGGATGAAACTTCAAAGATAAAGTTGGATACTCTTCATTTGGGTGGAACAACCTTGATATGGTGGGAGAGTAAGACACAAATTGATCTCATTAAACAAGGTAAAGTAATTTCTTCTTGGTATGCATTTACTACTGCAATAAGAAAGCAATTTTATCCATTGGCTTATGTAAAAACTACAATAATAGATTGGCAACTTCTAAGACAAGGAAAAGGGAAAAAATTTCAAGTATATACATAGGAATTTAAGAAGAAAACATTATCTTTAGGAATTCCATTATATACTCGTGAAAATATTATGAAGTATATTGGTCATATGCATTCATATATTTGACACATTGTATTGATGTTTAACCCTACTAATATTGATGAAGTTTCAGTACAAGCTACTCATCTAGAATCTAGCAACGAAAAACATGTGTTTGAAGATAAGAAGACACACAAATTTGAGAAGAAGCCAAAAGGAAAATGG
Organism: Picea glauca; assembly: GCA_000966675.3. Classification (NCBI taxonomy): domain Eukaryota; kingdom Viridiplantae; phylum Streptophyta; class Pinopsida; order Pinales; family Pinaceae; genus Picea; species Picea glauca. The sequence goes on along the minus strand of JZKD02S0227010.1, from coordinate 411,220 downwards.
AAGAGTAAGAAGTTGTCTATAATAAAGAAAGATGAAGAGAAGGCTACATGTTCTCACTGCAAAAGGATGGGACATGAGGAGGCACAATGTTGGAAGTTGTGTCCAGAGTTATGACCAAAGAAGTTTTAGTACAAAGGGAAACAAAGCAATGCTAAAATAGATCAACAAGATCTGGGATCAGATTTAGGAGATGAATCTAAAATCATGGAAATGGGAAGGAAAGGTTTATCTGCTACTAATTATATTTCTTCATTTCAATTAGCTAAATTTGAAAGTGTTCTTGATTAAAAAAAACAAAGTGAGATTTTCCATGTCAGATTCATAGTGAAGAATACAAAGATAGATACTTTGTTTGACATTGGATCTCAAGTTAACTTAATGTTTGAAGCAATTGTTAAGAAGTTGGGTTTAAAAACCACACCTCATGTGAAACCATATCCATTAGCTTGGGTCTATGAGGATGCTAAGTTGCAAGTGATGAAACAGTGTGAAATAATATTTTCAATTACATCTAAGTTCTTTGATGAGGTTGAATTAGATGTCGTGCCAATTGAAATTTGCGACATTGTCTTGGGAAGTCCATAGTTATTTGACAAGAAAGCCATATTTTATCATGAATAAAACAAATATAACCTTTTCAATGATGATATTGAATATATCGTCAGAGCTCATCGTATTAAAACTAATATTTATTTAGTGGGTATAGGACAAATGAAGAGACTTATGAGTGTTAGTAAATATTTTTTTCTCATTGTAACACCCCCATTCCGGCCCTGGTAGGAGCTACTTCATGGAATAACAATCTCTTACTTAATTATATATATAAGACATTCATTTAAGCAAATGAAAACACATTTAAACTCAAAGTAACCATAAGAATTACTACTATATAAAAACTACTTACTACTTAGGAATTACTACTTAGGATAAAAACATATTATTCACATGTCTTTTTGGAATAATATTAAAATATTATTCCCAAGACTTAAGCCCTTAGGTTTAGCCCCTAGGCTCCACACTTACCCCCCTTTTCCCACCTTCCAATGCCTAATCCCTTGCCCACTCTATGGAATCTTAATCTGCCATCACTCATCCATCGTATCGGCCTGCACGCAGAGGTGTTTATATTTTTATTAATGTTCTGGATAGATACATGTACAACATCAGGCTCTTTCCCTTCAACACTTAGGCTCTCCAGCCTAACAATCACATAAGCCCACCATCTTATATAAAATTGTCTCACCAACCTATAAAACATTTTACAACTCATTTCGTAAACAAGATTTACAACTGGGCTCAGCTTTGGAGACATTACAATCCTCATCCCCTTATTTTTGCTCTATCCTCAGTGCAACTTTACACAACATCTGGAAGCTTTTCAAAATTTTCAAAAAGATGCGGTTACTCTACTCTCATAACATCTTCATGCTCCAATGTTGCATCCTCAGGGCTGTACCAGGTCCACTGGACCTTTACAAGATTTATAGCTTGATTCCGGAGTTGTTTTATTTTCCTGTCCAATATGTGCATATGATGCACTTGCAGGACACCTTCTGGTTCCACCTGAATCACATTCCAGTCGATAACATGATTAGCATCAGGTATATATTTCTTAATCACTGAAACATGAAACACATTATGTACAATCATATATGTAGGTAATGAAAGCATGTATGCAACTGGCCCAATCCTTTCCAAGATTTCAAATGGCCCACAAAATCTTGCTGCCAACTTGGCGCAACTTCCCAACTTTAGGGAACTCCTATTAGTTTTCACTTTTAGGAAAACATGATCACCCACTTTGAATTCTTGGTGGGTTATGTTCTTATCAGCATAAATTTTATGCCTGTCTTGGGCAGTTTTCAAATTCTGTTTAATTTTTATCATTTGTTCCTCCATCTCCTTGAGCAACTCTGGCCCAACTATTGCTCTGTTAGTTGGATTATCCTAGCTCACTGGAGTGTTGCACTTTCTCCATAAAGTGATTCAAATGGGCTCATCTTCAACGATGCATGATACCCATTATTGTAGGAGAATTCTACCAAATGAAGGTAGTCTTCCCATGTTGATGGTTTGTCCATCATGTACATTCTCAACATGTCCTCTATTACTCTGTTTACCCTCTTTGTCTATTGATCAGACTCGGGATGATATGTTGTACTAAAATTCAGATTCATTCTGAATCCTTTGAACCATCCTTTCCAAAAATTCAAGGTGAATTTTGGGTCCCTATCAGACACAATCGTTTTAGGAATTCCATGCAAGCGTGCCACTTCTTTTAAGAAGATATCAGCAACATCTGTTGCCTTGTGAGTGGTTTTCAGTGGAACAAAATGGGCATATTTTGTAAGCTTTTCCACCACAACTATGATCGAATCATGCTGCTTGCTTGTTTTAGACAATCCTGTAATAAAATCCATGGTCACCACTTCCCACTTCCATTCAGGAATGGATAAAGGCTACAACAACCTTGCTGGGTGCCTATGCTCAACCTTAACTTTCTGGCACTCCATACATCTGGCGATGTATTCAACGATCTCCCTCTTCAAACCCAACCAAAAGTAATGTCTTTTGATTGTTGCCATAGTCTTCTGATATCTAGGGTGTCCAACATATGTCACATTATGCATTTCTTTTAGAATCACAAGTTTCAATTCCTGGACATTGGGTACATACACTCTGTCTTTATACAGAAGTAATCCATCATCTTCCAAGGTGTAACTTTCCTTTTTCTGTGGTCTCTCACGCTTTTGTAGCTTGGCTACTAAGTCTCTGTACTGCAAATCCACATTTGCATCTTCCAAAATTCTACCCTTGATATTAGTCATGTACATGCTAATGGCTGAAGTATGTAAGTCATGCACTTTTCTGCTGAGTGCATCAACCACCTTGTTTTCCTTCCCCTTGATATGCTTGATATCAAAGTCATATTCGCACAGAAACTCCAACCACCTACTTTGTCTAGCGTTTAAGGTCAGCTGACCAAGCAAATATTTTAGGCCATTGTGGTCTATTCTCAATTTGAATCTCCTTCCCATGAGGTAATGTCTCCATTTCCTCAGAGCATGGATGATTGCTGCCAGCTCCAAATCGTGAGTGGCATAATTCTTTTCATGCTCTTTCAGCTTCCTAGACTCATAATAGATTACAAATCCATCTTGGCTGAGAACTCCTCCCAACCCTTCCTTACATGCATCTGTGCACACCATGAAATCCATATTTGGATCTGCAATCCTCAAGATTGGAGCATTGGTTAATAGTTGCTTCAATCACTAGAAACCTTTCTCACACTCTTCAGTCCACTGAAAATTTTTCTCCTTCCTTTGAAAAGAAGTGATAGGGTGAGCTATCTTTGAGAACCCTATTATAAACCTTCTGTAGTATCTCGCCAGACCCATAAAGGATTTGACTTCTACCACATTTCTTGGCGCTGATCATTCTCAGATGGCCTCAACCTTTTCAGGATCCATAGAGATCCCTTATTCTGAAATAATGTGCCCCAAGTAATGGATCTACCTTTGGTAAAATGAGAATTTTCTTAATTTGGCATACAGTTGGTGTCCTCTCAACACTTGCAGCACCAATCTCAGGTGTTGTTCATGCTCTTCCTCTGACTTGTAATTAAAACATCATTTGGTACTTGTCTTTGAAATGGTGGTAATTCCACCAACCAGGTACAGGCCTTCCACAAACCTCCCAGCCTTAGACCACACTGCTCATCAAGCTCAACAGCAGGTCACCCCCGAGCTGGGACTAATCTCCACCCCCAAGGAAAGGAATCCTAGGCTAGGATGAGGTTATAGGGTAAACACATAGTCACAAGGAAGGAATTCTCTTCCAGGAACCACTCATACTCACTTCTCACGGACTCTCCTTCCCCACATGCCTGCTCCACCCCAGGAGTATACACCTTCTATGTCACCTAAACAGTCCTTCGGCTGCTAACCTTCCTTGCCTTGGGTTTTAGCAATAGACCAGACTGGAAGTCTCTGAGCTCTGTGGCAACTACCAGGTTTCTTCTAGGAGTTCTCTCCTTCCTTTGTACACTCTCTCAGCTAGAGAGAGTCGCTCATAGGCCCACCAACTTGTTCTTCCAACTTCACCACCTCTCTCACCTGGACAGAGTGTTTTACTAACTAGCCAACCAGCCACACAGGATCAAACACTACACATCCACCACAATCAACAAGAATCCAAACACGAACACCCCAGGACACCTACAAATAGGTGCAACAACATAACCAGGATTAGCAGGGACGAGACACTTCCATTTTCTCAATATAGCAACACGGGATAGACTCACACTCTAGATTCTTAGAGATGCGTGATGAGTTGTCTACACAAGAGTCAATTCAGAATCCATGGTTTAGAATAGAGAATTGGTGTACCATCTTTCCAGAACAAACACAGACTTTTTCCCAAAATCAACACAGGCTTTTGGTTCAGGGGATGTATGGTTCAGAAGATGCACAAGGTCTCTTACCGAGGTTAGACCAGTTCACGCTCATATGGTTGGGTAGAATGGAGGTGCCCCCCCACCATGGCTCATCTCAGGCATTTTATTTGCATGGGCTTGGGTTGACACTTGTCACCCATGAAGTTGCATGCCTCCATTAACGTGCGTTCCTCCCACCATTTGGAAGTCACATGTCATTCCAAAAGAACTTAGGATAAAAACATATTATTTACATGCCATTTTGGAATAATATTAAAATAGTATTCCCAAGACTTAAGCCCTTAGGTTTATCCCCTAGGCTCCACACATAGCCCCCTTTTCCCACCTTCCAGCCCCTAATCCCTTTCCCACTCTGTGGAATCTTAGTCCCCCATCACTCAACCATCGTGTTGGCCTGCATGCGGCAGTGTTTATATTTTTATTAATGTTCTACATAGATACATGTACAACATTAGGCTCTTGCCCTTCAACACTCAGGCTCTATGGCCTAACAATAACATAATCCCACTATCTTATATAAAAGAGTTATAGTATGAAAGAGTGTTACACTCATGGTGGTGAAGCAAAAAGAATAAGATATTCCAGATGCATTGTCATTTTGTGATCCAGATCATCAACAAGAATTGGTAAAGATTATTTCTAACTATGATGAGTTATTCCAGGAGCCTACAAGGCTTCCTTCTAAGAGGGAGGTTGAACATGAAATTCATTTGCAATAGGATTGTCTTCTTTATAACATTGGTATGTATAGGTCATCAGTGATAGAGAATGCAGATATAAAGAAACAAGTTTAGGAGTTTCTCTATAAAGGAATTATAAGGCCAAGTTCCTCTCCATGTGGATATCCTATTGTATTGGTTCCAAAGAAAGACAATATGTGGAGGATGTGTATTGACTTTCAAGTACTAAACAAGATCATGGTAAAGAACCAATATCCTCTACCTAAAATTGATCATTTATTGAATCAGTTAAGGAATTTTATCTATTTCACTAAGGTAGATTTGAGAAGTGGTTACCATTAGGTCAAAAATAACAGAAAGTGATGTATGGAAAACTTCTTTAAAGACAAATAAAGGGTTGTTTGAATGGTTGGTTATGCCATTTGGTTTATGCAATGAACCCGTGACATTTATGAGGGTAATGAATGATGTATTCAATCCTTTTCATTATCTACTTAGATGATATGTTGATCTTTATCTAGATATGGGCATATCATCTAATGCATGTCAGAACAATTTTTGAACTTTTGAAAAGAGAGAAGATGTAAGTAAAGATGTATAAATGCAATTTTGGAAAACCTTCTCTAGTATACTTGGGTTATATTGTAGGGAATTATCAAATGGCGATAGACCCCTCAAAGGTGGAGGTCATCGTGAATTGTCCCAAGCCAACCACTCCCGCAGAATTCAGTTGCTTCTTAGAAGCAGTACAATATTGTAGAGAATTCATTGCTAATTTCTCTTTCATAGTAGCTCCTCTACATGGATTAACAAGTGTGAAACAAGTCTTTCAATGGGTAGGAAATTAGGATAAATCCTTTGAGACATTGAAAGATAAGACAAGCACCACACCAATTTTGGCTTTGCCAGATTTGCAACATCCATTTGAGATTCAAACCGATGCAAGTGGACATGACATGGGAGTAGTCTTGATCAAAAGAGGTAAACCTATTTTTAATCATCCTGGAACTTTTACTCAATCAATAATTAACTATCCAACATATGTCAAGGAAATGTATTCTTTTGTACAAAGTGTGAAAAAATGGAAGCATTACTTAATGGGGAAGGAGAGAATAATTCACACAGATCATCAACCATTACAGTATTTGTAGTCATAGACAAAGCTACAACAGTCACGACACTTTAGGTCTATGGGTTTCTTAAACAAATTCCATTTGGTTATTAAGTATAAGAAAGGTATTCATAATAAGTTTGAAAATAGGTTATCAAGACCAATGGTCAATGCATCTACAATATTAAAGAATAATCTTCTAGATCATGAAAGTTATGTTGAACAATATGCTAGAGATGATGATTTTCAAAATATTTGTGAATCTCTAACTCTTGGTTATCAACATGAAGAATTTGATTATCATGTGCATGATAATTTATTATACAATATTGGAAAACTTTGTATACCTAGGGATGAAAGAGAAAGTGTAATCAGATAAGCTCATACATCTCTCATTTTTGGTCATTTTAGGTTAGTTAAGACAATAGAACAGTTGAACAGATATTTTTATTGGAATCGAATGAATGAAACGATTTCCAGGTATGTAAAAGGGTGTGTTATGTGTGCCACAAGTAAGCCCAAAAATCAAAAGTTGGGGTTGTATATGCCACTTCAAATACCTTCACAACCATGGGAAAGTGTGCCAATGGATTTTGTAGGGGATTTATTGATGTATAGAACATGTCATGATTATTCATATGTTGTCATGGATAGGTTCGGTAAGATGTGTATCTTAATGCCATGCAAGAAGAAAGTCACAATTGAAATAAAAACATAGTTGTTCTTTGTAAATGCTTGGGTTTATTTTGGGATGCCTACATCTATTATATTTGACTGAGACTCTCACTTCTTAGTAAATTTTTGGTCTAGTTTTTGGGAGCTAATGGACAATAAGTTAAAGAAGAGAACATATTTTCATTCACAAATAGATGGAAATACATAGGTGGTGAATAGGTGTTACACATTATTTTTGTCATCCCTATGATAGTTAATGATGTAAACCTATATGTAGTCTTTAGAGGGGTCAGTGGCATGAGTTCCTAAAGGAAGAAGAGAGAAGAACTTTTCCTAATAAAAGAAGTTGCATTTTCCTTTGTAAAAACCCTATAAAAAAGGAAGTTCGTAGGCCGCATTATAGCTAGGGTGTGAGAATGTCTGATTCTCACAGGTTGAATCATAGTTAGGTTACGAGAAGTTCATAGTATGCTCTATAGGCAGGGTGTGAGAATGCTTACATGTGGGAAAAACAAGTGTTTTCTCGAATCTTATAGAAGGAGAAACTTCCATGGTGAGGTGGCATTTGAATGGTTTGGATCTTACTCGCTTTCATGATTTAGTGGGATCATCCTAACCTCCTCACCTTATCCTCTTCAACTTATAAAAGGA